>OY811987.1:3204977-3762477 GCA_963681505.1 Eunapius fragilis | reverse complement strand
CAAGAGAAGAGGGCATTCCTCTATCGGGGGCAGATGGGCACACACCCTCGCAGTGCCTTCAAGGATACAATCTCATTTCTGGGTCACCTAGCTACCTTACGGTGGCCCAAGCTGAGATATCGAAACCCTTCAAATACCAATGTATTCTACTGGGGAGGGAAGGTAGGTTTGTGCCAAAGAGATCTTACAATCTGATGTGTAATTATGTAAGGTGTGAAAGATCTGATTATGATCTTTACAACGTACTGTGAATTAAAGAATTCACACCACGCAACCACATTTTTAGCCATGTAACGATGTTGGTTATTTATTAGCAAGCACGACTGCAATGTCAACAACTTGAAGTATCAATGTGCACTAGCCTTTTGAAATGTCTGCATGAAAGGGGATTATAAGTGTGGTGTGCACAAGCTAAGCTTGTTGCTATGATACGTATATAGCTACGAGTGCAGACCTATGATAATATAGGCTGTAAATTGTTCCAAATGACCATCTTTTGAAGGGGGGGGGGGGGGGGGGGGGAATACTGAAGAGTTGAGCATGTGGTACTGATCAGTGTGTGATGGATCAAATTGTATGCATGGTGGGTGTGGTATATGGGTATTTCTTACATATATGGAGGATTCACAATACATGAACACTTAAAGCCACAGATTACATTTCTATTATGGCCTCATTGTTTTCAGGTGGTATCATGCTATGAAACTAGCCTACCGCACTCCCTGGACCCATTTACCCTGGACACTAGGGGTGTCGACACCTTCAATGGTGTTCTGAAGCTTAAGGTGCTTGCTGCACACTTCAGGCTGGATGTGAGAAATATGGTAAGCCATAAAATGTGCTCAGTGGGGAAATGTAGGTGGAGTTATGTTCAGAATGGCTTGCCTGTATGGGTCAGATGATTAATGAAGTTACATGTATGGGGTTCATGTCAGCAAGAGGCTCCTTCCTCTCTCTCATCCTCTCTCCCTCTTTCTCCCTCTCTCTTTCGTCCCCTTTCCCTCTCTCCATCGCTCTCTCCCATCTCTCCCCCTCTCTCTTCCCCCTCTCTCTTCTCTTGCTACAGCGTCTTGTGTGCATGGGTATGAAGCCAGCTGTGGGGCACCTCCCCCCATCCCTTGCCATTTACGAGTTTGATGAGGGCTGGAATGTCATCAGACAGCAGTTCCACAACATACCAGGGCTCAACTACACCCACGACTTCCTCCTCCTCCCTGACTACTATGTCTTCCACATGACTCCCTTCGGCAGCATGTCCTGGAGCGCAGTCCTCGCAGTGTACATGGGGTGGAGCTCACCTGGTCAGCTGATGAAGTACTGTCCAAACCTGCCCTCCCAGTTTGTGATAATCCCACGCCATGAGGGAGCCAAGCACCAGAGAGTGATACTGGTGGACACAGAGCCATTTCATGTATGTATGTATGTGTGTGTGTGTGTGTGTGTGTGTGTGTGTGTGTGTGTGTGTGTGTGTGTGTGTGTGTCTGTGCGTGCATGCACTTGTATGTATTGGTGGCTTGAGTATTCGATGCAGTGACCCTTTTAGCTAGAAAATGGAGGCTATATCTGACCACCTGAGGCAGCAGCTAATATATGGTATCAACAAATTGAATCTTAATATGTTTACTACCACACTATCACATTCATAATCTTTTTGCATTTTTAGGGAAGGGTGGGATGGGACGTAATCATAATGAATGCTGATAGAGCCTCCTAGTGCACAGTACAGCCTCCTAATAAACACCTCCTAATATCATGCTGTCAATGAAGTTAGTTGCTAGAACACAAACGTACTTCCTCCATTCAGATATACCACTTCGGCACATCTGAGCAACATGGTACCAGCTGCATAGAGTTCAATGCAGTGTGCTTGGGTCCAAAGTTTGACATGACCTTTGAAAAAGAAATTTGGCTCTCCAATGCCTCGGTTGCTCCTGGCAACATGTTCACTTTCATGATTGACCTTGATACCCAGAAGTGTACCAGGTCGGAGAAGCCAGCAGACCCATCGAGTGTGGAGTTTCCCACCGTCCACCCGTATAGGCATGGGCACCCGAACAGTCGCTACTGTTATCTCATGGCCAGTGACCGTAAAGGACACAACCTTCCTTATAGGGATGTTGTCAAGGTAACTATGTGTTGGGTTGGGGAAGGGATGAACTATGTGTCAAGGCATGGGGTCGCAACTTATTAAAACATGGGAGTGGCACATTATTAAAGGCATGGGAGTGGCACATTATTAAAAGCAGGGTAGTGTGGTAATGATGTTGCATGCCTTACAAAGGACATAGTACACGGAAGGGTGGTGTTTGAAGTAAATGTATGAGGTCATCAGTACATAGGGTGCTTTAAATGGCAGGTGGGCCATTTTTAAAAGGGATAAGTGGTCATGGTGAGCAAGACATTGTGACCTAATTCAGTTGGGTCATCTATGCATGGACACCTAATTCAGTTGGGTCATCTGTGCATGGACACCTAATTCAGTTGGGTCATCTATGCATGGACACCTAATTCAGTTGGGTCATCTGTGCATGGACACCTAATTCAGTTGGGTCATCTATGCATGGACACCTAATTCAGTTGGGTCATCTGTGCATGGACACCTAATTCAGTTGGGTCATCTGTGCATGGACACCTAATTCAGTTGGGTCATCTATGCATGGACACCTAATTCAGTTGGGTCATCTATGCATGGACACCTAATTCAGTTGGGTCATCTATGCATGGACACCTAATTCAGTTGGGTCATCTATGCATGGACACCTAATTCAGTTGGGTCATCTATGCATGGACACCTAATTCAGTTGGGTCATCTATGCATGGACACCTAATTCAGTTGGGTCATCTATGCATGGACACCTAATTCAGTTGGGTCATCTGTGCATGGACACCTAATTCAGTTGGGTCATCTATGCATGGACACCTAATTCAGTTGGGTCATCTATGCATGGACACCTAATTCAGTTGGGTCATCTATGCATGGACACCTAATTCAGTTGGGTCATCTATGCATGGACACCTAATTCAGTTGGGTCATCTATGCATGGACACCTAATTCAGTTGGGTCATCTGTGGCACCCTGTTCAGTTGGGTCATCTGTGGCACCCTGTTCAGTTGGGTCATCTGTGGCACCCTGTTCAGTTGGGTCATCTGTGGCACCCTGTTCAGTTGGGTCATCTATGGAGGACCAGTATTTTACCCTTTCCAGCACCCTGCTTAGGATGTGTCATTCATTTAATGTCCTGCGGTCCGAAACGGGATTAAATTGGGGGCTAACCCTTAGTTTTTTGGATGCCATAATTTCTGCATGACTGTAAAATTAAAAGTACCTATTGGTAGATCAACCTATCAACCAATTTATTATTCACAATAATTAACCATTATGAATGGTTAAAAATCTGCGTTGTTGAGAAGGTGGGTTGTCTATTGTTTTAAGCAATTTGGCTACACAAGAGTAGTCACAATTTCTCGCATACACGTGGGTGTAATTAGAATGTATTCCAATCACAAAACCATTCATGCACCGGTTTACCTTTACCAAGGAATCTTTTCTGGAAACTCTGACGCACATACATACAAGTAACCATTTAAAAAGTCAGCCACAATGTTCAACCTCAAACTGCAGCTTTTTACAATCAATCTCACAAAATAATTATGTTCTAGCCAAGAAGAGGTATCCCACAAACAATGTTAAGAACACTAAAATTGGGCTACAGAGTATAGTAGAAGACAAAGTTCATATAGGTAGCTGAACTAGTTCTATCAGGTCATCAAGTTGTAAGACACACTGCGCTTGTGCACACACACGCGGTTTTTTTTTTAAAAGGCGATACATCTGCACTAATATAGGCAAGGTAAGATAAATATAAATATTCACTGTAAAATAATGATGTTCCGTGCACTCATCGTTATTTGGTAGTGAATGAAGCAGCGCCCACGAGCCAGGCCTGGAGCAGCCCTGAAATGCTAAAGTAGACCCCATAATCATTGGGTAAACCCCTGACTGCAAGACATTAATATACAGTACCATGTAGGGTATATATTACATCATAAAATAATGATGGATTCGTTCATTTCTTATAAAGGGCATGAGGTACTTACTAGTGTACAAATGCTCAGTTCTTCTTTCTGCACACTTCATTCAGTTTGACAAAGATGGGAAAGATCGTCAAGTCTGGTACTCCCATGGGTGTGTTGGAGAGCCTGTGTTTGTCCCACGGTGCGGCTGGGAGAGTTGGAAGGTTGGGGACGAAGATGACGGCTATGTCATCACTCAGCTCTACGTACCAGAGAGCAACCTCACTGAGTTTGTGGTGCTGGATGCTAAGCACGTGGACAGAGGTCCCCTAGCAACCATCAGGCTGAGGCACCACCTTCCCTATGGGTTCCATGGTACGTTCACTCCTGAAGTGTTCCTGAGCCCACCAAAGGCCAAGTTATAAAACTGAGACTTTGTCTTGTATTAAAAAACAATAAACTGTTGTGCAGATTTATATATACACCCACCACACACACACATACACAAATGATATGCAGTGCTGAAGCTAGTGTGTAATTACATGTAAATGAAGTGCTTTTGTGTGCATGCTTAGACGATGCAGGGGACGAACAGACAGCTCTTTTGGTCTTCAGGAAGGTCCGGTATGCAGCTCACGTTGCAGGAGAGCCAACCTTCCTCCTCTTCAGCACCTTCATCTCAACATCATTCTCGTCACTGTCCTTTGGTGACGGGAGATCCCCTCGTTGCCTCTTCATCTGACAATGGAGCAACCGCAGATGGCCACAACCCACACCACACCCTCATATTCTCTCACCGGCTTAGAGGTTGGTACCGGCGTTGAGAACGCTTTGAAGGCGTCGGGACCAGCAGCCTTCATCTTCCCCACACCCTCTTGTAACTGGGGCACCAGAACGTGTTTAATATTCGACAGCACACACACAACACACACACACACACACACACACACACACACACACACACACACAAACAAAGGTTACAAATAGGGTTACGTGGGTACGAACTAACCGGTGATAAGAAGCTTGGTGACATGGTAGCCATGTGACGTGCACTTCTTCTAGGGGAACAGGCCTGGGTGACATGAACTGGGATACCTGCCCTCGTAACTCTCCTCCTCTTCAAACAGGGAGAGTCCACCTGGTCCTCGCCCACCTTAAGTGTTGCCATGGTAACAATGTCATTAAGTTCGGTTGCCATGTTGTTGCTGCTTGGTTCGCCAATGACATCATAGTCTTCGCTCTCTGCAGGGACACGTGGGGAATCCCCACCTGCTGCCTCCACGGTCATGTGACAGGTACGAAGGGGTGGGGCTTGCTCCATTGTGCCTGCTATGCCATCAAACGTGAACGGAGGCCGTGAAGGTGTGAAAACATTGAGGAATTTGGCCAGGATGCGTTTGGTGGTGGAGGGTGGAGCCTGAAGTGAGCCTGGAAGAATGTGCAGACAGCATCACCACGATTTGCTGGCCTCAAACCTTTCTATGTCCCCCCATCCACATGGCTTGTCTTTTGGTGGTAAGCTCTAACCCTCCTTATGGAGAAGGTAGGCCAGAACATTTTACTGCTGTAAGTCTATTCTTTAATGCTATCATTCAAAGGCTTCATTAATTACACCCAATACCATAATTTAAGATTAATCATGATCCGCACAATATTGGCCAACAGATCAAATATAATTTCAGCATTTTTAACCATACAAAGCCCTGATTCCCACTAGTACCTTCAGATAGCTTCCTCTTTTTCTTCATTGGTGTCTGATCATTTCCCCCTGCCTGCTCCTCCAGCAACCTCTGACACTCCTCAACATCACCCTCACTGACAGCAGTACGCCATATTACAGGAACAAGGTTTTTATGGCACACCCTAAAGCAAGAGACCATCAGAGATGAGAAGGGAGGGGTATGAACAGATGACAGGGGAGGGGATGAAGAGATGAGAGGGGAGGGGTATGAAGTGATGAGACCATCAGAGATGAGAGGGGAGGGGTATGAAGTGATGAGAGGGGAGGGGTATGAAGAGATGAGAGGGGAGGGGTATGAAGTGATGAGTGGGGAGGGGTATGAAGTGATGAGAGGGGAGGGGTATGAAGTGATGAGTGGGGAGGGGTATGAAGAGATGAGAGGGGAGGGGTATGAAGTGATGAGTGGGGAGGGGTATGAAGAGATGAGAGGGGAGGGGTATGAAGAGATGAGAGGGGAGGGGTATGAAGTGATGAGACCATCAGAGATGAGAGGGGAGGGGTATGAAGTGATGAGAGGGGAGGGGTATGAAGAGATGAGAGGGGAGGGGTATGAAGTGATGAGTGGGGAGGGGTATGAAGTGATGAGAGGGGAGGGTATGAAGTGATGAGTGGGGAGGGGTATGAAGAGATGAGAGGGGAGGGGTATGAAGTGATGAGTGGGGAGGGGTATGAAGAGATGAGAGGGGAGGGGTATGAAGAGATGAGAGGGGAGGGGTATGAAGAGATGAGAGGGGAGGGGTATGAAGAGATGACAGGGGTGGGGTATATGTACATATGAAGAGATGACCATTTGATGGTGTACATGTATGAAGAGAGATGACCGGGGAGGGAACTATCTAACTTACAGTCGGCTTGGTATGTGTTGTAGAAAGAAGATGACTTTATCTGCTGTTGGCATTACTAGCAGCTCAGCTACAGAAATAAGGCGTTTAGTGAGAGCTGCTGTAGTCCTTAGGATGTACTCACGTGAGCAGACCTCCATAATGGCCAGCGCTGCCCTCAGCAATGTATGAGCACCTTTAGGAAGGGAAACAGAACACCTTTCAGTACATAGTGGTACTACAAAACAATATACAAGAAAGAGGAGAGGGAGGAGGGACGGAGGGAAGGAGAGTGGGGGGGGGGGATGGGAGGGAAAAGAGGAGGGAGAGGGATGGTGAGGTCACTATCAGTTGTACCTACAATATCCACCTATTTACATACATGTAATGCACAATGCTGAGCTATTAAAACCACTCCCTCACCCAATATTAAGACCACATGCAATTGTGACCATTGTACAGAAGGGACCATCATCAGAACACAAAACAATTCAGACTGTCCTTTTCTTTTCATTTCTTGCATGGTCTGACCCACCCTTTACACATACCATCAAGAAACACCATATCTGCTATGGCAAGGACAGTATCCCAGCAACAGAGGCAGGTGAACAGTCCCATAAACCATGATGTCACAAACATGAGTGGGTGGATGTGAAGCCGCTCCTGATGTGAGAGAGAGAGAGAGGGAGAGGGAGAGGGAGAGAGAGAGAGAGAGAGAGAGAGAGAGGGAGAGAGAGAGAGAGAGGGAGGGAGAGAGAGAGAGAGAGAGAGAGAGAGAGAGAGAGAGAGAGAGAGAGAGAGAGAGAGAGAGAGAGAGAGAGAGAGAGAGAGAGAGAGAGAGAGAGACCACTTGGGTTTGCTATTTAGTGCACATCACATCCTCACACAGGCAAAGGAGTACAAATTTAGTGCCCAGTGTACATCTATCGCTAACCAGGTGGTTGGCCAGCTCACAATGTCTTTGCCGCAGCATCATAAAGAAGATGTCTGCATTCAATCTCACTCTGATGACACGTCGTAACAAAAGCCATCATCTCCGATGTGGAATTGGGCGGCAGTCTAACCTGGACAATGACCGTGAATAGAACCCCGAGAGATACTTCTCTCCTTCAAGCAATGACAGTAAACACCAGAAGGCATCCTGCATGAAGGGAACGACAGTGACAGTGTTATGTCTTGCTGTACTCCATGATGGTGCATGTAACCGTAGCAACATGTATTATCCATCAATATATTCCTCTTCCCCATCCTTTGCATAGAAAGACTCATGCTCTGTATGTCTGAAGGTCTATGTGGTGGTATATGATGAAATGATCCTTTGATGATGATACTCATTCGCAGATTTGCAGGTGTTAAGATTGAGGCATGGTATGTCGTCAAAGACAGCAGGTCAAGCTGGTTGCTTAAAAGAATTGGCCAATTTTTCGGAACATGATTACTAATTAATATCATCAGGCTGCTGGCTAACAATCACTTAAAAGTTAAAGCCATATAAGTATGAACATGAAGAAACTAAATGCTCTTGAGAATGGTAGTGGAAATGGTTATGTACAAATTGATGGTAATATGGTGGCAGTGCTTATAGTTGGTACCAACTATTAATTAACCTGAGTATTTATAGTTCTCAGATGATGTAATGTTAATACTTTGGATGTGATAAGGGGGTGTATGGGAAATTTTCAATCAAATTATTTGATGGAAAAAAAACTATGGACATAATTCATTATAACTTATTAGAAGAGAGAGGTACGAGATTTTGCCCAATTCACTTAATTGTTATCCTAATAATAAGGATGTTCATTAACATCAGTTTTTAACTAGTTTTAGATCTTGAATATGCGAGTGTTGATTTTCAAATTACAAGGTTACCTGTATAAGTTATTTTAGAACTCAACGAAACAACTTAAAAGTACATGTAAATGCCAATTGTGCTACAAAATTGCAACAACATGGACTATGACTAAAAGCGATTGAATTGCAATTATAGTGGTTTTAAAGGATACACTTAACAGTTCAAAATTAATAATTGATACCAATAATAATTGTACGTTTCTGAAGGCTATAAGAGGTCAAGGGTTTAATACAAAACCTCCAGACACGATTGTAGTGTCATGTCTAGACTGCATCTGTAAGTGGCAACGTTAAGTAATAGAGCACTGAGGAGAACTCCCTGCCCCAAAGTACAATGTCGGTACATGCAGTAACCTTTAGAAATACCTGAAGTCATGCTGTAGGCTTTTGGAAATGCCTTCATGATGCTGCAAGCACATGTGCACACACATCCACGTGTACAAAACAATGCATACCACATTTCGCATGTACATGTACACACAACGTACCAACGCACACACACCAACACACACACATCACCTTTTCACCCATGTTCATGAGTAGCAGACCAGCCACATAGCACATCCCTAGGTAAGGCCACACGTGGGCATAACAGTAAGCTGATAACATGGTGTATCACTGAGAGCTCCACAACCCTCCCTACAATTATCAGACTTACCTTGGCAGTACCCCACAGCAGGGTTACACTCCACATACATCAGCAGGATCAGAACCAAGCTATCCTTGGTGGCAGTATCGCCAATAAACATGTTATGGTCTGGAAAGGTTCTAACTAGAAAAAGTGCAAAATAGGCAATGAGATGTACCAACCTATCCTCACCCCTCACCACTCTTCCCTCCCCTCCCCTGTACCCCTCTTCCCTCCCCTTCCCACCCCTGTACACCTCTCCACCTCCCACGTAAATATCCCTCTTCCCTCCCCCTTTACACCTCTTCCCTCCCCCTTTACACCTCTTCCCTCCCCCTTTACACCTCTTCCCTCCCCCACACTTCCCCTGTACCCCCTTCCCTCCCACCCTTCCCTTGTTTCCCTCCTTGTACCCCTCTCCTCCTCACTCACTGGCATCCAGCATGATCTGCTTAGCGGCCTTGACCCACTCAAGCTTATCCTTGGCTTCTCCACCTTCCATGCCCTCCATGGCTGCCATCAGCTTATGGATGTTGCTCTGGCTAGGCTGCAGGGAGGCCTGGTAGTCAGAAAGGCGCTGATGCACCTGCTTAGCACAAGACTAGAAAATAAGAGGATGAACAAGTATGTGTCAATAGTGCAAAGCCGTCAGCGTTGCTAAGACCCAAAGATTACCTTCAGTGTTGATAGAATTGCACATGCAAAAATTAGACTACCAAATCAAAATTATGAACACTTGATAAAGTGCTGTCATGCTTAATCGACAGCAGGTGGGTGCAAGAGAGACCGAATCACTAGCAGAAGGCAAGAAGAGCTTCACCGGGATAAACTGGTACGTAAATGTCACAAAAATTGGTGCCATCCATAAAGTGACTTGTCGACCCCTGCAATATATACACACTGTACATGTGTACATATAAAGCTTCAACTGTACATGTATTTCATTATCTTATATTATATATATATTACACCTTGGCAGTAGTAATAAATATATTTTGTCAATATCTTTCAAGGCAATGGTACCTTGAAGTCATTACATTCATGTTGTGTGATGTTGTGTGCATGGTACCTAGATGTACTGATGAAGTCATTACACATATGATGTGTGCATGATGTACTGAAGTCATTACACGCATGTTGTATGCATATGCACCATGAGATAAATACATGTAGACTACATAGGTAAGGATACACAACATGGATTGACAAAGAAACAATAAATCCCTATGAATACAGATGTATCCCAGCAATATTGTAGATCCATACCATCATAACTCAATGGAAACACCACCCACCCTCTCTGGGAACATGGTAACACACCTTGTCCACAGGGAATGTACCTCACACATAGCCCGCATAATTCATTACATGTATCACTAATCTAGAAACACTGCAGCATTTCCCAAGGCACAGAACACTTCCACCAGTTCAAGTCCATTTTAATGTACGTACAAACTGACCTCAAATTCAACTGTTGGATCCACTTTTTGCATTGAATCGATGTTTAAAATCATTTGCCAAACAAACGACCTGAGATGCCTCGGAATTCCACCTCTCTTCATCAAATTAGTAACCTGTGTTAAAAGGAACAATAATGCAAATTTAATATTTTTAAAACACAATTGTGCGCTTATTAGAATAAGTGGCAATGAAAAAAAAAACTCACTGCAACTGAAAATGGCACTCCCCAAAAACAAGTTCTACAATCGAAATATAAATATAGTGATAATGTGATGGGCACACGACTTTTCCTTTGACGCGAGCAAAAGTAATTCTACTACCGTGCAGTAACACATAATTTGCTAAATTCATGCACAAAATATCAAATGCCACTATAGATGTTCGTTTTCATATCTAATGAGGCTTCCTAGGCATGCACATCGCATGCGGCTGGTAATCCTAGCTTGGTACCCTCCGCCAGGGTCATGATGAGCCAGGTACACACGCACAGGCATCGGTCCTGAAATAATAACTTACCTTACACCCAGTTTATATGGTGCTGTACCTTAGAACGCGTATAGCTCTTCGTGTTTTCCCAGTCCCGGCAAACAGTGTTCCAGCTTTCGATGGTGGCAGACTTAGTTGAAGCACTGTAGGTTCACAAATACTCAGCAGTTTAAGACCGTTAGGTCCTGATTTTCAAACTTTGCAAACCTGTCTTTGTGACATCGGCAACCTTCTTCATTCTCGTTCAGCTCTCTCACCAAAAATCCATACTCGTCAAAAATAGCCTCAGCCATTGTCTCGCTTGCCGACGTACATAGAACTTCGAAAAGAACCCCTGGGGACGAGGGGGCAGTTCGAAGGTGCATACTCTCGTTCCCAGCCCTACTTTTCAAAGTACGTAACGCATGCACGCGTAGCAGCTGCATGCATGCGGTTTCTGTTATAACGCTTTTTATTCTTTGTTGTCTTAAGATGTCTAACACTGTGCATGTACATGGATATATAGGGTGATACAAAAGTCACGCACAATTAGACCATGCTATTCAAAAAAATTGTGTGACTTATGATCACCCTGTACAATGTACACTTTTACTGTGAATGGATTTGAGTTTCAATGCAAGTTGGAGACATTTTAAAAGCAAAAAACATATTTCACTTTACCAAAGTCTCTCTGTTCTTCTTGGTATATAACATGAGCTGAGGTATTACACTTGAACTGATGTAATTAAGGATAGTGACTCCATGTGATGCTGATGTCCATGAAACCTCTCTTTTTGATGATGATGTACACGATAACAGATCAGGTCGAAAATAATATTGCAGACATGGAGACTGCAAGCAGGTTTGATGATGCATAAACATATATTGACATAAGGTTTTGTGTTGTAGAAATAATGGACCTCCTGAGTACCTCTAATGACAGTAATTGGAGGTATGAACCATTAATAATAATAATAATAATAATGTAGTACATACAAGGTGTAGGTTCAGGTGTGTACAAGTATAGTTTCAGGTACGGTATAGAGGTGTGCATATACATGTACATGCCAAGTGTAGGTTCAGGTGTGATTGAGTGGTTAGATTACTTGTGTATTTATGCATACGTATAAATGTAGCAGATGTTACATACTATTAAAAAATAATGTACAATACAGCATTGAAGCGTAACATTCGTTCATAATAGGTTACATTGTGGTAAAGGTAAATATGAGTTTAGAATAAATAATAAGTACTTATAAGTTTGGAGTGTAAGTCTCAGTTCCAGCAGACAGACATACTGCCCTGGCTATGGGCAGCCTTCGACAGGTAGAAGTATGAGCAGGAATCCCAGATAGACGTGCATATATAATAATTATGATTATAATAATATTATATATGGGATCGAGGCAGCGAAAAGGGACCTAGCGCATAAATTTTCAAGTTTTCTAATTATTTCATATTCAAAGAGACACCTATGTCCTCTACAACTTCTTTCTTACACACTGGAAATTAGCCTGTCCGCCATGGAGTTACAGGGTCCTGAATTTTTAATTACGTGTACATTTTTATTGCACGCGTGGACTTTGATGCTCCTTCCTGGAAATTTTTATAATATGCGCTAGGTCCCTTTTCGCTGCCTCGACCCCATATATAACTGTGCTGGAAAACAACACAACATGCTCATCAATCTTGTTGGATCCAAAACTCAAAAATGCATAGATGCTCATTGAAATAAATAACTCGTGTAGCTTAAATGCAATCGTGCAAACCAATCAAAGAATTCTGGCCACAGGGAATAGAGGTATCCAACAATGTAGAGTTCCCAGTCCACGTAATACCACAGTTTTCCAAGGGGAATACCCTGTATCATTCTGCTTGCACAATCCTGTGAAGCAGATAATATGATGTAAAACATGCCTCATGTTGATCCATACATTTTAAAACTGCAATTAAATGTAGGGGCATGACTTGTCAGCTAAAGGAAATAATAGTTTCCACATGTGCTGGAATAAGGCATGATTCCAATGCTCTATACATATATGCATGTCATAAGAAATACACAATATTTGCATCCTCAAGTTAGACGTATAGCTCATTGACTTATGAAACTGTGTTTTTTTTTTCTGTGAACTCGACACATTTAGAAGGGCACTGTCTGAGCCTTGTTGAATATATTTCCAGCAAACAAAGACGATCACGTAAGTGTGGAATTGGCAAAGGGTAGTGATGAATTTACAATTAACTTCAAAGGAGCAAAAATAGTATTTCGAGACCTCTCCAGACATTTCAGGTACGTAGGTGATGATAGAATGCCCTGGGTAATGTGATTATGATGAAGCCTAATCTGCATTATGCTTACATCTGAATCCAAGTTTAGGACCATAGACTGCAAAAGAGCCAATGTCATGATACAATACAGCAAGATGGCAAGGAATCGTGAGGAGAGGTTGTGGTCCTTAGTGAATCGCAAGGGACAAGGTCCTTGTTCTCATACCAATAGAGGGCACCAAGTTGATGGCAGATTGGCAGGGTCCCTATCAGGTAACAAAACGGATGGGGAGAAAAGAGCTGATATGCACAGCAAGAGGATATGCTGAAAACAGTGGCAGGGACCATGCAACTGTCTAGTGGTGTGGACCATGAAGAGAAGGATGGTAAACCGTTTTGGAGTAAATTGAAGAGGTAGTAATGGGGAACACTAGGACCTTAATTGCTCTGAAGGACTAGCAGGAGGTGTTTAGTAATACAGCAGACAAAACAAACTTTACTGAGTACAGTATTGATACTTGCAACCAACAGCTTACAAGGAATAACTGCAAGCTCAAGATACTGAACAAGGGAATAATAGAACAAAGCTCCTATTTGATGGGTGGGAGTTGCGATGTCTTTGGGAGTCATGAGAGGCAAGTGAGACAAAGGACACATTTGCAGTCATTATTAGAAATCAATATCCCAAAACTATCAAGTCTGTCTCGTGTCACAGTTCATTGCAGTGGCTGGATACATTTGAAGTAGATAATGCTTGCCTGATGAGGGGACACAGTAAAATCTGAACATTTTATAAAATGATGTACTGCTCAATCTGTTATGGATTGAAATGCAGCAAGGATACTGTCATTTTCAATCTGTAACAGATTCTATTACGCATTACATGGATCCTGTAAAAGGCAGCTCAGATTTTTGCTATGTAGAACACCATGCAGGCAAGGACAACACAAATCTGACACGGAGCCTTCAACAATATCTAACACGTTAAGTGATCCAAATCAGAGCAGGGGGCGAGGGTTGGAGACAATTACAGACAAGAAACCATACAGAACACATATCCAGAACTTCCTGGTTAATGATGCACGCTATCTAGAACTTCATGGAGTAGTTGAGTGTATGGAGAGTGTTTGGCAATGCTGTAATAAGATTAATTTCAAGAAGACCCACATGGTGCATTATTATTCATGAAGCTCAAGCAACATACTGGAACGGTTCACACAGACCATAAAACAAGTGCTAAGGCAGCAAAGACCAGACGTTGAAACATGGTACCTGCTTTCTCATTTACTAGACATCGAGCTCATGCAAAAGCAGGACTTCAGGAGTTGACTGGAGGCACATATTTTTGAACCTGATTTGAATGAACTTGTAGTGAATGAAGATGTCAACATGCAGCAGCAGTAAAGTATGATCATGCAGTATCACTGCAGAAATGGACATAACTGACAGGTGGTTCATGATTGGACTAGGTTAAGCTAGAAGATTGGAGAAGATTGCCATCTCATCCAAATACTGAATGTTCTCCAATCTTCTTAATGATGGATAGTTCGGGGCATTTTGCTTCACAATTTTCATAACGATTGTCATGCACATAAGATACAGAAAAGGTTACACAACTATGTACGGGTAAATGTCACAGCTATCTTTAGACAGAGCGCAGGATCTAACTTTCGGCACACTTTGCACTGATCAAATGCTACTAGGTACCTTTGGCATAAACGTTAGCACCTAGCTCTGGTAAACATGGCCTATGGTACTATGTGTGTCACTTTTATTCAACCTAGTGTTCGGCACTTATTCATTAAAAGTCATAAGGTCAGAAGTCGATGGTAAGTGGATGTGCAAGAAGGTTCAGCTGAATACACTAGTATGGTAGGACAAAACACACAAACAGGATCACAAGCAAATTACAAATGTGCTTTCTAAACAGTGACCAACCTATGAAACCACAACGAACTGTAAATAGAGCAGAATAGAAATGGATGTGTATTCATGACCACATTGAGCTATTTTGAAGCCATGTGACACATGTAGCTTATAATGTACACAGACAGGTGCACCTTGCATACATGAAACACATAGAGATCAACAAGTACATAGGGATGGATATCAGACCTAACGAAGTCACGTATTTTTGCTCATTTAAATGTGAACTGAACAATAGGTAAGGTTGAACGCGTATATGTATGGATTTTGAATTGTGTCGAGTTCTCCCTGATAAGACCAGCTTAATTATACTAGTGACTCAATACTAACGAACAATTGTAAATATTACATTACATTTTACGCCATAGGTGGGAGTGGCAATAATTAAGGGGGAAGAAGGCTAGCTAGTACTCTCAGCAGGTAAAATGAATATAAAATAAACACACTGAAGGTTTTGTAGCCCACTAGAAGTTGCAGGGCAACTCTTACCTCAACGTCTATACCTTGTCCTGTTCCAATTGGTTCCCAGTTAGCAACTGCCTACGGTGATAGTCACAAGGTTAAAGTTTTATCATCATGTGTGTATTCCTGAACTTACTATTTCAGTTAGGACATAAGGTAGGGGCATAATGGTGAGCGAGATGGGCGTGTTAGTAAATGCAAACTCCTGGTGAAGGACCTTGAAAAAACCTATGGAAGGTTACATTACACATGCAGCATTGAAGAAGTAGAAGGAAAAGCATCTCACCATGCAAAGCATGTTTGCTGGTCCTGGCACCAAAAATGAAATGGCGATAGCCAAGATTACGTACATGATCCACAACTTACGAGTATGCAGCAACCTTTGGTATGCCAACTAGCCCTGTGGTACAAATTAGAGCTTATTTAAATTCTGAGCTTGTCGGATATGAGAAGTGTGTGTGCTTGTGTGACATTATATTTACAAATGTGCATATGCATAAGACTAATGACAGCACTCACCAGAGCCTGAAGACACAGCTATTATATGTCCCCTGCTGGCATTAAGGTAAGCCAGACTGAAGTGCACAAGATATACACTCTGCAGCAAATTAGTCCTATGCACAAGATAGGACCAATTTAATTCCCTGGGGCAAATACACGGGGATTAAACACTAACCCAAGTACTTCAGTGAAGCGTTCCCCCTGCAAAGAATAAACTGTTTCAATATCAATTTAAAATATGATACATGTATACGTGTATGTATGTGGTCTTAATATATGCCAGGTGATGTGCACTTACTGGCTTCTCATACTTCCAAAACCATGAAGGAGTCGGAGAGACTGCCGCATTTAGTATGAGGATATCCACGCCTCCGAGCTTCTGAACGGCAGTGTCAACGATAGCGCGACAGTCCGCCTCCTGTGACACGTCGGCCACTACTGCGTGTACGTCCTCCGTATATTGAAGACACTCCTGAGCTGTCTCCTGAAGTTTGTCTGCGCTTCTCGCTGCAATCACCAACCTATAAATGTGGCACAATTGGACACCGAACCACGTGCGTGAACAGAGTTTAATATACCTCGTTCCTAACTTGGCTAACTGTACAGCGAGACGCTTTCCAATTCCTTTTGAAGTACCCGTCAAGATCACACGCTTTCCTTTATAGAATTCTGAGGATAGTACACAGATATATATCTGCATTATTATACATCAATCACTACACCCAGGATATGTGTTCACCAGCCCAGGGACCTACTAGCCAGTGGTCACCAGCCCAGGGACATGTGGTCACCAGCCCAGGACATGTTAGCCAGTGGTCACCAGCCCAGGACATGTGGTCACCAGCCCAGGACATGTTAGCCAGTGGTCACCAGCCCAGGACATGTGGTCACCAGCCCAGGGACATGTGGTCAGTGGTCATCAGCCCAGGGACATGCTAGCCAGTGATCACCAGCCCAGGACATGCTATCCAGTGATCACCAGCCCAGGACATGCTAGCCAGTGATCACCAGCCCAGGACATGCTAGCCAGTGGTCACCAGCCAAGGACCACTACGTATGTACTTGTTCTACCTGGTAAGTCCACACCCGCAATGCTGTTCCAATTCAACACAAGTGCAACGGCAAGTGTCACTACAGCAAGGAAAAGCCCCAACTTCTTCAACTCCATATGCGCGCTCTCTTGGCGAAGTCTGGGGACTTGCAAAAAAAAATATTGTGGGCGGGCCTGCGTTCATATTATTGTAACACCAACGATTGAGCATTAGTTAGAATCGCGTATCTATCGCAATGAAATTGAGACCTCGGTGTATTGTAAGCGCGCTCATCATATTGTGGATAGTTGTAGCACTGGGGTGTTTCGCACTTTTTGGTGGCAAAAAAGAACAGACAGTGGTAAGCCATTGCAAACGAGAAGTATATAATTTGTTCATGTGCACGTACTGCCCACCTACAACCTACGCGCATTATTGTGTTAAGAATACTAGTACTATTTAAAAAAAAATACATCCACGCTGGGCCCCGTGACATTTCTGGTTTGATTTGTTTTATATTGCAACTGATGCAAGTGTGCGAATTGTAATTATAAGCATAAGAACGAACTATCCGTAGGTGTGATCGAGGTCGGAGGTACAATGATACGTGCCAGATGTGAGAGTATGGTCACTGTATTGCTTTCGCACAACGTTCAACAATAGCTACGATACGGTGTCGATTGGCTGTGTTAAATGTTAATAAGTGTGTTTTATTCTCTCAGTATGACCACAGACCTGATGCAAGAACGGCTCTTGAGCCTCCTCACGTGATGTCGCCGAATCTGGACGGTTTCAATGAAGCAGCCTACATCAGTGGGTCTTCAGTAGACAAGAATGATCCGTATCGAAAGAACTCCTTCAATCAGATGGAGAGTGATGGACTGAAGAGCGACAGAACAATCCCAGATAGCAGAGACTCTTCGTAAGTGATCAGGAGCACATCATGTTGCTTTTAGGAAGATTATGTAACCTATTTATGACTTGGTTGTGAGAACATTCCCCCTGCAAAACCCCACAGACTTGCATATCAGGATGACCTAGGTAGCTTTGGAGGCCGTAGGCATATCAGGATGACCTGGCTTTGGGAGGCTATGGGCATAGCATGGTGACCTGGCATTAAGATGGCTGTAGGCATATCTGGATGACCTCGCTTTTGGAGGCTGTAGGTATATCAGGATGTCCTGGTTGATTTGGGAGGCTTTAGTGTGTTGTTCACTGTTGGGTTATGTAGCATTCCTTATTCATGATGTGTGATTAAGTTGAATGGCATCAAAACTACATATCTTGTTATTTGTATTCATTTGCAGTGTGGAAAATGGCACTTTAACTAACCGTTCTATTTATGTATTTTTGCCATGTTTCTGGTGTATTATTTTCCACCTTAGGTGTTGGAGGCAGGAGTACAGCAAGCACCTACCAGCCACATCAGTCATCATCTGTTACCACAATGAGGCCAGGTCTACCCTATTAAGGACTATTATCAGGTTGGCACCTATTATTGTATGGGGGTGGGTAGATGTGTTGACAGGAAATGTGCTGTGCTGTTCTTTTGTCAGACACCTACACATAGTGTTAAATGTAAGACAATTGAGCTGGGCCAGGGATATGGCAGGATCAACACTGTGGGTGGGGTTAACAAAATTACTTTAGCCTTGCCATAAATAAACACATGGGCATAAAGCACAACCTGGACCTGCATTCTTTTTCCATCCCACATCATGAACAAACACATGTTACATCTTTCTATGAGGTGGCAATGGATTCCCTTCTATTAATGCTATCGGGTTCTTATGTTTTTAACATGACACACCATTAATTAATGTGAAAATTTATTTTGGTGACTTACATGTATTCATGCGGGGTACTGACGTTACAAAGTCCGATACCCCATAGGGTTCCAAACGGCCACATCTTTGTCCAAATCGGTTCAAATTTGGTTCCTATGTAGAAGGGTCCTGTCGCTTAGTTAATTTTTCCTTTATCCGTTATGGAGATACAACTGTGCAAAGTAATTGCATATTTCGCACCATTTAAATATTACAAGGACATGAATCTGTAATTACTTCCAGTTAATAACTACATGTATGTCTCCACCCATCTATCATTGCCCTTCTACACTACAAACAAGTACGGCATTTTTGCTTCTGGTTCTGTTCCCACTCTTGGCTTCAACATATTAAAAAGAGGCTAAACATTCGTAATACATGTGCGTGGATTCAGCTGCCATCACCATACGCTACACGGTATGTAGGCCTACTAGCAACTAGTACACGCACGTAGAAATTGAGCATGTTGGCTTGCACGGCACTATTACAGTATGAAAGAGCACAGTGTCTAGTTAGTACCACAGGGTTAGCTTAATCTGAAATGCGACCTTTCCTTTTGTTGCATTTAGCGTTCTGCACATGCACAGATTTATCAAACATGCACCTCGCATGTACGTACCAACATGCAGTGTTCTCATTGGCCAACTAAAACCATTTAGGGTTCACGCACGCATGCACACACACACACACACACACACACACGAACGCACGCACACACACACACACTCGCACACACAAACAAACAAAAACAAACAAACCAACAAACAAACAAACTCCAGATCAGAGCATTTGGTGTCATTTAATGCTGTCTGAATGCTCCCTCATGCTTAGTTTGGTATTGGTGTAATTCTCATTGTGCTTCGCATTGTTGATTGTTTGCCTAAGAGGGGTCAGGTGACAACCAGTCTGTAGTAGGGGTGCTACTCTGAGTCTGACTGGAACCAAGGGGAAACGTTCGTTCTCTTTTGGTTAGCACACACCTTGAGAGGTCTCCCACATAATTCTATCTGACAATCGGATTCACTGCTTCTGGATCACAATCATCCGAACGCTTCTGTACGTAGGTTTGAATGTGAATGTTTCTTACCTGATTGTTCCTCTTCATTAGGGGCGAAGGATATCTTTTTTTAAAAACATCTGCAGGGGCACTTTTCGAAGAATAACCCTGGAACCCCGGCGGACTCACTTCACGAAGCACTGTTCCACCGCTTTTGCAGATTGCATATCATTCATGGTTACTTAACCACTAAATGGACCCATGTATGTCCTGCATCTATGATAGCCGTCACCAATGGCAGCAACTGTTAGTCCGTGTTTATAACAATAATAGTCACAACCACCTTCTGAGCCACCTTTATCCTTTAATATGTCATCACCTAGGCCATCAGTTTGGCATGGGAACTCCAGCCCTTTCTCTTAGCATTCCACTGATACCCTCTATTTCAGCAGGAATCTTTGCAGCCCCAATCACCTCGCGTAGAACCTTTCTTGCCTGTCCCACTATTACCTGAGCGTTAGCAAGTGGATTCAGGAAGCGATCGAGCTATCTTCACTATGACATCTATCCCGTGAAATCATGCAGTTTCAGTATTTCATGAGGGCATATTTGCAAATGCGTGTATCCTCTAAGCCCAGTAGTCTGGTGCACCCAGTGGTGATGACAAGATGAAGTGGAAGCTGCTAAGGGATAAACACCTAGAGGGGCCGCTACCTAAAAGCCTCACCATTCGTGTCCCTGAATGACAACTTTGATGTCAATATTATCCTGACATCATTCCCAAAGAGTACTGCAGCAGGTCCTTCTGGCCCACGGGTGCAACACCTGATGGACGCGGCTGCAGTTCCACTTCCTTTTCCCCTTCTCAGAAGGGTTAACCTCTTGGTGTCTGGGGAAGTTCGCCATGAGGTATCTCGTTTTATAGCTTGACAGCACTCAAAACATTAAAGCCTGCAACGTTGTGCCCCGGAAATTAGACGGGCAAGGCCCTGAGGAGGTTGACAGGAAAATGCTCGTGCACTGTCACTAAATATAGCGTTATCGAATTTGGGCCATACAGTTTGGTGTGGCTTGCCCCGTGGGTCCAGAAAAATTGTTCACAGAATTAGGGCTTGCATGGACAAGATATTCTCTCTGAGAAAGGCATCAACAATGGTACAAAAAACTATTTAGCACTGTAAAATGTATGTGCTATAAAATATAGGCTTTTTGATTTTTTGTATCATCATTGATCCCTTGTTCCCCTTCATTTTATACCAGACTTTAGCGGATATTTAGCCGGGATTTAGCAGGATTTAGCTTATTGCTCCCATCCACCAAAACATTAAACCAAGTTTAGTACAAATGCACATGACAACACTCAATTGTAATCAGATGTTTAAAAAATGGCTCTAGACCTGTTCATCATCTCTTGATTTAACCCCCCTTAGAGCAGGGCTGCCCAGACCACAAAGATCCAAGCATGTACTTTTAGTGTTTGATTAAGTACATTTACTAAACTTGGTTTAATGTTTTGGTGGATGGGCCGGAGCAATAGCAATATACTAACTCCTGCTAAATCCCACCTAAAGCCTGGGAACACCACCTGGGAAAGCCTCATTTCCATTTAATCAATTCCCTCACCTAATTTCAGTCAACCCAATCCAACACACTGTCGCCAAAATATTGATACCTGACGATTGGTTCCATGTATATAAAAAAGATGGTACTGGGGTAGGCTGCAATCACTCATGGTAGGGGTCACTCATGGTAGGGGTGGGCTGCAATCACTCAGTTTAAAACTAACTGCCAACTGCATTTGCTTACCCACCCACTATGCATTGACTGTACATGTGCATGTACATTGTATTGCTGTTGTTCACCTAAACAGCTAAATTGTCTTTGGTTATTGTATGTGTGGCCTTTGGAACTGGGAATAGGCTTTATACCATTTGTATCATTCATTGCTTATGATTATCTTTCTGTGTAGTATCTTGAACAGAAGCCCTCCAGAGTTGATTGAAGAAATTATTTTAGTGGATGATGCTAGCGACGACCGTAAGTTATGCTCGTGATTAATCTATTTTAGTGTATTCATCGACGCATGCTGTATACCCACAATGGCTGTGTTCCGGTTGACACATATAATGACTGGTCGCGTCTAAAGAAATCAGCTTTGCGCAGTGGCAGTACCGTAGCCTGTGAGGTCCAACCGAGGCGCGGTTATTGCTAATTGAAAACTTACCCCAATACCCCGCGATGACTACGTGAAATACCGTGGGCTTCGCAATTTTTGGAGACCACTCCGGTGGTCGACTGTACGAATTAAAATACAGACATTGCAAACATTTAATTATATACCTGGGGGTATATGCTTTGTCCCACGCGGGCATGTAAATTTTGTCACTAAATTGGGCCAATTGGGTGCATTTTTAAGTTCACTTCCTTAATAAAAGTCAGGCCTACGTAAATGTGAGATCTAACTATATGGTAGGCACTATTAATTGCACTTGATAATCTCAGGGTATTGTATGGTTCCTGGGACCAAGATCTGCTCACTGAACCGATATATGTAGTACATTGATTTTACTTCCTTTGTGGTGTAATGTCCTTATATACTTACAATGTATTTAAAACAGCCAACTGCTCCACTTTACAGCCAACGACGGCATACTGTTATTGAAGTTGCCAAAAGTGAAATTACTGCGAAATAACAACCGTGAAGGTGTGTGTGTGTGTGAGATCTTACATGTAAACATGTATTTGTGAATACACAGTGCTGACACATTGTTTGGTTGGCTGTGATGTGCAGGTTAGGCCTGGCACTGTTGTGTTAGGGCTGACATTGCAAGCCCAACGTACAGGGTCAGGTGGGGGTCAGGATCTGCCAGGTGTTGAGGAACACTCCAGAAGCATTGAATGTTATACAGTCTGGTCACTAGAATCACATTCACTTAGCTTCCATGATGTATGTAAAGGGTTTGGTCACGTCGCAAAGCCAAGGGATGCGGTCTTAAAATCTGGTATGGCCATGGTCAGACTGGCCCTACCCCCCCACCTGCATGCATGCGTTGACATGTACATGTACATGTTTACCAACATGACAGGATCGAAAGGTTGGTAGTACGACCAAAGGACCACCAATGTTTTAGGGCTGGCATTATTGTTGAACTAGGGGTAGTGGTGTACAGTAGTGGCTACACCTTAGGGTTGTGGCCTGTACTTTAATGTTGGTGGCTTATTCCTATAGGGCTGGTGAGGTCAAGGATCAGGGGATCTGAATTGGCTTCAGCTAAAGTGTTGACCTTTTTGGACAGTCACTGCGAGTGTAATGTTGGCTGGTTAGAGCCACTGCTTCAGAGAGTTGTAGAGGTTAGTGTTCCCTTCCTCTGTTGGGGAGGTGAGTGTTCCCTTCCTCTGTTGGGGAGGTGAGTGTTCCCTTCCTCTGTTGGGGAGGTGAATGTTCCCTTCCTCTGTTGGGGAGGTAAATGTTCCCTTCCTCTGTTGGGGAGGTGAATGTTCCCTTACCCTGTTGGGGAGGTGAGTGTTCCCTTCCTCTGTTGGGGAGGTGAGTGTGTTCCCTTACCCTGCTGGGGAGTTGAGTGTTCCCTTACCCTGCTGGGGAGTTGAGTGTTCCCTCACCCTGCTGGGAGATGAGTGTTCCCTTACTCTGTTGGAAACACTTCTGTTGTTGCAATTCAGGTACAATACTTGTTAATGTGGTTACCATAACAATCTTGTAAACCTTGTTACAAAGAGGTCTGAATTTAAGTCGTATTCATGTAGTAGCTTAGGCTTAGTTGGGAGTGTGTATGGAGGAAAGACAGGTGGGAGGATGTGTGGGGGAAGACAGGTGGGAGTGTGTGTAAGGCAAGACAGGTGGGAGTTTTTGAGGGGGAAGACAGGTGGGAGTGTGAGTCAAGGGGAAACTTTTGTCATAATATCTCTAACAAGTAAAACTGGTTGATCACTGCAACACCTCATTTAGGACCGCACTGTAGTTGTAAGTCCAGTTATTGATGTCATCAATTTGGACACTTTTCAGTATATTACGGCGTCATCAGAACTGCAAGGAGGTACAGCTTGGTCTATGAAGCATGAGCATGTCACTGTGAACACCTCTCACTTTGAACACCTCACTGTGAACACCCTCACTTTAACGCCTATCACTGTGAACACCTCTCACTGTGAACACCTCTCACTTTGAACACCTCTCACTGTGAACACCCCTCACTTTAAATGCCTATCACTGTGAACACCTCACTTTGACACATACCTCACTTTGAACACCTCTCACTGTGAACACCGCTCACTTTGAACACCTCTCACTGTGAACACCCCTCACTTTAAATGCCTATCACTGTGAACACCTCACTTTGACACATACCTCACTTTGAACACCTCTCACTGTGAACATCTCTCACTTTAAACACCTCTCACTGTGAACACCTCTCACTTTAAACACCGATTACTGTGAATACCTCACTTTGAACACCGCTCACTATGAACACCTATCACTGTGGCCACCTCACTTTGAACACCTCTCATGTAAATACCTTCTTAGGATTTGACTGGAGTATGCATTTTAAGTGGGATGGATTGACACCAGAGCAGAAAGCTAAAAGGAAATCGACCATAGAACCAGTCAGGTTCGTAACCCAGGTTACACATTGTAATGATACATGTCTAACCATCGTTTTTAAAACCTTGTATAGTGATGGACTATTTTATTGTTTTCTGTGATAAGGGATTGTCTGAACAAAATGGCAACCTGTACTTACGTAAGCGTTGCACTTCTACACAGAACCCCTATGATAGCCGGTGGGCTGTTTGTCATGGAGAAGAAGAGGTTTGAGGAGACGGGCAGATATGATGCTGAAATGGACATATGGGGAGGAGAGAACTTTGGTGAACTCATTATCACATTGCCGTGGCGATGTCTCATGCTTGTTTTCTTACTCCCTAGAAATCTCGTTCAGGACGTGGATGTGTGGTGGGTCCATGGAGATCATACCTTGTTCTCGCGTGGGCCATGTGTTCAGAAAGAGCCATCCTTACACCTTCCCTCAGGGCAATGCTATGACATACATCAAGTAAGGAGGATGATGTGAGCATGGGTGACATTCTAAGGAGGAGGAGGGGATGTTGTGAACAAGGGTGACCTTATAAAGAGGGGGATGTGAAAAAGGATGACCCTAATTTTAAGGAGGGGCTGTCCCTTTCAAACAGGAACACTGTGCGTACTGCTGAGGTATGGATGGATGAGTACAAGAAATACTACTATGCTGCCCGGCCTTCGGCCAAGGACAAGCCATTTGGAGAGTATGTTGGTAATGGCAAGGTGCCCATTGGTGTTTTATGTGTTACACAATACAAACTGTGTACAGTACATGTGTATGTATGTATACATGTATGTGTGTACATGTATGTGTATATGTACATGGTCGCACATGTGCCCTGTGTGTGTGTTGTCATACTCCTACTTGTGTACATTGTAATAAAAGAAACAGGTGAGACTGTAAGTCTTAGTCTCTAAATCTGTATATATACATTGTCTGTCCATCTATTCTGGACTAGCTGCTCTCATAGTCACAGACTCACACATGTTCAGCTATTTGGTTCATACATGTACATGTAGCATTTGGCCATGGAATTGAACCTCATTAGCAATTGGCGGGTTGCACAGAATGAATTATTCCATAATGTGTCCCTGATTTGATATACTAGGCCACGTGCAACCTATATACTAGTGATTGAGGCTTGTTTCAGTCAACACACTATCCCAATGGAAGTGTTTGCTAAAAGAGCAAGTAGCTACTTCGTGTGCTCTAAGATCCATAAACTGTCATATATAACGAAAACTGCTTGGAGGACGAAAATAAGATTCTAAAACCTGGAGTGATTTCTGTACACTGAAAGTTGCCATCATAAATTTAACATGCATGCAAGCACACGAGGGAGTCTTCAGTGCATGTTGCAAGCATCTAGCATGCAACGTCTGTCCCAGGGAACAGCAGGATTTCCTCAGTGCTCTATGACCTAACATTACCACTTACCGTAAAATCCCAATTAAATGTCGCAGCATCTATTTGGGACAAAAAACACTTGCGTCGAAGATTTGGATACTAGCCATAGAAATACCGGCACTGTTGCAAGGGTGGTTGAAGGTTGCACACATGCTGGGACAATCGATGATTGCAATCCAAAAATTTGGCATGCCAGGGTGTGTCGTTACGGTGGTGCTGCTGTTTTTATGGGGGGTTTATTCATGTTTGTCATTCCAAATAGACGCCACGGCGTTTAATTGGGATTTACAGTACATGTACAAGTCTGGGCACGAGACGACAATCTGGTTCTTTATACATGTAACGGTCAATTTGTAGCCTGTACCAATAACAACCCTTGGCCTCTGGACATAAACTTATGTCCAGAGGCCAAGGTTTGTTCCTACGGCACTGTAAGGTTTATGACATAGAAGGTACTTCCTGTGTTTGGTTTACATGGCAATATTAATCATATAAATCTAGGACTTGACAATATTAATTACTAGCAATCATGTCCGGGGGATTTTAAGCAGCTAGCTCCACTGACTTTGATGACATAATGTGCCTCAACCATGAGAGTGAACAACTAGTATCTTTGTCCAAAGGGATAATTTTATCATACACAATACAAATCTCTTTGTATCATTATGTCATGGATGGCGTTGTGTCTGATATTGGCATTCCTCAAAAGAGTACATGTTTCAACATCTGTGCCTATCCCCGTCAGTGTGCTATATAGGGTGGAAATGAAAATGAGTACCCTTAGTGCTTGTAATGATATGGAGTGTGGTGACATGTTCCAAGTTGTGTGTGTGTGTGTGTGTGCAGTGTAATTTGCAGGACTTCAATGTTGCCTACACTGTTGATAAGCAAGCTGAGAGCAAGTATACATGTATCTATCCCCTCTTACACAGTATTGCAGAACGCCAGCAGCTAAGAAAGAGTCTGAACTGTAAATCGTTCAAGTGGTATTTGCAGAACGTGTACCCTCAACTCCCGTAAGCAATGTGGGGTAGCATTGTTGTTCAGAGCCATCAGGTCTGATGTATCTGTAGAGTCCCTCAGCAGTCTGACATTGAGTTTGGGGAACTCAGGCAAGATTCAAACTGCATGGACACACTTGGTAACACTGCAGGAAATGCTGTTGGGCTATATCCCTGTCATGGTGGAGGGGGCAATCAGGTGAGGGAATTTAGAGGGGAGGGGAGGTGGAGAGGGGAGAACAGAGCTAAGAGATTTCAAGCAAATCTCCTAGGCATGCCTGGGTCATTGAATCATACCTAAATATGTTGCACTTTATAAATTTTAATAAATGTGGCATACACATTGGGAGTGCAAATCAGCAAAGCAGTTAGAACTGAGCGCATGTGGTGGTGATGGCTGCAGCATCATTGGCACTATGTTCAGCCTGCTGTAATTGTCCGGCATTACCTTCCTCCTTGTCCCTCCCTCCTCACATCCTGCCCCACCCCCTAACGCCTTTCCATAACTATAACTTCCTCTTCCCCAGGCCTGGTCAATGACCAGCAGTAGGGCCATCAAGAATGGTCAGCTATGCTTGGCACTAGAAGATGGAGACAAGTTGCTTTTGAGTCCATGCAGGTATGGCACCCCAGAGCAGACCTGGAACCACAATGCCAATGGACAGCTGGTCAGCCATCTTGGGGGCACGTGCATCGATAGTGACAGCCACCCCACTGAGCTGAAGGTTCTGCCTTGCAGCCAACAGAAGGGCTCTCAGGTGTGGAGGTTCACTCTCACTAACCTGTAACATAGCTGGTTTTTTATCTTAACTTTTTTTACATTCTGCCATTGTTGTGTTCTGGATACCTTTGGTTTCTGTACACGTACACCTGATATATATATATATGTCTATTTCAGTTTCAGCTTTGATGAAAATAGTCATGACGTCATTCCATTCCCAGGAATTTTTAAAAGGTGGGGGGGGGGGGGGCATATTACGAGAGAGTGAAAATTGTTGGACAAGGACTACGAACCAGCTGTAGGTTCCCAGGCTACTAAGTAAGTCCGCGTGTGCGCGCAAATAATATACTGGTTGGCCAACTTCACTTTGATACTGAGTGCTGAGTGGGTATATCGATTGCGTAACCAACTTAGTCTGATTCTGTTTGCTGTGCTTGATAATGCTCCTGCAACCGTTGCGCAACCCGCTTGGTGACCTTGATGTACTTGTCTACACACAGCATGGCACAATCCGCCTGCCACGGAGATATTGTTATTTCACGTGGTTCGTTCGTGCGTCGCATACGAGTGAACAACGTGTACCTCTTTCGACGATACAACTCTCGAGGTGAAGTCTTGAACACAGTCATTAAAACATTTGGCAGTCACATGGTTGTAAATTGACAGGAATTCCCTAAACTGTTAGCAGAGAGTGCACATTATATAATTGCGCAGAGAGTCGCACAAGCAAACTGGTTCTTTTGCGCACACCGCTCAACAGGTTGTAATTACAAGTACCTGAGAGATTTCCAGGTTGGTTCTTTGTTCTTGGGTAAGATTTGCCATTTGCGAATATATTAAATCATTAAATATTATTGGGATTATTGTAAAGTATTATAAATAGATAATTTTATTCCTTGTCCTTTAAAAACAGCAATCAAGTTAATGTATGCACATACAAGTAGTCAGACCTGGTTAGAGCCAAGTTTAAATGCCTAAAAGTGCCAGCTGTTGCCTTTGTTGTACACAAGCATGCTGTGACTTGGCAGCAAGGAGTGAAGCTATATCTAACCGCATGAAAACGTCTCTTTCACCTCCTCATATGCACAACTAATGGGACACAGATCCACCCCAAATCCCCACACATTGGGGGTCATTTGCTGCATGTTTACATTACACTGCAGCTGCTCCTGCTATCAGACAAGTCTCATCAAGAATATTAATGGCAGGGGAGAGTGGGGATGCTATGTAGAAAGCAGCAGACAAAGCATTCTCCCACCTTGCTAGCATGACATCGACTGGGTGTGAGTGGCTATGATCAGGTGTAGAACCATTACCCATCTCAACTGTCACTCCCATGTGGGCTTTACAAAAAAAGTTGGGCCACAACATCTTGCAAGAGGTTATGCCGAATGATGACATCACTTAGGTTTGACTGTTGTGAAAATGTCTTTCCACATTGTTCACACTGATGTGGCTTCTCCCCTGTATGAGTGAGCATGTCTGCATATATTTTAATACATGCATTATTTACAATAATAATAAGTTATAAGAAAAAGGGCTACGAATGACAATGCACACCAATATATAACTGTATAGCAGTTAAAGTTTAAGAAGGGATCCACCTGGAGAGGATTGCTGTCGCATTTACCCTCACCAAATGCAGGTTGAGCCTACCATACAGGTCACACAGCACAGCTGACTTTGTTTTGCCTGATGTTATGGCAAGATGGGAGGCAAGCATTTTTTTAAAATGAGTCCATGGCGTCCTTTCCCCAAGCACCAAGAAGGTCTCAAAAAGTCTGTAATCTATTATTAATGGCAAGATATCAGCAGGGCACATTAAAAAAAAAAATAACCTCACGTTTTGTTCACTTGACATCCTTTCAAATGTGGTTAGATGTGTGAGGCAGTGAACAAGGCAGCCATAATCATGGATGTGTGCAAGGTGATGGGGCAACTCCTTATAGGTCAGATTAACCTAACCAGTTTACCAAGGACCCAGTTGGGTAGCAAAATGTCTGCAGGGTCTGAGTGGTCATGATCAGGTGTGAGGTTGCTATTGAGCTTCATTTCATTGGAAATCAGCTTTACTAAACATTTGCATGCAACGTACCAGTAGCCAAACAACCTTTTGGTGTTTTCCTCTCACCTCTTGTAACTCCTCATCTCACTTCCTGTTACCTTGCGTATTTCTTCTTTGCCTCCTCCCTGCTCTCCCTCTCTCCTAACCACTCCTTCCTCACCTCACCTCTTATCTCTTCACCTTCCTCCACCAGCAGATCTATGTGAAGTCTGTGGGCTGGCATCCTTCCAAAGAATTGGTTGTGTTGGGGAGCAACATCTACTAAACTACCAGTGAAACACTGGGACCCCAGGGCTGGACTGAGTGTCTGCACACTGTTCGTGGGTCCCTAGGGTGCCCAGCCCCACTTTGCAGTTTTGTGTATTCTGGGTGAGCATTATGTACTTGAATGCTGCATGTGGTCATAGCCGAGAACTGGGCAAATATTTTCTTGCCGGATAACATATGAGCCAGTTCAGTTTCACTTTCACACAATCCTTTCTAAATTTAGCCATGACCACACGGCTATGGTAATGTGTGAAGTGGAACCACAATGGAACAGGCTGGCAACCCGACCAGTTCCCTCACCAAGATTTTCCACATCAGAAAGAGATGTCAACAGTGAGTGGTTTGCCCACTATGAAGTAGACCCTATACGGATGTGTACACCTGTGTGAGGGAGGGAGGGAGGTGTGTAGTGGCCGGGTGGGGTGTGTTGGAGAGCGGAAGGTAGCCAGGTTTGGAGGGTTGGAGATGGCTGATGGAGCTTCTTTTGGTGAAACTGCTACATGTATTTCTTGTGCAATTAGTATTGATTATCATAGTTCCTCCTCGTGTGTATGTTCTGTGTTTGTGTGTGTGTGTGTATGTGTGCGTGTGTGTGTGTGTGTGTGTGGGCATGTGTATGTGCATGTGTGTGGCATGTGTCTGGAGTATGTGGGCATGCATCTGCATGTGTATATTTGTGAGTGTGTTTTTAACATTTTTGCATGTTATCAAGTGGGGCTCAATCAAGTATCAACAAGCTGGACCTCCCTATCAAGGGGAGCTAGATCATGCACTGAACATGGTGTGCTTCCTGACAACAAGCTCACACTGTACTGTGAGGTGAGCAGCAGCTGGCTTGATGTGTGTTAGTTAATTATTTGCCCATGCATGTAAACACATGCACACATATATATCGCATTACATATCACACATGCACATGTACACACACACACACACACACACACACACACACACACACACACACACACACACACACACACACACACACACACACACACACACACACACACACACACACACACACAGGATGTTTGCTATGGCCAAATGCAAAGACTTCCATTTAAGTCACTTTAGCGCCATGGAAATTATGTGAGGTGGTCTAATACATACAACACACCAGTTCAGTACATACAACACACCATACCAGTACATACACCACACAACCAGCTACAATCCAGTTTATGCAACACATCAGCCCAGTAAACACCCGTACCAGTCCTGACACACTTGTGTGAGTGCGATCGATGGTGTAGGGATTATTGTTAGCCTGCCTACACAGTGGACTTGAGTTTCAGAACTGGCAATATCGGTTTTGCCAAAGGCAAAGATGTTCTGTGCTCTAAACAATAACCAACTGGAAAGCCCTATACCATAGTAACTGCTAAAGTTTAGTAGAGCACCCTGTCACTCTGACCTCTCCTGTTTATGGGACTCCAGTGTACAGATATTTTTGATTAACATGATGTCACTGAAATAGCTATCTTTCTATTGCATACATTCTGGGACTTTGGGACTGTTGGACATCATGATTTTGGTTTACCACATCTAACACTACAATCACCTCTGTGTGTGTATGTGTGTGTGTGTGTGTGTGTGTGTGTGTGTGTGTGTGTGTGTGTGTGTGCATGCGTATACTGTGTGTGTGTGTGTGTGTGTGTGTAGCTGCGTGCTTTGTGTGTTGTGTGTGAATAGGTCCATACATGTAGGTCTCAGACTTTTTACAGGAAGGAAGCCTTGATAGGGGCAGTGAATACCCTATCCCCAAAAGATTTGTAAGGACTGGGGCTCTGGAAAGTTTATATACTGAGCTATTCACACACATAGCTTCATATTTACCCATGGCTTCACACCTAGAAAGGCTAGGAAAGAGATATCTGAGGATGGTATACTGGTGTCTAGAACTACAACACATCAGTCCATGCAACACACCAATCCAATACACTATGCCATCATACAACATACGAGTTGTATATACTGGACTTATGTGTTATACATGTATACGTACATACTGGACTGGTGAGTTATATGTACTGGATTGGTGTTGCATGTACTCGACTGATATGTTGAATGTGTGTACTGGATTGCCTTTTGGAAGTGGCGCTGCTCAGGCGCATAAAGTGATCTGATCTTGTGTGGGTGTGTTCTCACTAGTTCCTGAGTCCTAGCTGGCCTACCTGCTTGCCACCACATATGTTGTATGAACGGGACTGGTGTACTGAATTGGTAGTGGACTGGTGTGTTGTATGAGGGGTGAGGGAAGGGGGTGGGGCATAGCCCCAGCATCTCTATTAAAGAGGGTAAGAAGTACTAGACACAGTGTACCATCCTCAAATTTAAGTTCTGAAGCATGGGTAAATATGAAGCCATGTGTGTGAATAGCTCAGCATATAAACTTTACAGTGGCCAAAATCTTTTGAAATAGGGCAGAAATAATATTCACTGCCACTATTAAGGCTTCAGTCGAAAGACTCCCATATACATGTACATGTACATACAAACACACACACACACACACACACACACACACACACACACACACACACACACACACACACACAGGATGTTTGATATGACCCAATGCAAAGCCTCCCTGGAATTTATGTGAGGCAGTCCAGTACATACATCACACCAGTCCAGTGCATACAATATATCAGCCCAGTACAACACCCTCACCAGTCCTGTACATTCATCACACATGTGTGTGAGTGTAGACCTATTAAGATTGATGGTATATGGATTATTGTCAGCCTGCCCACACAGCAGACTTGAATTTCTGAACAAGCAATACTGTTATTCCAAAGGAAAAGAAGTCCAAGTTCTAAACAATAACCAACTGGCAGAGAAATGGTGTTTGGGTTTGGACACTTCCAGTGGCACTTCATGTGCTCTTGGCCATCATGCAGCTACCTGTCAGGGTGACGTTGTGGTACGCCATCGTATGTCTTTCTGAGCTATTGCCACCAAGCTCACATTGCAATGTTAGAAGCAGAAAGATGCCCCACACCAGGACTGGACCACACTCGCCTAGCTGATGTGCTAGTGAGGGTTGGGCACAAGACAAGCCGGCTGCCATTGATATCACAGTCATGTCTCCCCTAATTAAGTGTGACAGCGGAACAGCCGCACTACTGGCAGAGAAGAGGAAGCACCAGGCTAATGACCTCAAGTGTCGGATAGAACTGCATCCCTCTTGAGCTGAAGCCAGGCAGACTTCTCCCATTTGGCCTCACACCTGTCCTTTGGCTTCGGACATCAGAATTCAACTTAAGCACTACAAATTCATTGCAACAGCTACTTTCTCTGCACATGCACAACACCCAGCTGCGGAATTCGTAATTCACAGGTGTGCCATGATCATACTGTTCCTCAGATACTTATTGGCTGTGTAAACAAGCCAGCCCAAATGACTTTTGGCAAGTTAAGTTGTTTATCTATGAATGTGTATCTTCACATTTGTAGTTGAGGACCTGATGTGGTCTATAGAGAAATATTGTATCCCATGGCACACATGTATATATATGTCCCCTTACAAATATACAATCAGCATGGCATACATGGTTGTGTGTCAAATCTAATATACTTGCTTTAGCTGCATGCCCAAGGTGATGTATGTAGGAGTTAAAAGGAGGCAGAGGAGGGGAGGAGGGGAGATGGAGGAAGAGGGAGGAGGAGGAGGGTGTGGAGGGAATAGGAGGCAGGAGGAGGGGAGGTGGGGAGGAGGGAGCGCATACAAATTTAATCAGCTCCATTCTAGGTGATATAATCTGAGGCCATGAACATGAATAACTTCTAATTGGTATAATATTTCAAAGGTCTGGGAGAATTCTTTGGTAACAGTAAGCACATTATTGAGGCAGATGTGCGCCTCTCGGCGGTAATCATAATTAAGACATTTAAAAAAAAATTGAATTCATATGTTAGTACACAACATAGGTGAAAGAATCACAAAAGAATGAATGGCCGGCTCATGCCACAAGAACGCTGCTCGTTGATAGGAAGTACAATGGTTGGTATGCCTTGTTCTGGTTTTGTATTCTGCTGGTTAAAGGAGTTGAGGTTTAATTTTGGCACAATCACATTCCATGGAGCGTTTTTCAAGTACCACATATAGTTTAAATATTAATTGGTACAGACAGGCCGCTGGAGAACCGAATATATCTGGCTGTTTACCGGTGCGATATAACCGCAGCTTAATTCTCTGCTAAACTACTGAGGTGGTAAGTGAGGATCTGGGTAAGTTTCGGGAGGGTTTAGCGGTTTGTTTTGTAGTCAGTGTCTCTGGCCCTTAAAATGAGGTTGCTCAGGGACTGTTCTTCAGAGCGATAGGGTAGATTAAGGTAATTCCGCCAGGGGGGGGGAGTGTTCGCCACCCTTTACTTAAAACGCGGCGCTAGGGCTTGCCTAACGTTTGCACATTACGGCAAAAAATGGAAAAAGTAGTACAAGGAGTGTGTGTTTACGGCCCACAATTGAAGTTCTATTTACTATTTCGGTTCTTGCAAAATAATTACGTGAGCATAGCTACCTCATTTATCGGCGAAAATGGTGCGTAAATACCGCGCAATCACTAGCGAGTTCGACTGGTGCAAGTCAGTGTCTGCTAAGTACGTAATGCAGATCCACTTACAATCTAGCCATTAGAGAAGAGCAGTGATAGGTGTACAATGTACTTCGTTTCATTCTTAATGAACCTTACTGGGTCGGGATTTGGGGGGGGGGGGGGTGGCGTACACTCCAATCATAATTTCGGTCCATAAGTAGTAGTCGCCAGGGGTGGCGAATACTCATATCTCGTCAAAAAACGTTACAATGCTTACCATTAGGCTTCTAAACGTTTCCTTTTCATTATAGGGTTTATATGTCTGGAAGGAGTGTTCGCCATGGGGGGCGGGGCCATCTTTCTCCATCCACACCTAATAGGCTAATGGTATGTTCTGACAGTTAATGCTTCAAATGGTTCATTTTTGTTTCTGGCCTTCTGGTTAAACTCTGTTCACATGCTTGAGCCAGTTTGAGCCCTTAGATCTGTTGGTTTTCAACTAAATACAAGGCACGGATGTACAAATGGAAGCCATTCTAGCCAAAATACCAGCTTCGCAAAGAAACACTTCTCAGGGGGTTTAAAGGGCTACAGTGAACAAGCTTACTTGTTTTAGCAACGTCCTATGAAAAGCCACCTTTGTTACACTTCGCAACAACGAAATACAGGGGGTGGCGAACACTCCAAATAGATGTGGCGAAAGCCCAACAGGGGTGGCGACTACGCTTAATTGGATAACCATTGTTTGTTTGGAACACTTTTTTGGAGGAACGAAGCGATTATAGTATAGAATATGGACTGAAGATCTCTTGGAACCAAGTATGTTTGAAACACTACCCGTCCTTTTTTTTTAATTTTTTTTTTTTACATGTAAGAATACCGATATCGGTACTCGCGGGTGGCGAACACTACTTAATTGACCCTACGCGCGCGTGGGACTTAGGACATAAGTTGGTTTCATAGCGGGTCTTAATGATATGTTTCAGCGGGTAAAAAAGTGTATACTATGAAAATTTCGGAAATTGTAACGATGTACATATGCATCAAACCGTGAACAGTGAGAACCGTGCGTGAAATAGTGCAACCGCAATGACAGCTATGGAGGTAACGCCCATGAGTCTGGATTATGACTGTTTTTTAATTAAGTGCACCACGATTATCAATATGCTATATATACTACGTTAACGGTGGATGACATTTTAGGTTTTTAAATATCGTGCGACTTACGCTTTAATATATCTTTTGAACGAAACTTCTAAGATATCGAGCGCACGATCGAGGTAATGTAAGGAGATGCACCACTGGTTGACACGGACGCTGTGACGCAAGAAAGTGGAAACACAACTGTATCTTAGACCGCTGCATTAGAAATAGGGTCGGGGAAATTTGTACAGTCCTCGAGGACACCAGACGTACTCGGCGGTGGCCTGACGTTTGTGTGTTTGCGCGTGCCACTATCGCATGCAACGTTCGCATTTGATGGTCGAGCGCTTTCAAGGTGTGAAAGGAAAGAAAACCAGAGATCATAGATAGATCTCTGAGAAAACAATCCGTTTCCCCTTTTTCAGCTGGCCATCTGAAAGTTCGATTCGACCGTCTGCACTTTTACGTGGAAGGCCAAGGCGAGACTGCTTTCCTTAGGACTGGGGGGGGGGGGGGGGGGGGGGGGGGGGGGCGGCTGCTAAGCTTAAGGGTTTTGCCACCGCCTTCATTCGCTAATTGAAATTCTTGCGTCTTCTTGCGTCTGGTGCCCGTGATTACATTCCCATATGATTGCTGGACAGAAATTAGTACAGGACACCAGACCCACTAGTGATTCGCATAGCGGTGATGTATTCCATGCCACGTGCCACCTGTAGATCATTTTAGGAAATATTGATATCTTTAAAGGCATTAAAATTTGTTGGAGCTCTCACTATAGATAGGCCACAACATAGATATTATTAATTGATTATGATAGTGTGATTATTCAAATGTACTGTATAGCCTGCACAGCAATGCAACTTGTGGCACGACCTGTGGAGATGAAGAATCAATGATTGAAATGTTAAGGGTACAAAGAAAGTTCTCATAAATTGTAATGCTGCAGGCATATTGCAAGTTATGCCACAAGCAAGATCAGTTTTTTTTCACCACAAGTAATACATTTGTTAACAGATGCCAACAAGTTTAAGCGATAGCAATGTAATAATCCACTTTGACATGCAACATACCTGCAGGTAGATACAGTTTAAGGTACTTAAACAGACGATTTGGGTTGATAACTACCAGCCCACGTGCTTATCACGATCGGGCATATATATATATATATATATATATATATATATGGGACAGTGTCTGTCACGCAATAATTGATCCGGGTAAAAAGTGATCCGGCCGGATCATTTTTTGCTGCAATAATTGATCCGGCCGGATCACTTTTGGTTGCAAAAAGCGATCCGCCTCTGCAAAAAGTGATCCGGGTACAAATTATCGTCGATGCCAGTTTGTACAATTCTTAGCAATGTTCTAATGGGCCGGGCTCCATTCCACCTGTTGTTGTTCACATCTGTATATATAGGGAGACAAATCCATTACGTATTTTTTTAATTTTAATTTTAATTTTTAATTTTTTAATTTCATAATATGAATAAAAATGGGTACAAGGTAAGATGCATGGATGCGCACACAAAGGATGCAGTTAATGAACAGATGCTGAGGGAACCTTGGCTTCTGCAACAGTGAGATCAATCACGCTGGATCTGAATGCTCGCCCTGTGATGATCTATCACCTCTTAGGCACATGATGGAAGAGCGCAAGAGAGAGAAACTAATACAGCATCTTACCCATGCAATAGTTGAGCCATAGCTTTGATCTTGTTTGGTTGATAGAAGTGAGGCAAGTTTACGTATCGATCCTGACGGAAAACGGCATGCATGCATGATGAAAAAAATCCAATACATGAACAAAAGACTGGTCCATATACACTTAGTGCATGCGTGGCCCGCGGATCACCTTTTGCTGCCAAAACTGATCCGGACAGGGTAATTTACGTATTATTTTATGTACAAGGTACGACCGGATCACTTTTTGCGGCCAAAACTGATCCCGTATGAATGTGTGCATGTAAGGTACGCCCGGATCACCTTTTTCAGGAAAAACGTATCCGGGTATATGAATGCATGCAAGTGGATTACTTTTTGCAGCCAAAACCGATCCGGATAATATATGTAAGGTACGCCGCGGATCACTTTACCGATCCGATGTATAGTGGATCGATAATTAAATATATCTGCATTCTACAATTAGAAATACTGCTGTAGTCTGTAACCTTGTTTCCTGACCCCACTTCGGTAAGCATACCAATATGTTAATGCTACCAAAGCATAATAATTTTGTCCATATACACATTCACATATAAGTATGTTTCCTCCAGCCGTAATTATATACACATGTTTTATGGTTATTAATCTTTATAAATACAAAAGGGATATGATTCCCCATAAAATTATGCATGTATACCCTTCAGACGTATATATTTCATCAATACGTATATCCAAACGATTTAATTTGCTGTAAAATAATATCTCAGCCCTGAGTCACCGCCTATGGGTGATAAATTTAAAATATCATACTTCTTAACAGTTTCAAAGTGGTTGCTAATATTGGTAATAAAAATGGACTCGTTCTGATGTATGTCATTATTAACCTCTATAGGTGAATGCTTTAGCCATTTGTAGGCTGCTCCTACAGGTGCAAAACAATATATTGTTGTTCTGAGTAAAGATGCTGCTGCATTTATTTGAAATTTTGTGGCCCATGTGCCGAGCAATTGCATATTTGAACGTTTCATGTATTGTACTACTGACTCATTTTGGGCCAAAAAGCAGGCCAGCTTGGGAGATGATGCATTATGTATCATGTAGGATGTAATAAGGAGGCGGAATTCTTGGTGATCCTGTTGGGATCCAGTTACAGCAGGGCAATTGACCGAAAAAAAACAATTTCCATTACCCTTCATTCTTTCAGTTCCTGCTGGAGTTTGTGAGACCTTCATAATGGTTGGTTCACTATGATGAAAATGTTTGCCAACAACAAATTTGATTCCTATCACATGACATCTCTCCTCTTGCCAATCACTACATACTGGTATAAAGCTTATATTTCCATTTCTACCTCTTTCACAATTTCCAAACATGAAGTGGTGGCAGTTTGATCTAAATGTTGTTCTCTGAAACGTTGTAGAGTATTCTGAGTGACAGGCTGATCAGTAAAGAATTTTCTTGCATCTAGGACCCACTGGCAATAGTCATCCAGGTTTAATGGTGACATAGGTAGTATGTGTTTTCAAATACCTGAAGTGACTGCACTGAGACATTGCTTTCCCTGATCCAAAAATTGAGTAAATCAATTGATTGCACCATTCTTAATGCATCATCCAGGTAAGAGATGACTTTTCTTTTAAAACGGTCAAACTCATCATTTAGGCCTTCATTTACTATAACAAAATCTCCTCCATACATCTCTTTTAGTGGTGCTTCTCCATAGTATGAACGGTAGTCTATCCACAGAGCAGCATCAATAGCTTTGCTTAGAGTATATTCTCCTTGCTTTAAATGTAATGATATGTCCTGCAAGAATTGAAAAAAAATCATAACATATGCATGGATTTATATGTAAAATAGACACTTACATCAAATCCGTCATCATCTTCTTTTCCCCTGTAGTGCAATGCATGGGCTCCTGATCGCCACAAACGAAGCAAGTGTGTACAGTTGATTTGTTTACCAAGCACTTTGAAATCTACATTTTCATAATCATGATTTAATGGTTGTTCATCATTTTGCTCATCTGCTTTTTCTTCCATATTTTTCTCTATAGCTTCTTCTTTTGGCTTTTGATATGGTTTCAAATATGCTCCACTAACCCTTTCAACAAATTCAGCAGCATTGCTGGCTGCCATGACACTTGACAATATATAATGTACGGGCCTACAAAAGGCGTGTCCAGCTTCCCTCCAGCTCGCTTTCCTCTTCTGTAGTCTTTCTTCATCACCAATTCTCCAACTTCAAATGAATGCTTACTTGCATGCTTCTTATCATATGCTTGCTTCTGTTTTATCTGAGCTTGCTGTATACTTTGCTTCACAGACTCAAGTACTTTTAGACGCTGCTCACCCATAGCATCAATAACTTCAGCAATCGCTGGCTCTTCTTGGTTAATTAACATCATATCAGGTTCCTTGTCATCAATGTTGATATCAATAGGAAGAATTGCTCTTTGACCAAACATTACTTCAAATGGAGAAATGGTTGTCGAATCATGAACAGAAGTGTTGTATGCATAAACACAAGTGTCTAAGTACTCATCCCACATTTCCTTTTTGTCTTGAACAAACTTCACTATCATATTCCGTAGGGTCTGGTTAAATTGTTCATCAAGACCATTTGCCTGTAAAGTCATAAGAAACAAGGTGCAATTAATACATGTATCCACTACATTAGGAAAAACATGATATTCAAATCAAAGCCCTACGCATGTTGCGCATTTAAAGCTTAACATGAGGATAAAGAGGTATTATTCTTGATTTTAATATGGAGTACATCAAGTTATAACAAACCTGAGGATGACATGGTGTAGTAAATATCCGTTTAATTCCCAGTGCTTGTGCCAAGTGAGTGTCAAGCTGATTTTTGAACTCTGTTCCATTGTCAGTTGTTACTACTCTTGGGATTCCCATTCTCATGAAGATCTGTATAAATTCGAGAAAAAAATAGTCAAGCATTACCTATAAACTTGAATAACTTATATCACCTTGACTAGAATCCTTGATACACTTTTGGCACACTTATCTGGAAATGGTACAGCTTCAACAAACTTAGAAAACAAGTCACTAAGTGTTAAAATGTACCGATTACCCTCCTTAGAAATAGGGCATAATGGTCCTATTAAATCGACACCAACATGAAACCAGGGAGCCTTCACTGGTATAGGATTAAGCTGTGGTGTTTCCTTTATCAATATTCGGTTCACCCGTTGACAAGAATCACATGAATGTATCTAAAAGTAAAATGAATTAAGTAAGATTATACAATGCAAAGCAATTGGATATGGATTACCATGCAAGTCACAGTACATATACGTGTACTTACCATTTCCTGGACGTCTTTTACAATCCCACGCCACATGTAACGTTCACTGATTCGTTTAATCGTTCTCCTTTCTCCCGTTGTCCCGCAGTGGGGTCAAGATGGCAGGCTGCAAGAATTTGAAGTTGTTCTGCGCGAGTCCTGACAAATCGTACCTCAGTAATCTAATGCAATATAATTGCTAGTATGTATTGAATAAGCATGCATACACATGTACAGACCTTTCCTTTCGCTGTCTTTTTGAAGTACATTACTCCATCATGGACGAAAAACCTTCTAGCTTTATTTCTGATCACTCGCTTCTGTAATTCACTAGACTGACTAGGGTACTTATGCTCTGTTAGATACAGAAAGGTGTCGTCGATCAAGCTTGATTCATTCAAACTAGCCGCGCCGTTCAATTCATCCATTCCCACTTAAAGCAAACACGTGTTTAAAACAACCAACCTAATTAAGCTAAAATTCGGTATAATTTGCGAGTCACATTAAAAACCATAATTTTTTGATGAAGTTGCCTATGTTGTTGATCCAGGCGTACCTCATGCATAACTTTTGCATATGCATGTATATTACCCGGGTCAGTTTTGGCTGCATAAAGGTATCCGGGCGTACCTTATACATACATGCATACGTAAATTACCCTGTCCGAATCAGTTTTGGCAGCAAAAGGTGATCCGCGGGCCACGCATGCACTAAGTGTATATGGACCAGTCTTTTGTTCATGTATTGGATGTTTTTTCATCATGCATGCATGCCGTTTTCCGTCAGGATCGATACGTAAACTTGCCTCACTTCTATCAACCAAACAAGATCAAAGCTATGGCTCAACTATTGCATGGGTAAGATGCTGTATTAGTTTCTCTCTCTTGCGCTCTTCCATCATGTGCCTAAGAGGTGCTAGATCATCACAGGGGCGAGCATTCAGATCCAGCGTGATTGATCTCACTGTTGCAGAAGCCAAGGTTCCCTCAGCATCTGTTCATTAACTGCATCCTTTGTGTGCGCATCCATGCATCTTACCTTGTACCCATTTTAATTCATATTATGAAATTAAAAAATTAAAAATAAAAAAATTAAAAAAATACGTAATGGATTTGTCTCCCTATATATACAGATGTGAACAACAACAGGTGGAATGGAGCCCGGCCCATTAGAACATTGCTAAGAATTGTACAAACTGGTATCGACGAGAATTTGTACCCGGATCACTTTTTGCAGAGGCGGATCACTTTTTGCAACCAAAAGTGATCCGGCCGGATCAATTATTGCAGCAAAAAATGATCCGGCCGGATCACTTTTTACCCGGATCAATTATTGCGTGACATGTCCAGCTAAATCACCCTTATGGTACTATTTCAAAATTTCCAGAACAAGCAAAAGAAAAGTAACGCTCGCATTGAAATGTATGGCTAATTATAAATTCAGTGCCTAATAACTTTGTGATGGATAGTCCGATTTAGGATGCGTAAGGACCATTTGACAGAAGCTCGTGGGTGTTCAAGGAAAATCGAAAACTTGAAAAACTATCCAGAAGGGTGATTCTGCTGGACACTGTCCCATATATATATATATATATATATATACGGCCGCGCACGGGCATCGGCTTTGCACGCTGCCTAATCGAGATCGAGCACAGAAAATTTTCTTATCGAGAGAGCGCCAAGAAAAATTCGGCAACCGGAGACTAGTCTCGTACCCAGCCCCAAGTACGTCAGAGCTGGATTACATCACCGCTACGGGAAAAGAGCCTTTTTCGAAGGTGGTCGAACACGAAAATATTCGGCAGCAAAGCATAACACAATGTTTTACCGTACCACGTTGGCAAGATCACGAAATAATCATGGCCTCTAACAAAGTTTTGAATTGCCTCTATATGTTGGTCCTTCAACGCAGTCACTCCAAGTTCACCCATCGCAAATTGTGTAGAGCTCTTTCATAGTCACATGACGCGTGGGCTTTAATTGCTTTGTTGTCCGCCATATTGGTGCTCGGTTTACTATGGAAATATATGGGCTTATGCTCGGTTTTGGTACTTTTGATACGTATAACTCGCGCTCCGAGGGCACAAGTAAAAATCATATTTTTAAAAATGTTAGTCATGTGTTAGACCACAATAATATATATTTAAACGACACTCTAAAGTAATGTTACGTACCAAAACTAAGCATAAGCCCATACTTCTCTATTGTAAACGAGCACCAATATGGTGGCCGACTAATTAGAAGATGAATGCTATTAAGTCACGCGATGAAAGAGCGCTATAGCTCTACAAACATCGTCCATTTTGGTTATCAGCCATCCATACTACCTGTTGATACAGCAACATTCCTGCGGTCTGCGATCAATTAAAAAGGTGGAATTCAGAGCTTTTTGTCACCGACTTTTTAATGTTAGATCGTCACCTACGCCAAGGATTATTAACTATTACATGGATTGGAATCCGTGGCATTTAACCCTCTCCATCCCCGTTTCATCCAGAGTTCGGTACCACGTAGTATGGCAAATGCGAGTAATGGAGCGCCTAACCCAACGATTGACGAGGCAAGCAGCATACAGATAGTTAAAGAAAGTATCCGACTTGTAACTGGGGATAGTATCATTAAGGCATCGTTGAAAGGGCCAGAGGCGATAAGGTTGTTAACTAAAGTGGAAGAAAATGAAGATGCATGGGCACGATTTATTTCTCAGGTTTAGCAATACAAGTGGTTGGCTGCACTACATCAAAAGTAGCGATGCTATTTTGTGTTCTACATGTGCGCAGGCTAGGTCTCAGAACAAACTAAACTGGTCACTTAATATGGATTTAGCGTTTCTCTCAACTGGCTTTCGAATTGGAAAGATGCAACAAGGAAGTTTGGGAGCAAATGACATTGTAATACTGAATCAGAAACTTTTCTTTTCATAATAGACCAATCCCAAGTCATGTCAGAGTAGATAGTAAGGTACTTGCTTACGAATGGTGGATGAGACATTCCAGAGCACAAGTAAGATAGCTGAATAATTTCAGGGATATCCGTATTAGCTACCCATCCAACGTTGATTGATGTAGGACAGCTCTTTATATCTTTTCGCAATTCATCCAAGAAATACCCTTTTGAAGTTCTCCTAAACATATTCTTGCGATGATCGTGGAAACGACGCCTGCTCTTTTTTACTTTCGGCATTTATTTCTCTATAGCTAATTAAGGTACCCAAATAAATGTAACACTTACTAATTTCATAACATACGTAAAAAAGTATACAAACAGTCCAAAACATAATCTCCCAGTGAAGAAACCATTCGTGAATGTACAGCGTTATTTTATAAAGCTACATGTGTAAGGGAATGCAGCTAGCCTGACACAATCCACACCACTTCAATTTTTGTTTACATGCGATAGGTCACGAAAGCTTGCTAGCTCTTTCTGCAAAAGTACATCTCCCAGTGGGCGTTGGTGCGCTCTGTTGAAATTCAGTCAGATCGAAGCTCTAGTGCGTACGCGATGCAAAGTAGCCTGACACAAAGGCTATGCGAGCCAATGATAATGTGGTTTCCCGCGTTATTCCGCCCCCTTTTGTGCAAATAACGTCCTCGGAGTTATTTGATCACAAATAAACGATTACTGGCGTACATTTAAAGCAAAGAACCATTTTAAATTATACAGATGCATTGCAACAAAACACGATATAACTTACAACAAAAACTGTCACTTGTACGGTCTGCGTACGAGGCGAAACGAGGATGGTGACAAATAATTTCACGCGATTGTACAGCGGATTCCAATCCATGTAATAGTTAATAATCCTTGCCTACGCGTAGCTACATGTAGGAATTACAAATCACTTAATTCCAACAAATGGACAGCCAGCCAAGCATGAAATAACAACAATCAACTGATATAGCAAGTGGCGGCAAAAAACAACGCCAGCATGTTGCTAGTGCTACGTACACTCTGGCTGGGGCACGCCCCCCATTGTCATTAAGATCGTGGGCAATTTTTGTACGCTCCTCCATCTCGATCGTGTATCTAAAAAGCCGATGGTTGAGTGTGCTCCAAAGTGGATTGAAAACGAAGTTCTATGCTTGAGTGTTACATTATTCGAGTTCTAAGTTTTATACGCCATTGAATACGAGGACCATAGGTCGCAATAAAACGCCTACGTGTAAGCTAAAACAGCACTTTTCGCCTACATGCAGGCGTTTGTTTGATCTAGGAGATCCGACATGCGTAGCGGTTATGTAATCCATCCGCAGCTGTGATGTACTTGGGGCTGGGTACGAGACTAACCGGAGACCGCGTCCCAACACCAAGATGGTTCGGGGGAGTCACTGCCACAAGGAACCTCGGGGTTCTTGTGAACAGCCCCCCCCCCCCCCTCCTCGCACTTATACTACGGTACGGATAATCAATTAAAATTAACATCTTATTCACACATAATACATTCCGCCTAGTCAAAAGACGTGTATAAAAGCGGTAGAAGTAGAGAGTTACACACCCAGGAAAGTTCAGATTTTTATCATAACTGGTGATTGCATCATAGCAAAAAATATATTTGAAACGTTGATGTAGGTAAGCAGATATGTATCAAAAATGTATTGCTATTATGATACAAATACAATTATCTGATACAATTATGCATGTATACACTTACCAAGAGATATGTATTATAGTATTTGATACAATATGAACTTTCGTGGGTGTGTAGCATATCTGTAAGACTCCCTCAATGGGAAAATGGCTCAGGCCCAGGTCATAGCCTTGCTCGTCGTTGTTCCTAAAGCATATCGCAACCTTTGAACTTTGCGATGTAGAGTCTACAGTGAACTGGTGCCAGCAATTCAAACCTTTGGCACGGCAGAAGAACTGCCCTCGTTGTGGCAAAGATATGCACCTTTCGAAAAGAAAGGACAATCCGGAGCAGTTAGGCTGGAGATGTCCTTGAAAGGTGTGCAGAAGCGAGGTTACTTTGCGATCTGGTACGTTTTTTGAAGCGAGTCGGTTGCCAATAGAGAAGATAGTATGGATCTTGCATTCATGCCTCCAAAACCCAGTTGGGAAGATGATGGTGGAGGCTGAGATATGCAACAAAACGGCCATCGATCGGTATAATTTCGCAAGAGATGTTTGCACACAGTACTTCATCGACCATCCTGCTATCATTGGAGGACCTGGAGTAAAAATAGAAACAGACGATAGCAAATTTGGAAGACACAAGTACAACCGTGGAAGGGTCGTTGATGGACACTGGGTTTTTGGAGGCATGCAACGAATTTCTGGGAAGTGCTTTCTCGACGAGGTGAAGCATAGGGATGCAGCCACATTACTGCCAATAATTCAGCAGTGTATATGACCGGGCAGCATAGTGTACAGTGACGAATGGGCAGCATATAACCACTACAGGCCTAGCTCATGATTCGCTCACTCTACTTTGTTGACCCTGTTATAGATAGGTGTTCACAGCCCAGTGAGGAGCCCTCCCCCAGGAAAGGGCTCCCCACTGGGCTGCATGGGGTTCTAGCACGCTCAAGAAGGTGCCTTCACACCACACCCCCAAATGCGGAGCTGCACCGGGGACCTCACCGGACACGCCCAACTTAAACCAAGTTAACCGACGATTTGGGTTGATATCGGCATTGCATGCTGCCTAATTGAGCACAGAAAATTTTCTTTTTTTACTTATGAACTTCATTGCCCAGTATTGGGGGGCAATGTGACAATCTGGGCTGGGGTTCTGGCACGCTCAAGGAGATACCAGAGATAATATATGGATTATCTCTGGAGGTACCTTCACACCACATCCCAAACACGAAGCTCCACCAGGGACCCCACCGGATACGCCCATAATGAGGAAGGCCTCCTAATTATGAGCAATACTACAATCAAATTCTTGTAACAATGGTTTTAAACTGAACGACAAAAAATAGGCTCCTTTATCATATTTTGTTATCCGTACTAGTAAATCACGAGACCTATATCAAAAATGGTTAATTACCAATATGGTTTTTTTGCTAGAATCATAAATATAGGGCTCTAGTAGAATATGTAGTGAGAGAGAATTACTTGTGAAATATATATATACTGCACCATTGAGCCAAAATATATAACTATCACTACCAATGTATGACACTTCTAATTTATAGGAATTAATATTGGTATCGCATATTGTGTGACTTGTCTTAAATGTCATCTGCAGATTTAGTATAATGCAATGAACAAAAATTTCTCATGATAAAATATACTTATCTGCATCACTATACTTATAGGAGCTATGCAGATGGAGCAACCTCTTTCTGAGATGATTCTCAATGACTCAATTATTCATGACAAAGTGCTGCCGGCTAGCGAAGCTTCTAGCTATGATTCCAGCTGTGCGTGGATCACATTAGCAGTAGGAGATAACTATGTACAAGCAGCACGAGTTCTTGGGCGTAGCCTCCTCAAGTCAAAGTCCAGATTCAAACTGATCATCATTGTGCCGCTCGCTCACTTCAAAAATGTTCAACATTATCTTGATGAAAATGTGATTTTTGTGGGAAAAGATACAGATGCTCTCTATACTGACATGGCGGTATTTTCCAGCGAAAGATACAAGCACTGCCTAAATAAGATATATACCTGGACCTTTGTGGAATATGAGAAGGTCTGCTGGCTGGATTCTGACTTAATCGTGCTGCAAAATATCGATGAACTCTTCGACATTCACCTTCCGGCTGTCTCAGTTCCCGTGATCGCCGGTGCTCGTGGCTGCACATGCAACTCTCTAATGAACCCTAACTTGATCACGCGACCAGAGGCTTGTCCATTCCTTCATTTCGATGAAACATACGTGAATGCTGGTTTGTTTATAACTCATCCCTCCATTTCTGTTTACCATGATTTACTTTCTATCAGTTATGACTATCCTTTGGCTGAGCAGGATGCTTATAATATATATTTCATGGAGAACGGGAAAGTGATCCAACTAGACACCAAATTCAACTATTTGAACCACACTCCAATCTCTCATCCAGAAGTGCCAGTTAAATGTAGTCTGTCTTATCTGGCAACTTATGAAGACATTAATGTCTTTCATTTTTGCTACGGAAAGCCATGGGAGAAAAATATCCTGAATATGAATAATCATATCTATGATTACTGGAGATCATTGTCGAAAGAGCTTTAATTCTGGAAATCATCAACATTATCTCATTATCTCATTGTGATGTTATGTATTGTAAACAATATGGTTAATGTGATAGATCACGTCATTGCATGATGCATGGATGTATTATTAATACAGATAAAACGATTTACGTGCTGCAAGTGCAATGGCATGCATGAGAAGATAGTATGAATGTGTGAAGCAGAACAGACCAGGTTTAGTTTTGCGGGGTACATGGTCGATGTGGTAACTGATAACAAAATTGTGAAGTGTACTGTGACTCAGATATGCATGGACGCCAACTTTTGCACCTCCTACTGATACAATCTTTTGTTCAGTAGCCATTGATAGCCTCCTGCAACTCAGTCACCATTACACACACTAAGACCCCCTCACCCCGACTCAGTGCAGCAGTAATTCATTGGCAGCCCATAGAATTCATGCACTGATAAGATTTATAGTATTTATTGATATTTATTAAAATAGCCTATCTCAATAGAACAGTGGTTATACATGCATTGTACTTGTCTCGCATAGTAACTTTTTATTAATAGTTCTCAATGGAACATTGGTTGTACATGCAATGTGCCTTATATCATTGCACATGGTTTATTTTAAGCAATCAATATTACATATACAGTGCATGATACCTGTTGCCCATCATTATTTCAGTTTGTATTTGCACTGAGTTATCATTGCCCTTTATTAAACATGCCTGCTTTTGTGATTGGTTGTGGCTCAAAGTCTAGTATGGAACATGCCCTTGACTGTAGAACAGGTGGACTAGTTATCCAGCAGTACAATGAAATTAGAGATGCTTTGGGAGAACTGACCTCAATTGTCTGTAAAGAAGTCATTCGAGAGCCGGTAGTTATAGAGAAGCAGCTGACAAAACAATGTACCAGCTCTCATTGCTGACCTTGGAGTTCGGGGCTGCTGGCAACATATGATCAGCTAGGCTAGGGGAGAGGCGTGGTCGGGTTAAAGCCGCATGGCAGCTAGGCTAGAACACATGTAACCCTTCCTTATTGTTGGGATTTGCGTTCTGCAGGCACATATATTTTAAACGCCCATCATTGACATCTGCATGGCTGGCAGACACATGCACCCATGAACCAACACACACACACACACACACACACACACACACACACACACACACACACACACACAGACACACACACACATACACACACACATACACACACAGACACACACACACACACGCACACACACACGTCTCTAGACTCATGTCACACTGATACACACTCTTTCCACCATAAGACACTATTCTTTTCCCCTTGCTGTACACCCTGTAAATTGTTATGTTGAGTGCTACATTGATTCACACATCAGCTTTGTCCATTTGACCATATTTTTCTGTCTTTTAGTTGCAGTGTTTACACTGACGTACTATACAACCTCTTTCTCTTTATGTTTGGTCATACATGTACATGTGCAAATAATTCATTACCTTCTATTTCTTTAGTGGTCATAATTGTACAAGTAAAGAAAAACATTCTCTAACGAGAAAGTTGGTGGGATATAGGAATTGGAGGCAAAGGTGGTGTAAAAAGGAAGGGAACAAGGTTTTGGGAAAAGAAAAATGAGACTATATTTAGCACGTGTAAATGTAACAGAACCAAAAGAAGTGCTAAATATAGGATTTTTGTCTCATTTTTCTTTTCCCAAAACCTTGTTCCCTTCCTTTTTACACCACCTTTGCCTCCAATTCCTATATATACCAACTTTCTCGTTAGAGAATGTTTTTCTTACTTGTTTCCTCTTTTTAATTTCATTGTCGATGATATCTGCGAATACTGGCAACTGCTGACAAATTATAGTTATGACGTAAGCCACTAAAATGGGGGCACTTATGCAGTCCCCCCCCCCCTCCTCCCTCCCCCCACTTCAATTACCGTCTCGAGCAGACGCCCGCTTTTGTTCAGGATCAGCATTGTACCGAACGCGGGAGGACTCTAACTCGTCGACCGTCTCGATTTTGGAGGTATTCCTCTTGTCATTTAGCTCGCCTCTTTTGTTGAAGTGAAGGCATTTTGAACAACTTCGCTAGCCATAAGTGGTGAACAAACTGCGATCAAACGAAATTCCCACCTGTTATAACGCTGCACAATTCTAATTATACGTTAATGTTGCCATGGGGAACGCTTCAATTTAGCACTCTGCATACGTAATGATTACGCATGTCAGTTTCATGCTTATATATCTGATACCTGAAGATGTCGATTGGTATAACTTGCGCTCTTTAAAACCATTCCTATCCCGAGTTATACTCACCCGAGAAGAATTAGAAGAAGACCTGGGCCTGGACGAGATAAAACACGAGCTTTTTTGTTCTCTTAAAGCAAACAGTTTGAAGACTGGAACAAACATTAAAATGACCGTCTTTGCCTTCTGGTTCGATAGCAACAAAGAGCTAAACTATCAGTTTCTCGGTACGCAAGTTATACGCGGGTCGCGTTTTTAAAAATAATTTCACGACCCGGGTCAATTCCGATGAACGATGAATTGCATTTATTTACTTTTAATTGGAATAGGATTAACGGTATTCCTCCAGTTGAAGGAATGGCCCATTGAAGTATTGGAGGAATACCGTTAATCCAATTGAACGCATTACAATGAGATTCATCGTTCATCGAATAAGGTCTATACTAGTATAGGAACTACTATAGTAGTTCCTGATCAGCACAAAAATGGTTATGTCTTTTCAGACTCATCCCTCCACTGTATGCACATATCCCATGGTCTCCTCTACATGGTCATGTCCAAAGGCCTCCAAGTCACTCGTGTGTTTTTCACGCATGTAACTGGACTGTGTGTTGCATACATAGTGGTGTAGGAACATGGGGCCATGGACTTTTGTCAGAGGAAGGGCATTATGTAATATAATATATAATTTTCTGTCGGGCTTATATTCCAGTTAAAAGTAGGTCTACTACAGTCCCTCTTACAGACAAGAATCACAAAAGATAAATAGCGCAGCTTCCTAGTAGGGGCTCATGTATAATGCCACACACACACACACACACACACACACACACACACACACACACACACACACACACACACACACACACACACACACACACACACACACACACACACACACACACACACACACACACACACACACACACACACACACACACACACACACACACACACACACACACACACACACACACACACACACACACACACACACACACACACACACACACACACACACACACACACACACACACACACACACACACACACACACACACACACACACACACACACACACACACACACACACACACACACACACACACACACACACACACACACACACACACACACACACACACACACACACACACACACACACACACACACACACACACACACACACACACACACACACACACACACACACACAACCAGTTGTACTTAGAATTAGTGGTTCTGGTGAGTAAGGCTGTCAATTTGCCATGACCAGATGCAAAGTCACCCATGGAATGTTGATATACGTGAGATGGTGGCAAGCAGATAGGCTAATGCCTTTGTGTTTCTGTCTCGACATACGGTCCCATACCCACCTTACGATCAGAGCACTTGGTGTCATTTTATGTATGTTTTTGGATCTGGACAATGCTGCTTCCGAACATGTTAGGGGTGACTTCCATAGGCTTTGCATTTGGTCACACGTGTAGCAAACTTGACAGACATCCTCACCACAACCACTAATCCTAAGTAGCATTGGAATTTCCGTGTGTGTGTGTGTGTAAGTGTGTGTGATTGTTTGTGTGCGTGTAGCATTGGAACCTTTCTTTCTTGGAGGATGTGCGATTTGTATATGTGATGTTTTGACAAGCTACTTCTAGATTTGCACATCTAGAGATGGAAGCCTTGCATACAAGTAATAAAGACATTCTCTATGAGAAAGTTAATGGCATATAGGATTGGAAGGCAAAAAGGAAGGAAACAAGGGTCTAATAATAAGGGGAAATGTAATATGCACACAGTTGAACATAAAGTCCTACAAATGTGCTAATTATAGGACTAGTACTATTACATTTTCCCTTACTTATTAGACCCTAAGTTTCCTTTCTTTTTATACCACTATTGCCTTCCATTCCTATATACCAACTTTCTCCCAGAAAATGGTTTTTATTACTTGTTTCATCAGTTTATTTCTTCTTCATGAGATAGAACATAACTAATGTAGAGTATTTTGAAATAACACCATTAGTAGTTTAGGAGGGGTATACTGTGTGGAGGAGGGGGGGGGGGTGTCTCCTGGATGGAATGGAAAAAAAGGGGGGAAGGAGATCCCAATGTAGAAGTGTGACATCTATGGAAGAGGGGGTGCCTTGTGTGGTGGAGCAAGGGTCATCTGCTGCTGAAGTGGGTGGGGAATCCCACATGGAATCGAAGAGGTGTCTACTGGTGGAGATGGAATCCCTGATGTGGAGCAAGTAGCGTTAAATTTTCTACATAATGCATTTTAAGAACCGTATCTGTTTATTAGCATCGTGTAACCAAAGGTGTGATTTTAAAAATAGGTAAATTTAGCACGATAGACACATCAAACAGCAGTAGAGAAATGGATGCCAAAAAACTGCATTTCTATGTATAATGAATTTTCAAATATTGGTCCTACGCGTAGGACTTGGACCTGAAGAATTAAGGCTCACTAAACAACATAAACTGGACAGAGAGCATGTGTAGACTAATGGTTGTACTATCAAACTATAATAGCATCAGTCGGGTCCGCAGGCCAGAGTAAAAGGTCAACCTAATATGACGCAATGCTTGTTGGGTCTAGGAACGAATTTGTTTTGCCATGGCGCCACGAAACCATGCAACTATTATGAAATTGACGTAGGCATATTTGTCAATTCAAGACGTGGTAAGCGTTGCAAACAATCTACTGACTTGAATCTTGGCGATAAGCTTACTATGGAGGTACCTCAAGAGCTGAAGACAACGGTAACACTCATTGCGGGTTTATGTACTAGTAGTTTCGCTAGCAACCAAGGGGTAGCTTTGTTGAGCTCAGTATAGTTTTTGCAGGCCCTCAGTCTATGTGTTACAAATGGCAGTTAAGGGGGCGGGTCGCGCAGACATACATGAGATGATGTAAAGCATAATTGTTTTTTTAGCTTACTATTGGTTGGCAAGTGTACAATGTGTACATGTACGTGTTTGGGGGCACTTTCAAATGAGTCGGCAGGTGGGGTGTGTGCACCAGTAACTGCTGCGTTTAGAACAGAGAGTGTGGCGCCGCAGGCGCCCAGATAGAGCCAAGATGGCGTTATCAAAGAGTGGCGCCGTTAGTGAGTTTCAATGAAGAGTGCCGGGAGGGAGGGACGGGTGCAATTTGACAACGGATTCGGAGAGATGGGGGAAAAGTTGATTCAGGAAGCGGGCCTTCGGCTCCCCCAAAACCCCAAGCCCCAAAGCCCCACCCCCCCCAAAGCCCCAAGCCCCAAAGCCCCAAAGCCCCAAAGCCCCACCCCCCCAAAGCCCCAAAGAGTATATCCTAATCGGCGCATCTCTCTGCTATTTTTAGTGCTTTAAGGCGCCTAACAACGACAAATGACCTCAGCAATTTGCCAATTACCAATTTGTAGACCACATCAAGTTGTTTTATTATATCGGCGATTGAAGGTATTTGAAAATTTTTGCAACATCCCTACGCTTTAGATTAAGAAAGATATAGCGATGTAAAGCGTTTTTTTAAAAAAAAGCATCAAAATTTTTTTATGTGATTTCATTAAAACGTGCGTCCGTAAAGTATGTTCTCATAAATCACATGGCAACGTATTAGATTTCATGATGAAATTTTCCATACAGGCAGATGAATTGATGCCCATTCAGACTATTGCGTAGCCATCCACTATTCAAACAATGTAGTACTTTTTGGTTACGTATCTTAATAGCAATAGCATGCAATAAAAACATGAAATATGTGCATATGATATAATGAATAAAGCCGCTTCGAGATCCAGGCCTAGCCTTTGTACACCATAACAATGTAACAATGTTAGCCGTCCTTTGTCTTTGTCCTTCCTTTGTTCTTCCAAACAATGTCAATGAAGCCGCATTGAGATCCGCGGCGTCCTGTTAGTAATAATACTCTCAAGTCCCAAGCCTTCGCAGAGTATTAACCTTTGGCTTTGTCCACAATGTAAGACATCCTTTATGATTGAGAGCTGTCGAATTTCACTTCCTGGACAAGCTAATCAGTAGGTTCTATTCTTCACACTCTGAAAAACAAAACAAACTTAGTGATCAACACGCGCGCATACTGTTAATGACCATACTGTAACGTTGCCGTCTGATGTCAGACAGTCGGGTATGCCCCGTATTACTACGAACGCCTCCTATAATATAGCTTAGGCGTTATATCCCGCGCCCCTGGTCGCGTTTAACTCTATGTAATGCTTCTTATTCTGATCAATACACGTCATCAAACCATTAATGTTTGGGGGATAAAAAAATTACCTTCGGATAGTCAGATATTCGTGAAACTTTGTAAAACCAAGGACACTTAATTATTAAGTGTCCTTGAAAAACACAAGTTGATACATCACATTGAATGTCCAAACACCTTTCTAAGACGTCAGCTGTTCCGATCAAGGTGATTTTGTACGCAAAAGTTACACCATTTTTCGCATAATTAATGAACTTGAGAAAGCAAGGTTTTAAACTAACTCAAAATAGAAGAATGAAGAAGAACCTTCCAACTATGTCACAAAGCAACGAACTTCCTTCCATTCCTACGGAAAGCAAGCTCTATAATGGATCTCAAATATGTTAATAATAATAGTTTGGAACAAAATGGAGGCCAATTATTGCACGGACTGCACCTACATCATAGATATTACAGTCTAATATCTATGCCTACATCACGCTATGCCTTAAATTCCTCACCAAACCCGCCAATTGTACCGATAGTTAATATTAAAATAGTGTTCCGGTTCGAACGAATTTCCTTTCGACCGCTCATTAATATTCATTGCGTATAAACCATCGCCAAACTGATTCGCTACCTTATATTACATATACATGTACATGTACATATTAGTAGAATCGACAAAATTATACGGACCATGCACGCGATCCACCGCAAGGATCAATTTGCTAATTAACGGCACAATTTATTATTGGCGATCACTAGGTTCAGTTCGATTGTAGCCAGTTCGGTTCGATTATAGCCAGTTCGGTTCGAATGGTTCGAACCGGCACTAGACGTGACCTAATAATTCCTTTTATAATTCGTGCAATTGCATAGCTTAGCTTGTTTAGATAATAAAGGGCTACACCACATTGGCATGGGAAGTAATTAGTGGTAGCTTATGGCAAAGTACTTGCACTGACAGTTTGCCTAGTCCTGATGAATAAGCCTTAAATTCTGTATAATCGAGCTGATACTTTCCATATAAACGACCAGGCACTGTAAACAGCTGATGTATGATAGGCAGCTGCAATCCTCGCCACATAACCTCACTCAATATTCACCTACGTTTTATACGGAAAAGAATCAGCTCAGTTATATACAGAAAATAAGGCATATTCATCAGGAAATAGAAAAACTGTCAGTGTTCTTTGCCATAAGCTATCTATACGACTAATGACTTCATATTTACCGCTAATTAAATTTCCCATGCCATTACAAACAAACTAAGCTATACACAATTGAATTTTAAGAGACGGCTTTCTAGCAATGCCCTTCTTTGAGCTAGTTGGTGTAGTGTACCTGAAAGACTTGCACATTCCATACATGTAACTCATGTGTGCATGCATGCATGCTTGATCATGAACATGTAGTGGTAATCCTTGATACAATGCCCTGCACTGCATTGTGTCATGTGTATCTGCAGGTCAGTGTGTTGAGTCTGCACTATACCTTCCACCATTATTGATGACAATATGATGTACAGCTAGTGATTAACAAACTTGTGATACTAGCTTGGTTGGCGGTACACTTTTCTATTGTGGGCACACCAACCCCGAGGTCATGTTCATGTAACTTACATGTATATGCATCGTGTACAGTATTTGCGTGAATACAGATTTTCTTATACATGATCATGTTGGTAGCACTTTGGAATTAACATGCTGAGATTCAGTGAAATATTTAATGACCTCAGAGTTGGTGTGCCTACAATAGAAAAGTGTACCGCCTACCAAGCACAGGTTAGCTAGTATCACATGCCGTACACCCTATTTGCCATCGGAATGAGATACACATGACATGATGCAGTGCAGGGCATTGTATCAAGGATTACCACTACATGTTCATGATCACGCATGCATGCATGCACACATGAACTACATGTATGAAATGTGCGAAATGTGCAAGTACATTACATCAACTAGCTTGAAGAAAGGCTTGCATGTGGTTCATTCGATGTGCACCTGTGTTTTATGTATGAGGACAACAGATATGACATGAAATTTTCGGGGACGTTTTTATATTATGCAACAAAATGTTTGGATCTACTTGTAGAGCACGTGTGTACTCTAGTCCTGGGGAAGTCAAGGATATGTATTCCTCGACACTGTTAATTCACTGTCAACTAGCTAAGCTTGAATTAGATAATTACCCGTTAACTAATTAGTGCACCGTGTTGATAGACAACGGAGAATTATGCAGATTTGATTCCTTAATTCAATTGTGATTTCTTAGCTTAGGGTGATTTCTACTGAGGATTTCTAGATTTCCTAAAGATTTCAAGATTTCTGCTAGATTTCTAAATTTTAAGATTTCTGCTTGATTTCTCAATAGAGCATACAAGATTTCAGGGGTGACGAACCCCTCAACACCAATTGATACTTCCTTGCACAGACAGCATTTTAACCTTTATTCTCCCGCTAATCGTCCTTATTTAAGACCGCTTTTTGTCCTTAAATAAGGACGACTGTTTACACTATGTTTTTAAAATGACTGATCTGTATTTTAGCAAAGTAAAGACGTTTTTTCATGCTGCATTTATCCTTGATTACATTACAACACAAATTTTGTGTACCTACCTATTACGTAGCTGAGTAGTACAGTTGAAAATGTAATAGGTTTGATGGCAGACTCAAAAGTTTGACATCAAAATCAAGCGGTTTAGATTCAGTTATCTATAAGTTATAATCTAGTTGTTTCCTATTTGGGATGTATTAATTTTCAGAAACCTGACGCAATTTACATTTAGAAAATATATAAATATTTGCAATAAACTTTTATAATATTGCAATTTATTTGCTTTTATTCTTGCTCTCCTCAATTAGACATCCGTGTTTAGCAACATTTTACAGAACAGTTTAACTTGATGAAACATACCTCTTCTTATGCCCACTTCCACATACCGGCAATACCGTTCCTTTCTTTCCCATTGTCGCTTTGAGCCTACCTACTACATGCGAACCCGCCCTTATTGACTGCTTTGCCATTTAAAAGTCACCCTTGTTTGGCCAGATTTTACTGATAAATACCTATTAATAACTAGATTCTGCATGCAGTTTTAATGTACTATAATTTAAACCACCAATCTTACCTGATTTTTATGGAACTTGAATTTCGTCCTTATTTAAGGACGATGGACTTAAATAAGGACGATTGGAGAATAAAGATTAAAGGGAAGAACTATATACTATAATTTCAAACGTCCGTACGTTCGTCTGTACGTCCGCGTAACTTATTTATATACTCGACCTAGCGCCTATTGGTTGCTTGGTACGTGTACCTAGCAACCAATAGGAACAACCACCACCCACGCAACAAGTACATAGCAACACGTACTTAGTGGCCATGCTTCGTTCTACATGCCTGTACAGGAGGTAATAATTTCATCACATGCAGTAACAATTAAAGCAATGGTTCACTCTCAGCATCGTAAAGGCCGAGAACATGTAGTTACTATCTGACAATAATAATTCCATGAAGTATTTGTATTACGCGGGCATGTCATAGAGAGGTTGCTTAGTAACTATGTTAGAACAGGTGGTGGTAGATTACATATGCGATTATTTAAAAAAATGAATTATAAGGGTCTGGGAACCCTTTGTATTAATTACATCACACTAACGTAACCATGGTATATATATATATATATGTTTTAAGCTGCTCTTGGCGGGACGCCACAGAAGGATGCAAAGAGGGATCCAAGTGCGCGAACCTCTTCATGATACAGTCAACAAACATGATTGGGTGATGTAGCACAGGGCATGCATGTTAAAGACTATTTTAAAATTAGCCCGTGATTTTTCACGGATGCACGCTAGTGAGTATGTAAAAAGTGAAGATAACTGATGAATGGAACATTATGAATCTGTCAACTGATGAGACAAGGTGAATGGAATGTCTCCTGATCCATGCTGGTGTGCATCTGTAGCCTATTGTGGTTTAAGTGATATCTGTGTGTGTGAGTGTGTGTGTATGTGTGCATGCATGTAATGACTTAAAGTAATATACTGCATTTCACCTTTCATCCTTCTCCTGAATCATTGGTGATGGCAGACTTGATAACAATGCATCTTAACCTCTCCTTGAAATTGTGGTTTATTGTGATGTCTGAAGTCTGAATGGCACCAGTTACATAAGCCTTCACTGCTCCATAAAGTGTTGCAAGAAGCATTATGATCTAGATAGTCATGTATTTATTTCTTTTGCTTATAACGTTTGCAAGTATATGGGTGTAAGATTTAGCTTCACCTATAGATATTGTCTTTCTGTTTCCCATGTGCTTATCAGAGGTTGCTGAACATTTGCTGTAATGTGAATAATAAATCTAAATCAGGATTTACAAGTTTCTACCCTTTCTTTAAAACAGGAAAATAAGGCGTATGAAATACCAAAGGCGGTCAGTGATTACATTGCGTTTCACTACACACCTGTCTCTGAGTACCTCCCATGGCCAATTGGTCCCAAGGACCACCTGGATTTCCCAGTGAGGTGTGCACACCTGTGCATCAAGAACAAAACTGTAAGTTTTAATGTAGGCTTTGCAGTATTTACTGTGCCTAAGAGGTAGGATTAGCAGTCATTTTTGATGCAATATGTAAAACTCTCTAGACATGCACACGTTTTGTGCTGTTTCTGAATTCACATAAACTTTTGTCCTTGCGCTGTCTTTATAGCAAGGAGTTATGTGTCGGGCCCTTGACATTGGCTGTGCAGCTGGAAGGTCGACCTTTGAACTGGCCAGGGTGTACCAGGAAGTGCACGGCATTGACTACTCCCATGCATTTATAGCTGTATGCCAGCAGCTCAAGGTTACCGGGGAGATGCCCTATTTTCTGAAAACTGAGGGAGATCTAGGGGAAAGCAAGATCGCAAAAGTAGACCCCAACATTGTGAGTCTCTATATGTTAGAAACTTTTACTAATGTTACAACCTAGGATAGATTTTATGATACATTTAAAATGTTTTATTTTATCCATGAGTGATCAAGGAATGTGTCTCCTTTTAAATATTCACATCGCACCCTCTGATTTTAAATTTGGATCAAATATTAGACTATCAGTGACATCATATCCTGTTTTCTCTCCTTCCCTTAATGTCTATTTTCCTGAGTGTCCACTCGGGGGTACAATTGGACACCCAGGTGGACAGCAAAAAAAGTTTTTACTGTTCGATCATGGAAGGGACCTAGTTGCATTAAACGGTACTGGCTTATAGAACAAGTCTTTTTGGGATCAGACCATGATAAGTAAGGCTTAAATCCTTTTGGTATTCATAAAACGAGCCGTGATAGCGGACCTATCCATTGCGCTCCATGCAGTACATTGTATGAGCTAGGGCGTAATGGATAGGTCCGCTAGCACAGCTCATTTTAGTGGTATCAAAAGGATTTAAGCCTTATAATTACTTATCTCGGCCCGAGCCTAAAAAGACTTGTTCTATAAGCCAGTACCGTTAAATGCAATTAGACCCCTTCCATGACCGAACAGCAAATACTTTTTTTGCTGTCCACCCAGGTGTCCAATTGTACCCCCGGGTGGACACTCAAGACAATAGACATTAAGTCGTGACATATTCAGGTATTGTGAGGTATGCATGCATTGCATGTATGTACATTTACGTGTGCATGATGGCATACTTCACCATTTAGTCAGATGTTTGAATGACAATGCTGATCATTGACATGTATAGGATCGCTCCAAAGTGATATTCACAGTTGGAGATGCTGCAAATTTAGGTGACATAGGCCAGTTTGGATGTGTCCTTGCTGCCAACTTGCTGTGCCGAATGAAGGATCCTGCAAGGTTTCTCAACTCGATGCCGTCCCTTGTGGTGGCTGGAGGGGTTTTAGTCCTCATCACTCCCTGTACTTGGTTAGAAGAGTACACTCCTAAGGTAATAATCATGCCCCTAATGTATATTTTTTGTTTTATAATTCCTTTTTTTATCCTTGCAATGCTGCACACACGTGTTTGCTGCAGCAAAATTGGCTTGGTGGGTTCATGAAAGATGGGGAAAGTGTTTATGCTGTTCAGACCATCAAACAAAGCTTGGGGCAATATTTTGAACTTATAGAAGAAGAAGACATGCCATTTCTGATGCGAGACACAATTTATAAATACCACTGGGTTGTCTCCCATGCAACAGTGTGGAAGCGAAAGTTATAATTAGCATTCCGTGACACTGCAGGAGAGAGTCAACTATTATCAAACTAATACTCTCTGATTTTCATGCACTTGATTAATTGTCACCATATACATGCATACCGTCATATCTTTTATTGCCATTAGAGATAATTGACCCTTCGTGTGGGGATGCATACGCAATATTATAGACAGGTTGTGCATCCAAATTGATGTAGAGCTCATTTCATTGGCAAGGGTATTGGCCTTTATATCTAATGGCATCATCAGAGTTAATGTATACAATTGCATTGCCTTTGTACCAGAAGGCATTTGGGTGCATACTGATGTACTCATATAATCCCATGCATTAAAGGCAGCCTAAGCCTTTACTGTGTGCCGAAATGCTGAATATGCGAGGCAAGCAAATTAATATCACAATCGTATTCAGTTAAAGTATCATATGTGCTTTGTACTGCATAATGAACATGCATATGCATGCCTCACATATAGTAGCATTTTTATAAGTGAAGCAAGTACATGTAAATTGTAAAATGTGGTATTTTGCACTGTTGTAAGTAATTGTCCTGATTTGGACAGAATTTAAGATTCAGTTCAAAATAAACAACCTGTAAATACTGTTCATGGTTGCATTTGTGCTATTTGGCCGACAGTATCTAACTTGACCATCATGCTGCAACATGCAAATATTGAGGTGATGTTGTTCTGAGGCACAATAAACTAAGAGACATACTGATAGTCTTTCCATTGTGCTTATGTTCAAGTTCAGGATGGTTCTGCACTCAACCGTGGTGGGTACCCATTGGTACCATTGTAGGCCTGACTAAGCTTCGACTAGAAGTAATGTGAATGGGAAAGCCTGCTGCTCTGGACCAAACAGTCATTGAATGGAAGTGTGTGTATGACAACAAGGTGGTGGTGCACTGTTGACCATAAGTATATTGAGTTGGGATGGTGTTGTGCGCACCCCTTGTGGTTGAATCCTATGGTGCTTGGGGCAAAGAATTTTTTCTCCATCTAGCCTCAGAACTGTTTACACATCAAGCAGCAAGCCTAAGACGACACAAGTAGAGCTCTGGCTACATCAATTGCCAGAGCACATACCATGTTGTCAAGGTCGTTCACCTCCTAAAATTTCTTACCTTAACTTGTAGCAGTCTATATATTTAATTAGTATACATCATTGATTGAATGATAATAACAATCAAGGCAATGTAACTACAGACACGTGTTGAAAGGGGCGTGCCCCTTTTGTTCGTCTAATTATTACGTATTATTATAAATTGAGTACATGTAGTTGCCCAATGCTCATTGATTCCACATAGAGATTTATTGAGGGAGTGCGCACGCGCACGCCTATTAACAGGTCCATCTGTATTATGGCCAAAGCAAAGCGGAAGTTTGGCTTTGCTATTACATGTAGTTAAAAAAAATTGAGAATCACATAGTTTGACGATACTGTATACTTTGGACTATACTTGAAATATACGTCGGATCAGTACATTTGAATACACAACCGCACTTGCGTCACAGTATACATAGGCAGCCATTAAAATGTAATGACCATGCAATAACCAGTTGTGCACTTATTACACTTGTAAATTTATTGGCCACAGGCCCACAGCTAAAATGCTCTTCCCATTTTACAAGCTAGTGTAGCCACACAATAGTATAACTATGGCCGGTATGGGAGTATGGAACGCCAAATGAGTCATAAATGAGTGATAAATTTATCGACTGCTTTTGATCATCGATCGACATCAATCGACAGCTTTTGATCATCGATCGACAGCTTTCGACCATCGACAGCTTTTGACCATCGACAGCTTTTGTATGGAACGCCGTTTGGGTCAAAATTGATCACATCTGTAATTCGATCAAGTTTTTTAGATCGACGTAATTTTCTAACCGATCATTTGCATTCGATGCTTTATCCCATTCGATCATGCGGATTCGACACAAAATTCTTTTTGATGGGATTAAATCGATGGACATCGATTGATGATCGATCGATCAACCATTCATCGATCGACCATCGTCGATCGATCACCGATCTGGATCATTCGATGGGAACGAGGTGGTACGAGGTTAGGCTGTTACTGGAATAGGTATACCGAGACTTGGACTGGAGTAATTACAGTCTTCTTCGTTGCACAGGAATGGGATTTTGCATCTATGAAACCAGTGGGGCGGCAGAGAAGCTTTCTTAAGCGGAACATCCCTAAACTTATATAAGCGCCTCGTTTCGATGAAGAATGGTATGGAGGAGGTGTGAGCATATAGTTTAGCGTAGCTGTAGAGCTCTACGTGTTTTTGTGTGTGCGCATTCAAGTGGTGTAGGCCAATGTGTGTATAGATTAAGGTCTTTCAGGGGCGGATCCAGGATTTTTGAAAGGGGGGGGCTTATTATAAAAAAGTTGTACTCTTAATCTGTGCATGGGGCACTAATTAAATACCATTTCAGTTCAAGTAGGAACGATGCTTCACTTTGTGCGCATAAGTTAATACAGGTATAGCATTATAAAAAGCGCGTATATACATGTAGTTAATTAGTCGTAATTATTTTCGTTACTTATCCGAAAGGGGGGGCTACAGCCCCCATAGTCCCCCCCCTGGATCCGCCTCTGTCTTTAATCTAGGTGTGTGTGTGTGTGTGTGTGTGTGTGTGTGTGTGTGTGTGTGTGTGTGTGTGTGTGCATGCATGTGTGTGTGTGTGTGCATGTGTGTTGGTACCTCTAGGCATGTGTATATTAGTATATAAAGCTCTGTATGCATTTTAATGGGAGCCATAACATGTAGAGCCTATTGGAGCATGTGTTCAAAATGTCCTATGGGAGGTGTTGTTCATTTGATTGCCACAGCTGAAAGCATAACAATTTGTGTGAGTTGTCTCTGCTTTGTAATTTCGGAGAGGTGTTATGCCCAGCTAGGAATAAACATGTTTATGTGGTTCAGGTGTCCACTACTAGGTGGAGGGCAAGAATAGACAGTCCATGATTTGAGTAGCAAGGTTATTGCTTTTAGAACGCCTATTGAGCTGCTGTAAAACCAGGCATACCCTGATTTGCATGCTCCTAGGGCATGTGGCTGTAATAGAGGGCGACTCATACAACAGGTCATGGATTAGAAACCTAAATATGGAATGTTCCCACCTTCCTTGGGTGTTATTGTGCAATGCATGAAAGCATCCATGGAAGTCAGTTCGAGCCTATCATTTTAATATTGATCTCCACCTATATCCTTGGGTGTATGTTCAGGGCTCTCCTCCCCTCAACGTTTGGGCAGAGAATCCATCATATTTGAAAGTATCTAACTAGCAGACTGTACCCCATACAGACAATGGGTATAATCAGAGGTTACACGCATGCTGCCAAATACTAATCCAAACACAAAGTTCCTCTCTGATTATTAATAGTCAACTCACACAGCATCACATGTTGCACAGATTCCAGCCATACACCAGGATTGGAGGTACTTAATTTTATTCCTGTCTAGATATTAGGGTTAGGTTTAGCGAAAAATATACCCTTTGTGACTGGAGAAGATGATGGATGTGTTAGCTATACATGAATCTGCCTGTATGGAATGGGTGTGGCAATCATCATGCAGACATTTGAGAAAGACCAATACAAAATATCCTAAGATTATTGTGCCATGCCTCTTCATATTGGGTCTTTGTTGCAATACTGTCCATCTTTCAACTCATACACAATCAAACTGTAATGTTGTAGACCATATTCTATTAACCTCCCAATTCTCACCATGGAAACATTTAGCATATTCTGTATGCTTGTGTAATAGTAGCCAATAGTATTAAATCACAGCAGAATCAAAGACACCATACAAAAATAATATCAATCTTTCTATACTGAAATATTGGCAGTTCTAGACAAATCTTGGCTCACTGCACAAGCGCGCATTGTGCAAATGGCGACCGTTCACTACACTTGTCTGTGCAATAGATGTCCTTCCAATATTTCATTTACTACCATACATATTGTACACTAACTGAAATTCAGTGGAAAACCATTGAAGCTATGTTAACTAATTTTAAATAATTAGCATCATACAATTGCAACAGCACAAATATTCAGGTATACAAACAACTAAATTGTTCATTAGGATGACTGACATAATCACAAGATATATCAGCCCACAGATTGCACTGCTGAGTTCGGCTACAAAGACCAACAAGGTATCCCTTTCCCCAGGCACAAGAAAACCACAGACATGGCAGCAGATGTACATATCACATCAAGGTTATAAACCTGCTTAATGAAGTGGTTCAAACTTCTGATCAGCAGTAGGGTACTGAATTTTTTTACCCAAACTCTGAGTTTATTTTGTCAACCTTACCCTCATGAAACAAAATGAATGGTCAACTGCAGGTAGCAGTGGTGCCTCACCTGCTCCTCCTACATCATTATCTGTGCATGCAACATTAACAATTGCAATTTACATACATGTATGCAGACAAAATCTAACTTTATTGGTATTAGGAGACAGCCTTATAAGAATATAACTGCATTTTAAAGTGTCCAGCAAAATAAGCTTTATGGGGGTTATAAATTTATCATCTAAAGACAACAACAAGCTAAACGATCAGATCTTTAATAATGTTATTAATTTAATTTCACATGCCGTTTATATAGTTAGCAAAAAATACAATCATACTACAAAGATCTGTCTCCTGAGTATTTCTGCTACATGCTTCACTTTAACAGGTGTCAAATTGTACAACTAACCCAACCAAGTGGGTCAGTTGGAGCCATATGCTGTCTTAAGCCAAATTTTGGTGCGTATGCTAGCATGGGTAGACCTAGGCCTTCCCATCTCTTGTCCAATTGCTAGGTATTGTCAAATTATGATCGAAGCAAATTCATACATTACATTGTAATTCATGACACCTCACCAACGAGACTCCTTGGCAAGTGTTTTAAACATGATTCACAACTCCATGTTATAAAAACAGAATGCCTCTGAGACTGCTGCATGCCAAATAAGCCCAGCTCACTATTTCTGTTAGATGAGTAATAAAACATTGTTTTAATGCCATTATTTAAGATTGCAGTTAAAGTGTAAGGCTCAACTAACCCCTTTGCAAATGGCTCAACTAACCACTTCTCCACTAAGGCCATTCAAACTCAATTAGTTGTTTCTCGGCCCAAAAAATATATATACTTTGCCAAAAAAAAAATACGGCAAATTAGCTGATTTGAATGTAGCAGTTTATATAGAGTCCGGTGGTGTATTTGTCAAGAGAAGCATCATCAAATGTTGGCGCCCTGATGGAGAGGTTGCATGGAAGTGAATGTAGTAGCGAACGGTCGCAATCCCATCAGACGATACGTCCGTCCATTAAGCGCACACAGTTCCTTCAGATGCTACAATCACTTTGCTTGAGACTTATATCTGTCACTACGTCAAAAACGTCATCACAAGCTCAGCAGTAGCCGCCAATTGCACTCGGAATATTAAAACAGAATGCTAAGGTATGACAGAAGTTTTTATTTGTAACTGAAGGCATAGCGGAGCTGAAAGGCAGTAGGCTGTTGTATGTCTCCTATGCTTCATGTGTCACTGAATCAGATGACAAAACGCAAAAACAACGTTGTCAAGAGGCAACGAATTGCACCGAGCAGTGTGTATGGGTTAATTATTATTTATCTTTCTACCTATATACTGACTGAATTTTATTATACGTTTGCCTGAGAAACAACTAATCAAGTTTGAATGACCTAAAGAGCAAAGTAAATGGAAGTTAAGGTTAAGTATACATTTCTAGAATTTTAAAAAATGTAATTGTAGCTGCATAGTTGTACTTTTAAACACCCAAGTAGAAATTATATTAGCTCAAACCATAAAACACAATTTCACTATATTTACAATGTAATGAATGCTAGTACAAAATGTATATGTATAACAAAAAGTTAATGTCAATATATGTTAGCATAACTGTGTTTCTTTGTAAGGTGTTTCTAGATTTTTCATTATACCATGCATTATTCCTACTTTTGAGATTAGTGGCATCAGTGGCTTTGTGTTGGTATGGGCATGACAGTTTTTATACACTGATAATAACATTGAAATGCATGCATTTGAGCTGGGTGGTGGGATTGATTTGTTTTGCATGCAGGTTTCTTATTAGGTAAGGGCCAAGATCAATTATTATAATCTTCATTTCTTTGTATTCTTGCAATGAGCTTAGATAATCAATTAATTGCAACAGTTTGTCTTTTCTTTTCAATGTGTACAAGATTACTACATTATTGTGAAGGTAGGCTATTTTATGCCGGGGAAGGGGTGGGGGCAAATTTAAGCGTCTAGCACAAGCTGCCCCCCCCCCCCCCCCCCCCCCCCCCCCCCTTCCCAGCCACCCTCTATGCCACAAAGATAGTTGATCTGCCAATAAGTATATCAATATACCGCTTTGGATTACACATATAACTTATAGAGTGATAATTTCGCCTCCAGCCCTGCAACTTGAGCACTTTTGAAGTCACAAAACCTAGCATTATTTGCGTATATTACTCGCTTCAGTCTCGCTTGCCAGACCATAGATATTAGAGTTAATATCTATGGTCAGGCTACTATATACTGCACTGCTCCATGTTTTGTCGACCGTTCAATAACGATTATTAATAAGTAGGTACATGTAGATCTAGATTAGATAGCCATAGACTATAATCTATTATGTAACTATAAATATGCGCCACTGCAGATCAACCCGTGGGCGTTAATCAAATACCACCCGTGGGCGTTATTCAAGGAAACAAATAAACGCCCACGTGTGCGTGGTCTCTTAGAAGGGCAAACATCCAGCTCATCTTGACAAAACTAAGCAACTTTTGAATGGCAAGTTAAATTACGATCGGTTTTATACGTTTTCCCTCTTGAGTATATAAGTTGTCACGAATATATTGTTCGGCGCGGATCGCTTACAGCAGCGGCTCGCATATCCGCACTTTTAACACCTCGCACATCCGCACAATTGAACCAACTTTTACCTTTCATAGCAAACCCTATCGATCTCTATATAACGATATTCACTGTACATGAAAGCTAAAAGTTTGTTCAATTGTCTTTTGAATATTATTATTTGTGCGGATGTGCGAGGTGTTAAAAGTGCGGATATGCGAGCCGCTACTGTATGTCAGAGATAGTATATAGATCTTACTGCCTCATTAAATTCACACATTATCAGTTTGTATGTGTAAGTAGGCCTAACACAGGGTTGCCGAAGGCCGGCCGACCTTTCAGGCCGACCTTTCAGGCCGGACCTTCTGGCCTGACCTTCAGGCCGGAACCCGGCCTGAAAGGCCACTTATTAAAGATGTAATTAGATTATTAAATAATATTATCTCAAGATTATATACAATCAATGTGAATTAATCAGTCACACGATATGCCGCGTACATCAGTATGTTGCGCAGATGAACCAGACCGCCGAGATCGGTCCAGACGTAACTAATCTAACTGTTCAGCACCCATGCATTGTGCTTAAGCATTATGCACGCCTCCAGTCGCTGGGGAAGAAGATTCCATCTTTGACGCTGTTGAATAAGCTTGGCTCTAGAAAATACCATGCAGCTCAGATGGTGCAGATGAGGCCAAGCTAGTACTTTCTTGCAAGCTTAGAAATTCTTGGAAAACGCGTGTCGTGCAATTTCCACCATGCAAGTGGATCTATACATAGATAGTACTATCTATGATCTATAGGAGAAGTAGCATTCACTTGTCCGGCGTGTTTCAGAAACTGAAAGCCAAGCATCAAACTCATCCTTAACTTCTCTACGTATATAGGTCGTTCAACAAAGGGCTTGTGGCAGTGGTTGCACCAAGCTTTGTCAGTGAACCCTTCATATCCTCTCTTTTCATGACATTTGTACAATTTGAAATGTGCCCACACCACGGAGGGTTGTTCGCGTCGTTGCCGGTACCTGATAAGCTCATCAGTGTTACAAACCCAGCGGTCTGCGTTTATAGGAGACACAAGCTTATGGGATATATCTGCTACAGAGGAGCCACCAGTCTCACCACAATCACCTGAAGCTGTATTCGTAGAGCTAGTGACGGCGCTAACGAATGAATAAACGTCACGCGCGTCACGTGTACTTGTCTGTAAATTAATATTTAATAATTTTAACATAAAATTTAATAATTGCATCTTTCGGGTCGACCTTTCAGGCCACGGGCCGGAGACCTGGCCTGACCTTCAGGTCACAGGCCGGACCCTGGCCTGACTTTCGGCAACCCTGGCCTAACATACTTACCTGATCAGACAAACTATTTTACATTTACGTGTTGTCTCAGTATTGTGGTGTGGTATTCTATTTAGTGCACAACAACCAGAAAGTTATTACCCTGTCGCTTACTTATACATTTGAAAGCATTGAATTAGACGGGAAATAAGCTCCCGCCATAATATGGCCGGTATGCATGGTTACAAGCGGGATGGTACATTGGCGGGGTTGTGCTTCGTAACTTACATAGGTATCGAGCGGTCAAAGGATTACGCGGTACTCGGTCATTGCGTATTTCGATGTCCATAGAAAATGTATTGAGGCATTACTGCAACTTACTGCAGAACAAAACCAAATATTGACTAGGTGCTCTCGGATTTGCAATGTGGGACTATTTGGCATTTTATGAGTAGTTTTTTTGCATCTTAGGTACTTATATCCGCACTTCCACATTAATTATGCAAGGTTTCCAATGTCCATTCATTTTATCTCATTTCGTTATTCAATCATCAATAGTTTCCCAACCAAATGATATTTTCCTTAGGTGCTAACGGATTATAAGAGAGCAGTCAGTGTACTTATTTATCATCAGAGCTTAAGGGTCTTCAAATTGCACTTCCGTTGAATGGTTAGTGAGATACACCCCACATACAAGATGCGTAACACAATCATCACATGCCTTATCGTCAGTCAGCCGTGCCCAGACCTAGCTGTTTTTTGATGTTGTAGTTAAATGACCAAAGTAATGTACTGACTTAGCATGCATGACCACATGTAGGAGTGGCTAGGTTGCACTAATTGGAATTATTAACATGTTATTGCAAAGACGGAGGTGGCAGGGCCCATGGAGCCAGGGGGGGTGCAAGGGGGGCAGCTGCTCTCCCCCTTCACTTTTTTGGCCGATTATTTTTATTTTTAAAAATGTACAAATTATCGATGCAGTATAATTATGCACATACAAGCATGCAGGCAACCAACCTTTTGTTGTTATTGTGCAGTGTATCCACCTCAAGTTATAGTGATTGATTGTTTGCTTGACGAAGGGCTAGGAAACTCCGAAATATATTTGCTTGTGTACGATAGCCTGCCAACCGATTGGATTCGAACTCTAATTGCCAGGTCGGTTCGCTACATACGCAATGGGCGAATCTCCTTAAAAAGCAGTGTATATGGCATAGTTACGTTCCTAGTAATCCAAGCATGCTTAAAGATATCGGCAGTATCTTTTAATTCGAGTAATGAAGCACGTGGTACTGCAGATGTGCCAAACGAAGATGATGACTTTACCAGACGACATACCTGCACCCGAGGATAGCCATACTTGCAATGTGAAAAAGTGCCATCTTACGGAGATTGTTACAGACTTTACTATACTTAAACTGATCTTGGTCAATCCAGCTACTAAGGCAGTTAGTGAAAGATCTTTTTCGACCGCTCGTAGCTTAATTGAAAACTTGGCTTTGTTCAAGCATGAATCAAATTAAAAAGTTACTGCTCAGTTTATTTAAATGTTCAATTCTGGAGTTATACCATTTTGCGCGACTTTCCAATCACCCTGAATAGATCGATATGAGGTATTATTGTGCATTTTACTGAGTATTTATACGCACGTTATAACTATGAATAACTGCGAAGGAAAACCATCTGTGTTACAACTTAATTGCTAACATGGAGGAGTACTGGTACACGGCCTTCAGGAAGAGGGGGGTTCGAATTTGGTTAATAGATGACCTTACAATAACATAATGCATCATACGACAGGGGATTTTCAAAAAGGGGGGTTTACAGGTCAGACCCGCAATACGCAAAGGGGGGGGGGGGGGGGGGGGGGGGGGGGGGGTGGGTCTGTACGCTTCAGGCCCTGTATCCGCCCCTGTACGGCTGGATGTTATATTATTACATGCACAGGCATCTGTATTGTTATATACTCAACAGGTTAAGTTTTTATAAAGTGGGAAGGAAAAGTTTACATAATCACCCATAACTACCTATATACATAGTTCTTATCTAAAAGACCAAGCCTCCTGTCTGCTTTCAGTCCATAATTGTCCAAAGTTCCATACCAGCACCTTCTGCAACTATCCACATTCACACATACAGATCTTACATCACCAAATACAAATGCCAAGCACACCACAAATCTACATGCATGCATCAGATGAAGTCTGCAGAGCCTTGTAGCTACGTGATGACCACACAAAGCCTGCAATCTCCCTTCTATTTGAGTTGTTGCTGAAGCTTTTTTGTCATGCTCGCTGTATCACACTGATCATCTAGGGAGCAGGGTAGGAAAAATAAATAAAAAGAAACTGTTAGTGTTCTTAGCCTATCCTGTTGATCACTACCCCTTTATGTGGGGCAGATGACCTCTGATAGGGGAACACACCACATGTAGAATTATGGGTACATGTATGAAGGGAACTGTATATGGGGCAGTGCAAGAGAAAACTGGGCTTATGTGATTTTTAACATTTCTTCAATTCATTTTGCAGTATCGTTGCGACCTTTAAAGCTCTGTCCTTCAAACTTACTACATATATTACCGGACCATTTTACTACTGCATTTTGTTGTCGAATGTTTTTTATTTACTCCCTGGGGGGTCCTCATGATTAAACAACCAGAACAGTTAGATTTCAATGGATCTCGATGAGAGAATGCCTTTTCGCGTTCAAATTTGCAGCACATTTACATCACTGCACCCGCTATTTTTTCCGCCTTTTCGTTTGAGATGTGATGAGCGGTTACAAACACTGCGGCGCTAGAAAGTTGAGGTTCATTTCTCTTCCGATTGCTCCGCCATTGTGCCGTCATTGCTACTTTAACCCCGTGACTGCGAGACACTGCCCATCCCCATCAAGTGCCCCACCCTCCCTCGAATCGATAGCCCAGGCCATCAAGTTGCTTGTCACGTGAGCATCACTAGGTTACACCGGACTGCGTCAGTCTCCATCAGTTGCGTAAACGAGTTGGGAGTTTACGGTGGCGCGTGGCGACATGAAAACGTCGAATTGATCGAGCCTACGTGATCCAAAGGCTAAGATAACGTGCATAAGCTCAAACCCTTTTGCAATCACGTATTGTAGTTGAGCTTGTATGTTTGTTCATTTCTACGAGGGTGATTCGTTTTTTTTTTTTTTTTTCTCGGACACAGGCCACACGTGATGTCGCTCGTGTATTTGTGACTGAGATATAATCGCTACACGCCATCCTACTTAAACTCGACCGGCGCAGCGTTTGTGTTTACTGCAAGGTATACATGAAGACGATTTGGAATGGTACGTTACCCTAGTAGTTTACACCCATGCCAGTTTAAAATCCGGTATTATGGAGACTGTTGCCTGTGAGCAGCAAAGCGATGACCAATCAGTTTACACCACTGATGGCATAACATACACTATGCCAGTATTATATGGCCACAATGGTGCTGTTGACAATACTCAGACCCCCAAAATTTATGCCTTTAACACATTGTGTCCGGGGGAAAAAAAAAAAAAAACGAATCACCCTCGTAGAAATGAACAAACATACAAGCTCAACTACAATACGTGATTGCAAAAGGGTTTGAGCTTATGCACGTTATCTTAGCCTTTGGATCACGTAGGCTCGATCAATTCGACGTTTTCATGTCGCCACGCGCCACCGTAACCTCCCAACTCGTTTACGCAACTGATGGAGACTGACGCAGTCCGGTGTACCTAGTGATGCTCACGTGACAAGCAAATTGCAAAATGTCAGGTCCACCTCCGGATGGCCTGGGCTATCGATTCGAGGGAGGGTGGGGCACTTGATAAGGATGGGCAGTGTCTCGCAGTCACGGGGTTAAAGTAGCAATGACGGCACAATGGCGGAGCAATCGGAAGAGAAATGAACCTCAACTTTCTAGCGCCGCGGTTTTGTAACCGCTCATCACATCTCAAACGAAAAGGCGGAAAAAATAGCGGGTGCAGTGATGTAAATGTGCTGTAAATTTGAACGCGAAAAGGCATTCTTTCATCGAGATCCATTGAAATCTAACTGTTCTGGTTGTTTAATCATGAGGACCCCCCAGGGAGTAAATAAAAAACATTCGACAACAAAATGCAGTAGTAAAATGGTCCGGTAATATATGTAGTAAGTTTGAAGGACAGAGCTTTAAAGGTCGCAACGATACTGCAAAATGAATTGAAGAAATGTTAAAAATCACATAAGCCCAGTTTTCTCTTGCACTGCCCCATATGTTATCTTGTTGTTACATGTAGTGCATGCCTTTGGTGAACATATGAGTTGGTGTGTGGGGTGCATGTGAGACATTTGCCATATTGTTACCCCTTGGCAATAAGTGATACAACCTCAGAGTTGCCTTAGCAACAAATTTTTAAAATTCCCCCTCTAAGGTTTTTATCCAAAGAAACCCAGTGTGTGGGACTGTGTGCTGTTCACTGTTATGCTCACTGTTCTGGTGTGTGATGTGTAGAGCTATTGGTGTGTGAGTGTGTGTCTGAATTAAACTCATGTTGGTCTAACGATGTGTAGGTTAGGTGGTTGGCTGGCTATACGCTGTGCTGGTGTGCCAGTGGGGTAACCTGGTGTGTACATGCTGTTATTAAGGGATAACAAGTGACACGATCCATCATCGAGAAAAAACATCAGGGGGGGGGGGGGGGGAATGAGATAAATGTTAAGTTGAAACTTTTAGGAGGACTTTATACCAAGCGAGCCAATTCTGTGCATGGGTTGTGTAACTTGTTATCCCTTCATTGCCAAGAGGGACAAAAATAAGGTAGGTGTAGGGCACTCCCGCCCCATCTATACTGGTGTGTAGGGTCATTGGGAATGTATACACTGTTGCTAGTGTATACTGGTATGTGGTTAGTGGAGAATATGAGGTGAGTGTGTATGCTGATGGGGGGTCATATAGTTGTGTATGCTGGGAGTGTACACTCATGTTGGGGGTGAAAATGTTATTTGGTGTGTTGGGTGAGCAATATAGAATTCTGAGTGTGACTGTGTGTTTTGTGAACTTGGAGTCATGGGCACCCACGGGCCGTGCCCCCCCCCCCCCCCCCCCCCCCTTCCCCTTTGAGACTCAATGGTGCCCCACCCCCAACCCCTTCTAATAAATGCCTGTTAGAGTTCAACCCCTGTCCCAGTAACAAATTTATGCACCCCAAGAAGCCACAAGACATATAAGCAAAAAGGATACTCAAGCATTAAATAATTTAAGCCGCACCGTTCCTTTCATAGCACGGACTACCTCTATTAGGCCCATACGAATATGCGCTCCTAACTTTTATACGGCTATATGTGCAGTACTTTCAGACAGTACGATCAGGTTGATCAAAGGATGAGGTCATGATTGCGGGGGTATACTGCGGTTCCTGAATTATGGGGGGGGGGGGGGGGGGGGGGGGGGCAAATTGATTGGCTGGAAGGAGTACAATATGCGATCACAGTCCCCGGCCCCCATCGGTGTCAGTGCGTTAAGTTTAAACAATCAGTATTATGGTGAACGTGACGTGTACTATATGTAAGCATAGTACCGATGCATATCCGCCACTTCTGTAAGAGTAACAATATGCCATTCTGCACTTAGTAACAATCCGCAATTGTACATAACCCACCTTTACAAAAATGTGGTTGGTCATCTATGTTGTGCTAATTGATGCACATCCACCCCTCGTCAGATGAGGTGGGGCTGGCCTGGGGTGCATGTGGATATGAGTTTATTAACGAAATGCTGCTTATTGTAGTTATTGAAGCTAACGGCAGTGTTGAATATTATAATTATCTGCGATAGTAATTAAATTTTTGTCTTGATTTTTGTATAACGTTGCATACTTACAACGCACTGAAAAACAAAATTCAAATTCAGACCAATTTTTAGTATTTTTTTTTTTTAGTTTAGAAGTCAATTTGAAATAAAATGCAAGATGACCGCCGATGTATGGGCCATTTCTCCATATGATTGGCGGAGGCAGCTTTAAGTGGCAGCTGACAGCACTGGTAAAAGCAGTTGCTGGAGACTGTTGTTCAGTCTAAGCATTCGTGCACAGCATGCACCAGAAATTTTTACTTTTATTTGTTTATTCTCTGTTTGTTGCCAAAGGGTAGCATTGTGTGTGTCTTCTTGCAAGAGCAGAGACAATGACAGATGACCCCTGGGCACAGAGAAGGCTGCAGCTGTTGGACTGTTTGTAGACTGAATGTGTTTGATGTTGTATGTGGCTGGGCAGTGCTAGTTAGAGGTTTTTCCCCAATGTATGGTGGATTTTTTCCTATTAGAGGTTTTTCCACTGGGGCTTTTTCCTTAAGGAGATGTGGGCACATCTCCTTTAAGATATAGGTGTATGTGAGCCCCTGCCCAGCCTTGTGTGTTGTGTGATTGTGTATTGTTTTGTTGTAAGTGATGTTGGGATGTTGTGGAGGTGTATATATGGATTTTAGTGGTGGATGTGTTCGTTGTGCTGGATTGTGGTTGTTGTGGTCAATATTGGTCCATGTACATGTATCTATCAGGTGCTATTATTAAGTTGGCGTGCACAGGCGACGCTGCACCAATTGTCATGTGATCTGGGAAGGGGATACGTACCATGGAAGGCATGTGGCGGGAGCGCTCATGCGTATGTAGGCCTTTTCATATGTCTGTATGGCATATATATGTATACCATATGTACATGTATCATGGGCGTGGGTCTAGATACCACATCCACACAACAGTTTTTGTTCCTCTATTGATAAGAGGTCCTTTTGGATGCTTTCATGTATTGCCACCAACCCCCACACCCCTCACAAGGAAGTAGGCACCAATCCATATGTAGGCCCATACACGCCTACGTCTCCCATTAAAATGCACACAGAGCTTTAAATATATCTAGAGGTACCAACCCACTCGCGCACGCACACACACACACACGCACGCGCGCACACACACACACCTAGATTAAAGACCTTAATCTATACACACATTGGCCTACAACACTTGAATGCGCACACACAAAAACACGTAGAGCTCTACAGCTACGCTAAACTATATGCTCACACCTCCTCCATACCATTCTTCATCGAAACGAGGCGCTTATAAGTCTAGGGATGTTCCGCTTAAGAAAGCTTCTCTGCCGCCCCACTGGTTTCATAGCTGCAAAGCCCATTTCTGTGCAACGAAGAAGACTATTATTACTCCAGTCCAAGTCTCTGTATACCTATACTGGTAACAGCCTATCCTCGTACCACCTCGTTCCCCATCGAATGATCCAGATCGGTGATCGATCGACGAATGATCGATCGATAGATCATCAACCATCGATTTAATCCCATCAAAAAGAATTTTGTGTCGAATCCGCATGATCGAATGAGATAAAGCGTCGAATGCAAATGATCGGTTAGAAAATTACGTCGATCCAAAAAACTTGATCGAATTACAGATGTGATCAATTTTGACCCAAACGGCGTTCCATACTTTTGACCATCGATTATGAAGCGCCGTTTGGGACAAAATTCACGTTTTTCTGTCGATGCGATACTTTTTTATCGATGTGTACTTTATCAATCGTAGCGACCGCTTGTCCTATCTCATCGATCGATCTTATCTATTGATCTGGTAATAATTTGTCGTAGTGGCTGACTTCTGTCGCATTTTTCTATTGCCTTATTAATCCACCACGAGGCTAAAACATCGCCTTCGTCGAACGAGCAACCTAAGCTATCGAGGGTACGGCGATCGATCGGATACATGTATGTAGCTGGAGCTATCGATATAGTGGTAAATCATGCATACATTTCACGTTCAATGCCCTACCCGTACAAGTTTCTTTTGTATATAATTGTATATAATTGTTCAGGATCCAGGCAGAAATGGTGCATGTGCGTGTCTCTATGTATGTACATGTGTGTGTATTTGTGTGTATGTGTGTGTGTGTGTGTGTGTGTGTGTGTGTGTGTGTGTGTGTGTGTGTGTGTGTGTGTGTGTGTGTGTGTGTGTGGCAGTGTGCGCTCGCATGTGTGATCTGAGGATATCAAAATTCATGCGTGAGTTTAAGTTTGTGTGCGTGCGTGGTTGTGTGTGTGCCCCTCCCCTACCCCACCCCTTGGTAAAACTGATCCTTTGCTAGAAACTATGCCCCAGTATTGTCCTCCAACAGATAAAACTGCTCCCAACGTTGAAAATATAATGTAATGTTTGGGAAGGGGGGGGGGGGGGGGTGCTGGTTTGGGTTACTCACCAAGCTAGGGGAAGCATTGCTAATTGTGCAGTTTTAATCTTAAGACTTATAAGAGATTTATTCAGTTTTGCACCATTATAGAATTAATGAGGCAGCTGCTTTTGGTTTATGGTATTGTACCCCACTTGATAAGCCTGTCCCGCTACCAGTGGCTAGCTTGGCGGCCATTTCATGGCTGGAGTGTTGATTGACTTTGTTGGTCCATTCTTTGGTAAGAATATACAATTATAATTGTATCTGGTGTGTATTGCATCTGTATGTCTGTTGTTTTTGTTGTCTGTGTGTGTGACTGTATGTGTATGTGTGTGTGTGTGTGTGTGTGTGTGTGTGTGTGTGTGTGTGTGTGTGTGCTGGCAGGGAAGCAGTAAAGTGCTTATATTTTGAATGTGGCCAGTAGGTTTAATTTTCTGAACTGTTCACTTGTCAGGCATTTGTTCAAAAAAGGTGTGCATGACATCTCTGAGGATAGCATGGAGATTACAAAGGCAGTAGACTGGGAATCAGCTGCGAAGGAGAATTTTAAGGTCTTTAGGTAATTCTACCATCATTCTTTCCCCTTACTTTTCCTTTACACGCCTGTTTCCATTCAACTCCTGTATTTTGCATTGCAGGGCCGATGCCGCCGTTCAAGCAGGTGCGGCCATGGCCGCACCACTTTTTGAAATTTCGATTTAAAATATATATATATATACTTTATAGTTAATTGCGTACTCTGCTGCATGATGCAAGTGCTATTCATTTAATACTCATCTCGCTTGTGGCTCCTTTTTGTACATCAATCCTTTGTTTCATTTCATACAAGCGCCCGGCCTGCGCGCGGTTTGGCCGCACCGCTTTTTAAATGCCGGCGTCGGCTCTGCATTGTGCTATTTGTCCGCAGCATTTCCAAATTCACACGCCATTTTTAGGTTTCACCCTCCCCAAGTTTACACTTGCTCTACCATTTGTCATGTACCTTTAACTCCATCACCCCTTTCTCCTTCCCACATTCATTCCTCTATCTGGACCAACATTCTCCATAGTAATCAGTTCTCCATCTGTCAATAATACAAGGCTCGCTCAACACATCACCTGGTCCACCTGCTCCAGTTAAGGCACAGGCTCCAGGAGCAGTCAGCATGTCTCAGAGAAAATTATCACTACCAGCCTTTGTAAGGCAGAGGTAACCTTGGAAAGGTCCAGCTGTATGCGTGCATGTATGTGTGTGTGTGTTTGTGTGTGTGTGTGTGTGTGTGCTGTGTGTGTGGGTGTGTGTGTGTGTGTGTGAGCATTAAAAGCTGTGTTATTTAACAATACAGTGTCGGTGGTGTTCTGGAACGACTTTGGACGAAAGTAGGTTCAGACAGCTGTGTGTACTATACTAGTTGTGCTCTATCATGTGACACACGTGGCTGATGCCACGTGTTTAAAGTTGCATTTAGAGGACTAAATGCAATATTGTACAGATTCCTGCTGAAGGATATGCAAACCAAGCCTGCCATCTGGAAGGCCAAGTATAGGTCCAGCGAGCAGTACTCACTTGATTTCTTGAAAATAGGGTGACCATAGGAAGGAGGGTAAGAATGCTAGTTGAACTTGGAGAGCCCTAGGAGGCCAGTCATGGTGTCATCACGTGGGTAAATAGGTCTGCATAGCATGTGTGTGTGTGTTCTCATTTTATATTAGATTGTACAAGGTGGACCCTTTTTGCTAGCATTTGGTGGTGAGTGATGGAAGGGTACTTTTTTATGTTCTATAGGTGTAATGCAAGGAAGTGCCAGTTAGGCTTGGTTTTTGCCTTTAGATGAGGATATTCCACAGGGGAAAGGACACCCTTTTTTAATAGTTTAGCTAGGATGCTTCCTGCTCAGAAAATACATGTATTTATCTAGTCAGTCAGTGGCACCAATTAATGATCATTTGAGACCCCTGTGTTAACAATACCCATGTGCAAGATTACAGTTCAGCATCTAATACTAAGTAGGTATTTGGAATGGTGTGTGTGTGTGTGTGCGAGTGTGTGTGTGTGTTATGTGCATGTGTGTGCATGTGTACTGTATGCGTGTGTGCTTTAGTTTTATCCAGCATCCAGGTGACAATGTGAGGATAATCAACACAGCCGGAAATGTCTCAGAATTGCGCCAACTTGTTAGAAATTTCAGACACACAGCTTTATATAGGAAGAACTGCGAAATGATGTGGCACAAGTGTAGCGCTTAACCTTATGTTATTTTTTATGCTGGTTGTGTATGCAAGTTAAAACAATTACTGTTTTGCATTAACACATTGGATTTGTGCGTGTACTGCTTAACAACTCAATGTTATTTGGGTTTTTCAGAAAGATTCACAAGTGTACACATTTAGTTTGCATTTATAATCAGCAATGTACATGTAACGTGTATAACTATATAATTCCTGTTTTCAAAGATTGAAGAGGGTGTGGTGTGGTACCTTTGATTGGACCCTTCCACCCTTTTTACAAAAAGCTGGATCCACTATTCATAGAGCTAGATCTAAAGTGAGCTAGTTAGGGGACTATCTCTCACATAGCCTACAACATTGGTTTTATGTAAGTGTTAAAGAATCAAAATGTAGGGACATCACACACTATAGATAGACCAAACGTCTATACACACCAACACATATCATGATCACATAAATACGTATAAACTAACCTAATTAGGCCTGGTGACAGGGATTCAATTCTCACATCACAATGACACCACATACCATTGTCACATACTGGGTCCTAGTGATGAATACTATGTGGTGCAGGAATGGGTTTGTGTTACTAGCTAGTTATTGACCCCTTTTATGTGATGCACACAATTTTATTGCAGGCACACCATGCTATATATATGCACACCTATTATTCTGCATAACCATAAAATCTTTCACCAATGATGGATTATGAGGTGTATTCAGTACATCTACCAACTTCTGGTCACTTTGGACAGCTAGTTCAGACCCTTAGCTTCATATGCATCCTTATGTAAATGTTCATCAACCATAATGGTACAGTTTATCAGTCACACATCGAATAGCAAGATCTTCTGTTAGTCCCATATGACTGAAGCCCAGGTTCCATTTTGTTAGGAGGTAATTAATTGGATTGGTAAGTGCAAGTGTGCATGTCAAGATTTATGATTGAGCACTCTTGGTGGGTGTAATTTACGAAAACTTTAATGCACAATAACTTGATACGAGTGGCCCAAATATTCGTGTTGTGTAGGGGTCAATATGCACTCACTACTAAAGAAATGTCAGTTAGCTTCAATATTGGCTTTCTAATGATAGGTCATTGTAGCTGCACTAAAGAATGCTGAACAGAATTTTCATTTGTAACCGATGCTACATAAAAACTATGTGGTACAACAAATTAGAATACTGTTATCAATTTATCAATTACTTAATAATTTGTTGGTCTGCCAATAGAGCCTTCTATCAGCCTTCTCCCTCATGCGACCAATGATCCTATGCATTGGCTTGGGCTTACACTTGGACCAATGAGTACAAGGTGGTGGTTGGATTTGGAACATCTGGCACGTCTGTGTACCAATTCTGCCCAAGACACAATACCCTCAATCCCCTCAGCCACCATGCAGTGACCTGCAGGCATGGGGAAGATGTTGTCATATGCCACCACCTGGTAATGTGGTTGTCAAACTATGTATTCATGCTCATCTGATCATAAGTTCCTGTGTGGAGAAGGGCATAGCCATACTGAGCAGTGCTTATCACTGGTTGGCACAAAGACAAGCCAGCTGTTCAGGACATCACGATTGCGTGCGTCACCTCTTTGCCTTACAACCTTGGGTGAGCCATGTCACAAAAGGCTGGTGCTAGCAGCCCTTCCTGCAAAGGCCTGTAAGCTCCACGCCAATGGACCCAAATACCAGGAGTTAGGTTGGTCCTGCATTTGATTGGCATGGAGGCATACAGCCATTGGGACAAGGAGGCTTGGGACACCCCTTCATGCTGGCATCTCACCTGGCCTATTACCAGTCTTCCTCCGAGCCAATGGTATATCAATCACACTTGAAACCTAAATCACTGCATAATACTTTGGATTTGCATTGTATTTACTCTTTTTTTTTTGTGGTAATGAAAAAAAAGATACAACACTAATGTCCAACTACATTAAACTAGATACACTAAATAATAAATTTATACAAAAAACACTTCATCTTCACTGTCCACCTTCATTGCCCCAACATGGAAGCTGCATTGCCCCGTTGGACGGCAACTGATTAAGGCAAGCATAGGAGTTAGCTTCACCAGACACCTGCCTCAACCGATGGCCCAAATGTTTAAGGAACTCAGTTGTCCTTGGTCCAAACACTCCAGTTGTCTCTATTGTCACTGGAGTGAAAAAGTGGCATGAGTCAAGGTAGTCATCTTCTTATCTTCTGCCTGTTGAGCAACTGCTCCAACTTGCTGTATAGCAATTGTAGAGTAAGATGATGCAAACGTATCTGGACATGTTGCATCCCACACTTGAAGTTGGCCACATTTCCAAGGGACAATTGAGCCTGACACCATCAGGTCGCTTCCCATCTGAGCGATACAGACCTGAAGGCTCCAAGTGTGATGGAACATGTGCCGCAGCCAAAGCTCTGTGTAATGATGCCATTGACAGCTGAATGGCGATGGTACCATCCTGCGCTCTTTCTGCAGCTTAAGCCACTCTTATTCAAATATGGTGCAAATATGTATGTAAATATTGCATGTGACATTTCCGCTATAGTAAATGAATCCTTTATATTTACTATTGTGTTGATGTCACGTATACCATATTTACTAACACATTTGCACCACATTGAATTAATAGAAAATACTTTGTAAATACAAATTTTATGCAGTGAATATGTTGTAGGCCATGTGATGAGATGGATGTCTAACCAGCTGGGTGGATGCCTATCTACCTCACTTTAGATCTACCTCTAAATAATGCCCGATAACGAATCCAGTATTTTGTGAAGAGTGTAGAAGTGTTCAATTAAATGAGTTATGTATTAAAAACCACTTATAATATTTGAAACTTGAAAACATATATCAATGACATGCACACTTGCAAATCTTTCTTTTAAAGCAATTAAAATGTACAAATAACATTGAGGATGTGTATAAATCTGATGTATTAATTTTAAAACTTGCATACACAGCCAGAGGAAAAAATAAAGGCTTCACTTGTACAATCACTTGGCATATCATCCCATATCAATAGGTTAAGGCCTGTGTCTTAGAAAAATTGGCACGAACCTGGCTGTGTTGATTATCCTCCCACAGTCACCTAGATATGATAAAACATAAGCACATATACACACACACTCACCACACAGCATTCCAACTACCTCCTTAAGTAATAGATGCTGAACTGTAATCTTGCACATGGGTATTGTTAACACTGGAGTCTCAAATGATCATTAATTTGTGCCACTGACTGACTAGATAAATACATGTATTCTCTGAGCAGGAAGCATCCTGGCTACACTATTTAAAAAAAGAGTGTCCTTTCCCCTGTGGAATGTCCCATCTAAATGCAGAATTAGCACAGCTTCCCCTAGCTTGGTGAGTAAACGTTATATTATCAATTTCTATGTAGGGGGCATAGTGACTAGCAAAGGATCAGTTTTACCAAGGGGAGGGGAGGGGCACCTACACACACACACACACACACACACACACACACACATGCTTTGATCACACATGCGAACGCACACTGCACACACATCTCCGCGCGCGCGCGCGCGCGCGCGCACACACACACACACACACACACACACACACACACACACACACACACACACACACACACACACACACACACACACACACACACACACACACACACACACACACACACACACACACACACACACACATACATATGCACATACATACACACTCCCTTCCTGCCTGGACCCTGAAAATACCCTGTATAAAGGGTTTTAAATATAGGGTTTCTATTGAACGTGAAATAGGCCTATGTATGATTTACCACTGAATCGATAGCATCGCAGTACCCTCGATACCGTAGGTTGTTCGACGAAGGCGATGTTTTAGCCGCGTGGTGGATTAATAAGGCAATAAAAAATATGCGAGGGAAGTCAGCCACTACGACAAATTATTACCAGATCGATAGATAAGATCGATCGATGAGATAGGAAAAGCGGTCGCTACGATTGATAAAGTACACATCGCTAAAAAAAGTATCGATCAATCACACATCGATGGACAGCTTTTGACAATCGACAGCTTTTGATCATCGATCGATCACAGAGCCGGCGGAAGGTCTAAAATTCAACCCAGGCAAGAGGGGGGTGCCAAATAGGGGGGGGGGGGGGGGGGGGGGGGGGGGGGGGGGGGGCGGGAGGGGGACGTGCCCCCTCCCGCGTGAAGCGCGGAAGCTTTTTAAGTATATGAAATTGATACATGAAACTAGGTTAATAGTACGTATAGCGAATTACGCGTATATTTATTTATTTTTATTTTTTACAAAAATCTACCCAGGCAATTGCTGGAGAAATTGTGCTGTGGCTTTAGTTCTTAGGAGTGCTTGTCCAACCTATTCGATCCTATACTGCTCTACATACTTAAACGGTACAGCGGTCGACCGGGGACCCCCGGCACTATACTTGCAACAAAAATATATAATAATAATAATTAAAAATAAAAATCAAAGGCCTAATTGGGACCAAGGTCACAAAGCTCAGTGAGCTTGGCTGCGCAAGAAGAGTTATCTGCGTACCAGTTTTTAACCCATGAAGAAGGATTTGAGTGAGTGGCATCAGTGCAGAAGCGTACATCAGCATGGACAAATTAAAGGATCACCTTGACCAACACCTTCTTTGCTGTAGATAGCTTCAGACTTGGTTGATCTCCTTGTAATATAAGTGATGGCTAACCACAGTAGCGTTAATCTGGAACAGCGAGCCATTGAATACGAGATTATATTTAATATTATCGTACAATACAAGTAAATGAATACGTTAATGAGGTTAATTAGTTCATTAATTATTCATTGGCGGTCGTATGGTAACTTAAACTAAACAGCATGTAAGCTTTTATTGCTTAACGCAATAGATAAAGTTTTAGCAGACGCGTCCTTTAATACTGCATGAGGCTCCAGTCACAACTGAAGCTCGAAAAGCTGCTGTAAACTTTAAAGAGTGGTGTGAAAGAGAGGAGCCATCCCTTTTTAGCATTTACGGAGGATTTGCTTTCAAGTCTCTTCGTAAGGTACTGAAACCCCCAAGTGGTCGGTGTCCCAAGAATGATAAGTTGTGGGGATTGTTTTGCTTCAGTTGCGTTCATTGAAACTTTTACCAAGGAATGGGTGACATTTCAGTCTATAACCAACAAACCAGCTCCACTCCCATTCTTTTCCAGCATTTAACTGACTTGTTATTTCATTCACTCATTCATGAGCAGTTTGAAATCCACGTGCAACCAGCTCACGACAAAGAGGTACTTGTGTTGTTTATATGCTTCTCGTATCGTTTCTTACAACAGAACCTATCTCTGTTGCCTAAACAACAAGGATAGTGCCCCTATAGTGTCCCTAAATGATTGACGAAATATACCTTATGTAAAAACTTTATATCAGCACTCCCTGACTTAGTCCATAGCCCAATTCCCTCGCAAAATGAGTGCACTACAGGATGAAACGTTCAACCCCGTTAAAACTACCTACACAAAAGCTATAAGCCCACAACTAATAGTAAAATCAGTTAGTAATATGAGGAACGTTCTGTTCTGTTCCGCATACTAAAATGCGGAACGTCTATGCAGTTTTTTTTAGCCTACTCAAACAACCCAGTATGACACACATAGAATGCAGCTGATTAAATTTGTATGCGTTCCCGCTGCTCCCTCCTCTTCCCTCCTCCTGCCTCCTGTTCCCTCATCCCTCGTTTTCCTCCCTCTCCCCTACTCCCCTCGTGCCTCCTCTTAACTCCACATCAGATACACATACATCACTTTGGGCATGCCGCTAAAGCAAGTATTATGCAGTATCTTAAATTTGACACACATGTACGCCATGGTGATACTGTTGTATATTTGCAAGGGGACATACATGTGTGCCATGGGATGCAATATTTCTTGTGGTGCCCTCTTGCTAATCTGAGGAACATTATGATCATGGCATATACATTTACATGTGTTTCACGTTGCTAATCTGAGGAACTGTATCACAGAGGTGCCCTCTTGCTAATCTGAGGAACAGTATGATTATGGCATACATGTGTGTCACATTGCTAATCTGAGGAACAGTATGATCATGGCATACATGTGTGTCACATTGCTAATCTGAGGAACAGTATGATCATGGCATACATGTGTGGTGCCCTCTTGCTAATCTGAGGAACAGTATGATTATGGCATACATGTGTGTCACATTGCTAATCTGAGGAACGGTATGATCATGGCATACATGTGTGTCACGTTGCTAATCTGAGGAACGGTATGATCATGGCATACATGTGTGTCACGTTGCTAATCTGAGGAACGGTATGATCATGGCATACATGTGTGGTGCCCTCTTGCTAATCTGAGGAACAGTATGATCATCGCATACATGTGTGTCACGTTGCTAATCTGAGGAACAGTATGATCATGGCATACATGTGTGTCACGTTGCTAATCTGAGGAACAGTATGATCATGGCATACATGTGTGTCACGTTGCTAATCTGAGGAACAGTATGATCATGGCATACATGTGTGTCACGTTGCTAATCTGAGAAACAGTATGATCATGGCATACATGTGTGTCACGTTGCTAATCTGAGGAACAGTATGATCATGGCATACATGTGTGGTGCCCTCTTGCTAATCTGGAACAGTATGATCATGGCATACATGTGTGGTGCCCTCTTGCCTGATGTGTAAAAAGGATCTGGTATCCCATGGCACATATGTATGTCCCCTTGTAAATATACAATAGTATCACCATGGCATACATGTGTGTCAAATTTAAGATACTGCATAATATGCTTTAGTGCCACCCAAAGTGACGTATGTATATCTGATGTGACGTTAAGAGGAGGCAGGAGCAGGGGAGGAGGGGAGTGGGAGGAAGAGGGGGATGAGGAGGGAGTAGGCAGCAGGAGGAGGGGAGAGGGATGAAGAGGGGGAGGAGGACGGATGAGGAGGGAACAGGAGGAGGGGAGAAGGAGCGAGCGCATACAAATTTAATCAGCTGCATTCTATGTGGGTCATACTGGGTTGTTTGAGTAGGCTAAAAAAAAACTGCATAGACGTTTGATTGAAGAAAAACCCAATGTAGAGACTATTTTATTTTATTTTATAGCAGAACTCCCTGCCTTAGTCCATAGCCCAGTTCTCTCGAAAAATGAGTGCACTAGAGGATGAAACGTTCAAACCTCGTTAAAACGAATTACAACAATAGCTATACACCCACAACTAACACAACGTCAAAATCGCTTTTCTGTCCTATATCATGGTTCAAACGTAAGGAAGGACAAATCCTATCCAGTTCCCTACAGATTACAACAAATAAAAATACAACGCTCTAAAACCATACAGAACAGTTTTTGCACGCCCTCAAAGGTTCATATTTGATGTTTTATTAATAGCTCGCGAAGATTCGTTAACTGGGACATTTTTAAAGTTTCTCTAGAAACGATATCTTTCTATAAGTCGGCGAAGAGCGTTCGAGACTCTACTTGATATGGATTTTACGCAGACCAGCTATAAGAAAGTTTCCCGCCAAAAAGGAAAAGTGCTAACCATTTAAATATTGACGGCCCACAGCCTCAGCTCCTCCAATGTATATGTATGGCGCCGTTTCCAATCGGTTATCCCTCCCTCAATAATCTACATTGTGGTGCTAGCAAGTTAACACCTTAGGTGCTTAGCAGGCACATGACACCTGGAAGCAGCTAGATCTATATAGATGTTTTCTACAGATAGGGCCTACCACATAGGGTAAACGATGGATAGGACTTCAGTGTTCAGTTGGAGATCCTGCTTTCCCAGTAGGAAAGGTCAATGGCCTCATTGAACATGCTTGTTGGTCTGTGATAAGAGGACCTTGAGCCTCTGGTGCACATTATTGCAGATCGCAATAGGGAAAATTTCAGCTTGCATCTAAGCCAAAATAGAGTATAGCTATAACGGGTGATTATGTTTTTAGGCTATGAGCAAGGAGGAGGCTATGAGCGAGGCCATTCTTTTGTACACAGATGGGGCTATCGGGCCCATACCTCCTGAGATAGAGAGAATACGTGAGGTGCAAAGGACGATTTCTCTCACCCTCTCTTCATACACCTGCCTCTTCTCTTGCTCATTAATATTCAACTTGTAGCACTGCGTTGGGGACTTATTATGATAAGATGGGGCGTGTGGGTTAATTACTCGTATGTCAATGAAAGCCCGTCGTCTGTCATTTCCCCAAAAATTGTCAACTGCAATATCTAGCTGTGCACCATTTTCGCAATTTTGTGACAAAAATGTTCATCATTTATTGACTGTAGTGGTAATTCAATCCTGACGTTGTGGCAAGTTTCTATGAGAACCTTTGCTGTTAAGTCTCAGCTAATATGACGCATCGTATGTTAGGGTCTGGGAACGAGACTTGTTTTTCCAGATCACGAGACCACGCAACTATTTAATTAACGAATGAATTCATGTAGTCAGTCATATACTAACAATTCACAGACTTTGAACCTTGGTTTTGTATAGCTACTAGGCTTACTATGGAGGTACCTCAAGAGCTGAAGACAACGGTAACGTTAACTATTGCGGGATTATGTAGTTTTCGCTTGCACGGCTACGAAGGGACATCTGTGTTAAGCTCAGTGTAGTTTTTGAAGACCTTAAGTCTATAAGTTACAAATGCCAAATAAGGGGGCGGGTCGCGTAAACATATGTAAAGTATTATGGTTATTGTAGCTTACTATTTATTATTTTTGGTTTGGCAAGTGTACGTTACGTTTGCGGGCACTATCAGATGGCACCCGGTAAACTGGTTTAAGGTGCCTGACAGCGACAAATGCCCTCGGCAATTCGCCAATACCATTTTGTAGACCATCAGGCTACGCCTTAAATTGTTGCAACCGCCTTCAATAATTAATTTATAAATTGAATTTAATTGCTATTGGGTTACGTCCGGTCAGACTACTTGGCGTGGGTCTGCATTTAGTTTATGAGTTCCACGTTCAAACTATCTGCAAGAACAAGGCACAGCTACTCTTCCATTCCATCCATCATCATTATCGCTCTAGATGGGCGTGCTGTGTAATATTTGTTGAAATCGTTGTGCTAGTAGGTGTGAATATTGAGTGTGAGGTAATGTGGCGAGGAGAAATAATTGCCAATCACAGGTGCTAAGTGGGTAACTATGTTATAATGCTTACGTACGTTTGGGCCTGGGTACGAGACTACTATGAACCCACTTGGCGCTGCAATCTTATTTTGTGCAATGATAGTCGGGCAACGCCTAACTATTATTGCTCCATCTGAGCACCCTCTAAAGTCACCATGCAGGCTGCAGAATGTCCCAAGGCCTCTCCGAGATACTCCTCAACTTTACTCAATGGACAACAGTATCTAGTTTACTCAAACCTCAGGGGTAACCATCCAACCAGTACAGAACTGACTCAGCCATTGTGTGTGTAGTTAAAACCAGGAGCAGGAGTTGCTGCCTAGACCCTCTACATGTGTGCAAGGCCCTCCACATGTACTTAGAATGTGTGCAAGTCCTCTACATGTACTTAGGATGTGTGCAAGACCCTCTACATGTACTTAGGATGTGTACAAGCCCTCTACATGTACTTAGGATGTGTACAAGCCCTCTACATGTACTTTGAATGTGTGCAAGCCCTCTACATGTACTTAGGATGTGTGCAAGTCCTCTACATGTACTTAGGATGTGTGCAAGTCCTCTACATGTACTTAGGATGTGTGCAAGACCCTCTACATGTACTTAGGATGTGTACAAGCCCTCTACATGTACTTAGGTTGTGTGCAAGCCCTCTACATGTACTTAGGATGTGTGCAAGCCCTCTACATGTACTTAGGATGTGTGCAAGACCCTCTACATGTACTTAGGTTGTGTGCAAGCCCTCTACATGTACTTAGGATGTGTGCAAGCCCTCTACATGTACTTAGGATGTGTGCAAGTCCTCTACATGTACTTAGGATGTGTGCAAGCCCTCTACATGTACTTAGGATGTGTGCAAGTCCTCTACATGTACTTAGGATGTGTGCAAGACCCTCTACATGTACTTAGGATGTGTACAAGCCCTCTACATGTACTTTGAATGTGTGCAAGCCCTCTACATGTACTTAGGATGTGTGCAAGTCCTCTACATGTACTTAGGATGTGTGCAAGCCCTCTACATGTACTTAGGATGTGTGCAAGTCCTCTACATGTACTTAGGATGTGTGCAAGACCCTCTACATGTACTTAGGATGTGTACAAGCCCTCTACATGTACTTTGAATGTGTGCAAGCCCTCTACATGTACTTAGGATGTGTGCAAGTCCTCTACATGTACTTAGGATGTGTGCAAGCCCTCTACATGTACTTAGGATGTGTACAAGCCCTCTACATGTACTTAGGATGTGTGCAAGTCCTCTACATGTACTTAGGATGTGTACAAGCCCTCTACATGTACTTTGAATGTGTGCAAGCCCTCTACATGTACTTAGGATGTGTGCAAGTCCTCTACATGTACTTAGGATGTGTGCAAGCCCTCTACATGTACTTAGGATGTGTGCAAGTCCTCTACATGTACTTAGGATGTGTGCAAGACCCTCTACATGTACTTAGGATGTGTACAAGCCCTCTACATGTACTTAGGTTGTGTGCAAGCCCTCTACATGTACTTAGGATGTGTGCAAGCCCTCTACATGTACTTAGGATGTGTGCAAGACCCTCTACATGTACTTAGGTTGTGTGCAAGCCCTCTACATGTACTTAGGATGTGTGCAAGTCCTCTACATGTACTTAGGATGTGTGCAAGCCCTCTACATGTACTTAGGATGTGTGCAAGTCCTCTACATGTACTTAGGATGTGTGCAAGACCCTCTACATGTACTTAGGATGTGTACAAGCCCTCTACATGTACTTAGGTTGTGTGCAAGCCCTCTACATGTACTTAGGATGTGTGCAAGCCCTCTACATGTACTTAGGATGTGTGCAAGACTTTACACGAAAACACTATCCTCCATTAGTAAAAGTAGGAAGTGGTTGATAGTGATTTTTTTGGTCTGGTTTACTGAAACTGTGCGTCAGACTGCCAACAACAACATATATTCACACAACCTGATATAAACATACATAGAGAGCACACAACAGATTTACAACACTCAGAGTGGGGTATACAAATGTTGATTTAGAGGGGTGAGCCACACACCACCCTCCTAGGGAAAAAAACCACAGTGAGGAAAACCCCGTCTGGGTGAAAAACCTCAAAGCAGGAAAAAGTCTTGACCTAACGTACACAGGACAATGTGTACAAAACGTATAAGTTTAAAACTTCCAGCCAGTCTTTAGGGACTGCTCAAATTGTTAAGGAATCATGAATATTACAAGGGCAAACACCACCAGACCAGACATCCACACAGCAAGGAAAAAAGTTTGCACATGCACAAATGCTGAAAATGACACTTATAGTATGCGACACTATCGAGGAAGTAAAAATTATGCGCTCTTTTTTTTTTAATAAAAGATGTGTGGGGTCAAAAAAATAGGTTAGACATATTATTTTCCGCAGACCATCTCATATTATTAAAAATTCAGTGAGTTGAATACTAATGAGCAAGACTATTATTCACGATAGTTAACAAGTAGCGCGTGTGGCCACTAATGAAATTCACAGAAAACACAATAGTCATGTACAAAAGGGCCTCTGGGCCCTTATCTAACACTAAGCAAACTATGGTTCAGAACAGTTATTTTAGCAAGAAGTGTTTGTTACAGTCCATACCTCGCACTAAGGGAAATTTAACACCTCGCACTAAGGGAAATAAGGGCTATTCATAGGGAGTTAAGCTAACTGTCAGTGTTCATAGCGATATAATTAACACCTCGCACTAAGGGAAAATAAGGGTTATTCATAGGGAGTTAAGCTAACTGTCAGTGTTCATACTAAGGGAAATAAGGGTTATTCATAGGGAGTTAAGCTAACTGTCAGTGTTCATACTAAGGGAAATAAGGGTTATTCATAGGGAGTTAAGCTAACTGTCAGTGTTCATAGCGGTATAATTAGATACCACTATGAACACTGACAGTTAGCTTAACTCCCTATGAATAGCCCTTATTTTCCCTTACACAGGGAAAAAAATCGTGTTCCGGACCTTGGGTTTTACCCTATCGACCTTGGAATCTGTTCCATCAAACGTATTCAAAGTGCCTAAGACAACAGTGAATACATTTGATAGAACAGATCCCAAGGTCGATAGGATAAAACCCAAGGTCCGGAACACGATTTTTTTTCCTGTGTTTGTGCGAGGTGTTAATTTTCCCTTAGTGCGAGGTATGAACTGTACACAGTCTAAAGGTGGCGCTAGTAATGAGGCTAAAAGGTAAAGAATGTATTCTTGAAAATCAAACAGACAGTGTAAAAGCAGAAGACGAGATATTGTATATTTAGAGGTATCAAATGTAGAATCAAAATATGATTCTTTATTTTGGATGCGGTACAAAATTATGGTCGAATTGAATAAATATTAAAAGTACCTCCTGTTAACTTGAAAGTTTTGACTAATTATTAAGCTGTACAAGGTTGATTTTTATAGCCAACATAGCTGGTAGATTTCTACACATTGTGGTATTGTGGGCATGAATTTAGTGTTATTCATCAAGAAGCCATTAACGTTTACTTCCTTGATGGTGTCGCGGACTTTAGTACTCGTACTAAGGTACTAACGTGCTTTTTAACCAACAACATGGCACGTCATGTGCCATACACCCAATCACATTTGGGAGGGAGCTTAGATTCTACCTAATTCACTGTGTCCAAACATATATTTGCTTTAGTATAGCACATTCCAAGTGACCAAAACAAAGTATTGGTTTAGCTTCATTGTGCATGCTGCCAACAACATGCACGCACAACCAGATAGAAACACAAAGAATGGGGTGAGAAGAGATGATTAAATGACTAATTGCTTGGTCACATCTAGGTATCAGTCAACTGAGTTCTTTACATAGCCATCTTTGGTTGATTCAGACTTCCAGCGACCATACTGCTTGAATAGCCAATCCTCTACACTCGCATTGGCTGCTGCTGTGGCACACCCAGTATGCAGGCTGTGCATGCCGAACAAAGAAGGGTTATAGCCTAACTGGGCAAGTTTACTAAGTTGTAGTTCTCTCATCCTGGTGTAACTTAGGCCCCCTGGTGCAGTCTTCCTTAACCGCTCTCAATTTTTACTGAAAACTGATCTTTTATTCATGCTTTCCAATGTTCTCATGTGAAAATACTGTTTACAGGGCATGTTGGCAAATGGGTGTGTGCAATGACAAAGGAAAGGAGGCTCCATCCTGATATTGGAGATTTTATTCTGAACGTCATGCTCTCAGCAGTGAAGGAAATATCCTTACACTTTAACTTGACCAACTCCTCGCAGTGGATGAAGCCAGCAAAGGCCAACAGACACGCTGCCAACAGCCTGACCTCTGTCAGGGATGGGTCCCCACCATGTTCCCCACCATGGCACTCAACATGTCAGCAGTGATTGGTTCCTAGCTGACCTTTGGTGGTTTAGCCAACATGTGCCTTAAATCCTCTAGAGTGTCTCGGACTAATGGCAATCCTCCCTATGGCTGTAGACCAGCCAGCCCATGCAGCCAAGATGGAGTATGCACCACCTTTTCTACTGCAGCTTTACTCTCTGTAGAATCACTTCAGTTGCTGCATGTACACAGCACCAGATGAAGCTCTTGTACTGAGAAACAGGGCACCCATTATAATGGGTCAAATATATGCACCAAGATATTTCTTTGAAGTGCTGGTAGGGCCTGGGTCAGCCTGAGTAGCTCCGGGTCCTCTAGATTGCTCAGCAATGGCCACATGCCAGAGAGCAATACATCTGTATGGAGTGACAGGGCAGTACATCATGCTGGCATGTGTACCTCTACAGCATGTCACAGCTGCTGAGGCCTGATAATACTGAATCAGTGACCTTTCCGCCAAGGAAATAAACTGCAACACCCTATAGCCACTGAGGCTGGGCGCCAACATGCATAGCCGCTGAGGCTAACAATTGCACACACAGCAACACAGTCTGACAAAATCCAACTCATTAGCCGCTGTGGTCGGATTGAGCAGGACCAAATGGTGCTCAGCGCAAGCTTAGCCATCACTAACCAGTTCTCCCCAATCCAAAGTCCAATTGCATTGCAAGCACATTCATAGTGGGAAATTTTCCATTAAACAGTGTGAAACCTGGTCTGCCAGGTCTGGTACGCTGTTCAGAAAGAGGTACGCTGTTCAGAAAGAGGTAGTGGCCTGCATTCCATCACAAATGGTGCCTGAGTACCCTGGGTAATAGAACAGGCAGTGGAGTGGGGGGTGCCAATAAAGGTATCCACAGCTCTGAGCCCGGGCATGTATAGCATGCCATTCCACCTAATCCATCCACTGTATGTGGGCCCTATGCAGCTTCAATAGCATATGCCAATCATTGTAGTTGTTATACAGCTGTAGAATTACCAGCTGATTTTGTAACTGCTTAGGTTCCAGTTTTATGTCATGCAATTGCAATTGTTAAACAACTTTTAGGGCCTCCACCTGCATCTGAGGCTGAAAACTGTTCACAATATTCTGGTTATCTGTGAACCACCACACACATATGCGTACCATGTGCAATATGCATGCCATGCTCCACTGCATAACCCCTGTCATAACCTCATCTGAGTACACACATCTCAGTGCAGATGGGCTGTGCCATATAGGCTATTAACTATGCATCTCCAGGCATTCTGCCCAGAATTGCAACTCCTCCTTAGCATCTGGGGTTATCACACCAATCCTGCACTGTAGTACTGCCCAAGTGATAGTGCTGGCTAGGCTCTTTACCCCAACAAGCTTGCTATGTGCTTTGCTCTTGAGGTTGGTTGCTGACTGAACTTCAACGCACTAATATTTTCTGCAGGTACTGAGATAAACCCTTCTTTCCTAGCCACTGAAGCCTATGAATGGGTGTCTATACTCTATTATAAACCCACCCTGCTTTTGTTAGAGTCTTTCTTTCCCAGTCGCTCACACTGAGTGCTTCGGTCTTACATGGTGATGTGCAAATGCCATTGTCAAGGTACACAACTGATTTAAGCCCTTCACTACACCATAATAATAGAGTGCTGGTTACAATCCAAGAGGTCATCCTTTTCAGTGGCCTTATGTTTGAGAATATGCGATGAAAAGGCCTTGATACTGCGGCTTGCTAAGATGAACGACTTCTCCCTGTTCTTGAAATTCTTTTGTTTTAGAAGGTCTGCCAAACCTCTAGGTTTTTTCCCCAAGGCTGACTCATGGAGCACATGATCGTGATTTTATGTGTTATTTATCTCAATTTGTTTATATATTATTGCATGGAACTGTCTATTGTGGTTTGAAAGCACAATGCACGTTAATGCTTTGCCATAATAGTGGATGTGTCACCAAGGAAAACATGAAATTTGATGCTATGTTAATTGATTTTTCTAGTAACATTGTGGTTGCATGCATGTTTTCAGTAAAACATCTAGCATAGTGTTGCATGCAACATATGGTCGCCTTAAGTTTTGAAAACCAACGTGAAATAGTCTGTCTATGATTATACATTGTATTCTCTCAGTAATCAAGGGCAGGAAGATGCCATACTTAGTAAGTTTATGCCTGCAAGGGCAAACCATACACAAAGGAGTGTACAAATGATGAGAAAGTATTTCACATTTGCGCGAGTATACTTATGCAAATACGCAGATTGTATGGTTCTTATTAGTGGTCTCCTTGGTCTTGTGTATGACATATTACTGCACAAAAAGTGTTGCAAGAAGAGTTAGGATCTAGAGAGTCATGCATTTATTACAAACAATTGTAAGTATATGGATGTAAGGTTTAGCTTCAACTATAGATACTGCCTTTCTGCCTCCCATGTGGTTATCAGATTTGCTGTAATGCACGTCATAAATTCTAAGCTAGATTTACAAGTTTCTTTAACAGGAAAGTAATCCATATGAAACACCAAAGGTGGTCAGTGAATACATCGCGTTTCACTATGCATCTGCCTCCGAGTACATGCCATGGCCAATTGGTCCCAAGGAGCACCTAGATTTCCCAGTGAGGTGTGCACACCTGTGCATCAAGAACAAAACTGTAAGTTTTAGTGCAGGCTTTGCAGTATTTACTGTGCCTAAGTGGTAAGATTAGCAGGTAATAGCTGAGTAATATGTAAAACTCTCTAGACATGTGAGTTTTGTGCAGTTTCTGAATGCACTTATGTTTGTCCTTGCACTGTCTGTATAGCAAGGAGTTATGTGTCGGGCCCTTGACATTGGCTGTGCAGCTGGAAGGTCGACCTTTGAACTGGCCAAGGTGTACCAGGAAGTGCACGGCATTGACTACTCCCATGCATTTATAGCTGTATGCCAGCAGCTCAAGGTTACCGGGGAGATGCCCTATTTTCTGAAAACTGAGGGAGATCTAGGGGAAAGCAAGATTGCAAAAGTAGACCCCAACATTGTGAGTCTCTATATGTTAGAAATTTTCACCAATGCATGGAGGCTTTACAACCTAGGATAGAGTTTATGATACATTGAAAATGTTTTATTTTATCCATGAAGAATGTGTCTACTTTGAAATATTCACTCTGATTTTAAATTTGGATCAAAGTTTCTCATATCCTATTTTCTTTACCTTCCCTTGAATTGTGACATACTCAGGTGTAGTGAGGTATACAGACGTAACATACGTTGTACACAACCCCATGCCAATAACCTTTCCCTTACCAAAGGGATTTTAAAATTTGGATTTCATTTGAGCATGTAATAAACTAGGTTGCAGTCATTGAAAATGTGAAGTGAAATTTTGCAATCTGATTCACAAACATGAGGCAAATCAGGCCCACTCTTGTGGCTGACATAACTTTTCAAAAGCAGACCTCCATTGAACCATAGATAAAAGAATACCTGGAAATGATAATTAGAAATGATCCGCGTTTCGGCACGTGACACATTTGGTGTTATGGCGATACCAGAGATAATATCTCTGGCGATACCGGAGATAATATCTCTGGCGATACCAAGGGCCGAAAGTATCAAAATCTTAGATACAACTTTAATCACTATACATGTACGTGCGTTCCCTTCTACTGATCATAGTAACTGTCTAAATGCTATCTAGCTTGCCTTTTCCGTGCACAAGAGGTACCGAAACATATAACGGTTAAATGAATCTAACCCACAAAACTAGAAGACATTTGCACATAACGCGTAACTTTGGGCTACCTTTGACAGTACGCGTTCCACACATAAACTCATTCTTAATATTTAAAAGCAAAATTGGACTTTGCTGCATATGTTAACTCACACACTATGTACCGAAACACGATAGGTTCACCAAGCAGTTGTACCCACACCTTACAACAGATATAGGTTCGTTCCACAGAGGGAATAATGCAATGTTTTGCTTATAGAAATGAATGGTTGGAAGCTTTTCTAAGTTGAGATAGATATATGTTCCGAAGAGGCTGAAATGACAGATACGGCACCTACGTAGAGTATGCTTAGTGAATTGAATAGTCACTAACCTGGAAAGTAAGACAAGTGGGAGTACGAAGAATGCCGAAGATAACGATTTTTGTGTAGAATAGCAGTGAAAGTTGGGGGGAAAGCGTATGCTACAAAAGGGTTAATCGAAACACAGTTCGCTTCAAAGGGTCCGCCGCCTACAATTGACAATTCAATGGATCACGTGACGCGTTTCGAATCCAGGTATTCTTCTACCTATGATTGAACGCAATGTTGTGTCTTGTGTCTTGTCACAACTTATTGGCTTCCCATTACATTTTACCTCATTGATCATTGCATTGTGGTATAAGCTCACTTCCCATTAATTAGAGCCAGCAGCTCTTGGTCACTTGGAGATTTATAAGCTTGTAGCTTGCTACAGTGCACTGTGGTCACACAAGTTGCTGTGGTTTGCGCCTACTCTCTCTCTCTCTCTCCCTCTCTCTCTCTTTCAGTAACTGTAAATTGTTTCACCTATCCCACAAACAAAACGCTATAGAAAAGGTTGGCTTATTCTCAATATCCTACTAAGTAAGATATAACATTGTAAGCAAATGTATTATATATAGGGTGTCCACGAATGTTTACTTAGTTCAGTTCAAAAGTATTGTGTTGATTCATGGACACCATGTGTGTGTGCTGGTAGTACATTGCATGCAAAGGTATAAATATTATAGGATTATCGTATCCTTATAAAATGCAACCACTTTTGTCGCAAACACTTACTTTATATTCCCTGAACAAGGGGATATTGGATTGTAAGTCAAAAGTGCATGTATGTACGTTTATGTGTGTATGATGGCATACTGCACCATAATGTCAGGTTAATTTGAACTATGGTGATCATTGACATGTATAGGACCGCTCCAAAGTGATATTCTCAGCTGGAGATGCTGCAAATTTAGGTGACATAGGCCAGTTTGGATGTGTCCTTGCTGCCAACTTGCTGTGCCGAATGAAGGATCCTGCAATGCTTCTCAACTCGCTGCCGTCCCTTGTGGTGGCTGGAGGGGTTTTAGTCCTCATCACTCCCTGTACTTGGTTAGAAGAGTACACTCCTAAGGTAATAATCATGCCCCTAATGTATATTTTTTGTTTTACAATTCCTTTCTTTATCCTTGCAATGCTGCACACACGTGTTTGATGCAGCAAAATTGGCTTGGTGGGTTTATAAAAGATGGGGAAAGTGTTTATGGTGTTCAGACCATCAAGCAAAGCTTGGGGCAATATTTTGAACTTATAGAAGAAGAAGACATGCCATTTCTGATGCGAGACACAATTTATAAATACCACTGGGTTGTCTCCCATGCAACAGTGTGGAAGCGAAAGTTATAATTAGCATTCCACGACACTGCAGGAGAGATCATATATTATCAGTAATAATTTGTGATTTTCATGCACTTGAGATTGTCACACACTATTTTGTACACTCTGTCATATCTCTTATTGCTATTAGAGATTATGTGGGGATCTGACATGCATATGCAATATTATATGGTAGGTTTTGCATCAACGTAGCTGATGTTGAATTCATTTCATTGGCAAGAGTATTGGACTTCATATCTAACGGCGTCATCAGAGTTAATATATACAATTGCATTGCCTTTGTACCAGGAGGCATTTAGGTGCATACTGATGTACTCATATAATCCCTTCTTAAAGGCAGCCTAAGCCTTTACTGTGTGCCGAAATGCGAGGCAAGCAAATTTTTATTGTATTAAGTTGAAGTGTCCGATGTGTTTTGTATAATGAACATGCATATGCATGAATTGCATGCCTCACATGTACAATTTACACTGCATTTTTAAATTCATAATCATGCACTATAGTAATAGTTGTCTTGATTTTACAATAACAATGCTCAATTTGGATAGAATTTGAATTTTAAGATTCAGTTCAAAATAAACAACCTGTAAATACTGTTCATGGTCGCATTTGTGCTCTTTGGCCGACAGTATCTAACTTGACCATCATGCTGCAACATGTAACCGTGGAGATGATGCTGTACGTGCTGAGGCACAATAAACTAAGAGACTTTCATGTATATAAGGTTACTCCCCCTTATCCGCTAGATACAGCCCCACCCCCACCCCCCACTCCCTTCCCTTCTTGTATCGGGCTCGAAGCGGGCAGCACCCCCCCCCCTCCCCCCCTCCCCCCAACACACACACACACACAGTTTTCGTATTGGGCCCAAAGCAGACAGCACCACCACCCGCTTTTCGTGAATCTGTACTGTGTTGATTCCCCCTTGTTTTTTTTTTTTTTTCCAGCTGCAGCAGCGTCAAAACCAGTTACAGAGTTGGATTCCATGCGGTATGGAGGTTTCGGGAACGTTTATAATTTTTGAATGCAATGTAAGAAATAGCAAATTTCGCGCATAGCCTCAACAACTAACGTGCGGGTGTTTCGGCCTGGTTGATTACTTTCTTGCGCCTTTTTTTAAACAAGAGGGATATTGGCACACACTGCAACGTGTAGCTTTTGCGATAGTTTACCCGTAAGTATCGACGCGACTAAAATAAAGACAGCTATAACTTCATTATGTGAGTCGCTAAATAATACAAAACCCAGCCCCTGATAGAGCTACACTGCAGCGTCCCATTTTCAATCTTAGTACTATTACGGGAAAATAAATATAGAATTCAGGCCCATAGTCAAGTTGTGTGTCGGGGGGTGCAAATCATGGTAAAGCGGACTGCACGAGACCGCTGTACTATCCCTTTTTGTACCAGAGTTTACCATTCTGGAAGTTTAAAATAAAATTTAAAAAGTCTCCCCAAGTTATTTAGTTATTTATTCTGTAACTAGCGTGCACTGTCACTCGGTCCGTCCGGGTCAAAATTTGACAAAATATGCCAGCATATTTGGTCCGCCTCCGCAACAAACGGTCCTGCTCGAAGCGCATGCGTTTAGAAGTGTGAAAGCATGTGTAACTGCATCAGAAACTGCTAGAGAGATGTGTGCGGATGAAAATTAAGATCTGGTCGCTTTACTTGTTTGATGGGAGGTAAGCTGAGGGCAGTACCAGCAACGAAAAAAGAGTCATCAGAAGAAAGGCTGCAACACTTACTTGAGAGATGGAGAGGTCTTCTACAAAAAAGAATTCGACTGGGCAAAAGGTAAATATATACATCGCGCGCTCTGTATGGCGTCCATGCATTGATGACTTCGCGATCAAACAGGAGGTATTTGAAGCAGCGAGGAAAGGTACCGCATCTTGAAGGCATGCCATGTGGATCTAACATCTGGGCACATGTGTGTCAAGCGTACTTCCCATCGCGTTTTGGAGCGGTTTTTTTTGGAAAGGTGTAATAAAGGATGTAGAAATTATGGTAAGTGTTGAATAATATCTCTCATTTCTCATTACATGTATATGTTTCTTACACGATCTCTAACTGTGACCTTTGTCAAAGGAATAGCCAGAAACTGTCCATTGCAACACCAGAATCATTTCCAGTTCCAGTCCATTCACCCTGGCATCACGTGGGCATTGATTTTGTTGGCCCTATTTCACCTAAGACCTCCTCGGGAAATAGTTCCATTCTTACCCTATGTGATTATTTCACAAAATGGGTTGAAGCTCTTGCTCTTCCAACCAAAAGAAGCTTCAGGAATAGCTAGCTCACTCTTTAAGGTATATATGTGATGTTTATTATATATTCATTTTCCCAATACTTGTGTACTTAGATATTTATGAAGATGCTGTGATCACTACCGACCAAGGAAGTGAAATCAAAAACCAGCTCAATGATGAAATGATGAAGATTCTGAACATAAGGCACCATCTGATAACTGCATATCATCCTCAGGTAGACAAAATCAAGAGGGTGGGGGAAGTAGTGTGTAGAATATCAGTAGAAAAAAAGCAATTCAGGCTTGTTGAGATTAATTGACACCACACACTATTTCATTTTAAAAAGATCTTTGTGTCTAATGTTTTGAGAATTGAGTAAAACAATACCAGCAGCTTTTTAGACATTTTAATTTGACTGATTTTTGTGTGTACATAACTAATCACTAACACATAATTCTACTGATAAAATTTTAACTAAATCTACAGGGTGTTTCAAAATCAACTATGATTAAATATAAGCGGTTCCTATCAGCAAAGGAAGACATGCTGATATATAATTATTTTTATTAACTGAAATGGTCAAAATGAAAAAATTGATTCAAACCTCAAAACTCCTAAATAAATGAAATCAAAAAATCATTATTTCAAATGTTGAAAACTAATTGGTTTGAATTTATTAGTCGACTATATAGATTGCAATTACTAAACTTAAAGGAACACTCTGAAGCTTTTAATATTTATATAATTTAGTAATCTAATATGTCGGGAAGTATTAATTTGCTGTTAGTTATTTTTAATTTGTTTGATATTAATAATTACTGTATATACATGTAAACTTGGTTTTTTTGGGCATGCACAATAGTAGAAATGCTATCAGCAATTATAAGTTAAACTGCTCATTACAGTAAATTTCTTATCGATTTTTCTTCATTTATGAAACACCTCAGTAATTAAATGAATACTATGCTAAACTGCTTCATGTCTACAGAGCAATGGGTTCGTTGAGAGATTTAATCAGTCTCTACAAAATATGCTTCGCAAGTACATACAAGAAAAGAAGGAGAAATGGGATGATTATTTGGACACTTGCTCATTTGCTTACAACACTTCAAAACATGAATCAACAAAATTTACTCCATTTGTGATTATGTTTGGTCGCAAAATACACTTTTCTGTCGTTTGATGTACGAATTAGACAGAAAATAAGCTCCTATATGAATTTAGCTAAGCGTACCGAACCAATGAGTTGGTTGGGGTGCACGAGGTACACTATCTATATGTCGTTGATTGGTGTTGATGGTGTGTATGCATAACTCAACCATGTGCATAGCTGTTGAGTGGTGTTGGAGATGCATACGCATATTTGGCCACGTGTAGATTGGTATATAGTGTGTCTGGCGTTGGGAGTTAGTCAATCTAGGCGTCTGTACGTGTGCACTGCTGTCCCCCCCCCCCCCCCCCCCCCCCCCATCAATTCCTCAGTGCAGGTATAAGTCTTATTATGCCTAGGTGAAGAGACAAGACGCATACGGAACCAAAGCAGACGAAGGAGTGCAAGCAATTGGTCTTCAATGTCTGAGTGTTTGTAGTGTTAGCAGAGCAGTATCTACACGGTTTTTTCCTCACTGCTGTGAGGTTTTTTCCCCTGAGGTGGTGTGGGCCCACCACCTCTAAATAAAGTATAGGCTCAAGTCAAATTAGCTTTAGGTAGTTGGTCCCTGCTCTGTAGGTCGAATGTGTATGGTTTTGGTTGTATTGTATCTAGTGTGTGGAGCTGATGATAGTGGCGTGCACAGCAGATGACGCACCCAATAATATGGTGAAGAGTCATTGGGGAGGGTAGCGTGCATGATAGAGGAGGCCATTCTTCCTCTTGCATGATCTTGATGCTGGTGTACATCAAGGGCCATGCAATGAAGCTGAAGTTACCATATGTTCTCAGGAAACTGAAATTCAGCAAAAAGAGTCACAGCACAAAGCTTTACTGAAGAAAGTGCAGAAAAACATTATTTCTGCTCAGAAGGAGCAGTATAAGAAACACAGTAAGGCAGTCTTTTACAGTGTAGGTACACAAGTCCTGAAGAAAGACTTCAGAAAGAAAAAAAGAAAAGGAGGCAAACTAGATTTCCCATGGGTTGGACCTTATTTGATCACAAAGAGTCTAGGAAAAGGTTTTTATGAGCTACAATCATGTGGAAAAGGTCCTGTCACCACAAATCCAAGAGTTAGCCATGTTCATATTAAAGTGCACAAGTCATTGTCCTGTTCACACTTCAGTCACCATCAGCCTCCAATGAATCACATTCAACTCCATCTCCTGGCAGAGATTCACCTGCATTAGGTGCTTCTTCTTCACGATCAGCTGTGTCTCTGTCATCTACAAAGGATGAGACTGCATTCGTTCTTTCTCCTACTGCAAAGGATTCAGCATCTGCTGTACTGCAAGAAAGTAATCACACAAGTGAACTTCAGTATTCATCCCTACTGTCAGAGAAGCCAAAGCTCTGATACCTACTCCAGAATTTTTTCCTAGGTGAGATGGGACTAGATCCAAACGAGAGTGCAATACCAAAACTAAGCTTGTTGCTGAACTGATGCAACAAAACAGTAAAAAGATGACTGTTACATGTCGACCAGCAATTGAAGTTGAAAGCTACGTTCTTCTGGCTCAAAATGAAGTCCAACACCGGGTACCAGGGTTGACAACAGAAGATAAGAAAATGATTACAAGTGGTGGGTGGCTAAGTGATGAGATTGTAGATGCTGGTCAGAAACTACTGAAATCAACGTATCCTCATATACAAGGGCTTCAAGAGGTTGCACTGGGTATGGTCTTGTCATATAGCATTGCAAAAAGGGAGTTCATTCAGATTATGAACACTGGAAAACACCATTGGGTAACAGTTTCAAACATTAACTGCAATGATGAAGAGATACATGTCTATGACTGTGCATCAGGTGGTCCAACTAGTTCTCTATATTAAACCACATTGCAAGCATTGTTTGCACTCCCAAAGACATTATCAAAATTACCTACATTGCATGATGTGCAAATGCAGCAAGGTTGTGATGACTGTGGGCTATTTGCAATAGCATTTGCTACTTCGTCGGCTAGAGGAGAACAACCAGATAACTTCTTCTATGAACAAAAGGCAATGAGGAAGCACTTAATTGAAAGCCTTGAGAAGCAAAATATTACTGCATTTCCAATACAAAAGATAAGACGCCATGGATCCAAAGTGAGGCACTCAGCAAAAAATATACCAATACATTGTGTTTGCAGATTGCCAAAATTGGAAGGAATTAAAATGATTGAGTGTAGTTATTGTGGAACATGGTATCATGTTGACTTACGTGTGTCAGTATCTTCAACAACCACATACAAAGTGGGCTTGTGTGAGATGTAAAGAATTAGTGCTGTTTCTTTGTCAATGATTGTCAATGAATTAGAATTAGTGTGCTTATCCAATTAATTGTGTTATCATGTTTTCAGTCACTTTTATGAAGAAATGGATGCAAATATTTATATTTTTAAATTGGGAACATTTCGTCCCGGACCAAATGTCGCTGCCACATTTTGTCCGGGACCAAATATAGCAGCCATATTTAGTCCTACCGGACAGAATATGGATGCGACATTTGGTCCTCGGGCGGACATAATATGGCATGGTGGGGCCGAATATGGCAGCCATATTTGGTCCCGGACCAAATTTGACTGCCATAATCGGTCCGCCGGACAATTTTTAGGTAGAACATTTTGTGCCGTGACAGCACCTGTGAAAAATCACGGTCTGATTTATTTCATGTATAATGCATGTTTATAGAACTTTGAAAACATGAAATTATAGCAACAGTTATTTGATTACCACATTTTTCGTATCTCGATCTGTGTATCGTTCGGCAACATTCGTCCTTGTTCTGGATTGTTTCTGATATTAACCTTTACGTGCTCGTGATGTCTCATCGAGTTAGGGTTATAAAATAATACTGTTTTACCCAATGCTGCATATGTAATCTACCACCTGTTCTAACATACGGTTACTATGCAACCTCTATAACATGCCCGCGCAATACAAATACTTCATGGAATTATTAGTAAGTATATGTTCTCGGCCTGTACGATGAGACTTGAGAGTGAACGACAATAGCGTTGCTTTAATCGTTGCTATTCAGTTCAGATTTTTGTGTAACATTGTTAGTGTGTGATGGCTTTATTCTGTTCAATATTTATTTTATTGCGGTGATGTATGTTAACGCGAAGTGAGCTTTCAAAGGTGGGAATTTATTCAGTTGCCATACACTGCTTAATAATTTGGATTTACATTGTATTTACTATTAATCAAATTAAAAATTAAAAAAAAACAAATTGGTGTAAATAGCGGAAATGTCAATATTGACATACGCATTTGATTAATTTATTATGCAGTGATAGAACAACTGGATGTATTAGTGAAGTCATATAATGAAAATGGGTTCTTGAGAAGACATGCACAATTCTCACGGTGTAGTAACCAAGCATGTTATATGTACTTATATAAGGTACAAATGCAGCTAGCATTTGCTTGCATCATGACGTTTTTGTGATAAACACTTTTTTTTTGCATATTAGTAAAATCTATAATGGTTGAGTATGTGTAAATATTTGCATGCATGCATTAACTTGCATGCACGGCATCCAAAGAGTTAAACGAGCCGCTACTGCAGGGCTCGCAACGAGAAAATCCAGCTTGTGCATGGGAACGGCCAAACATCCAATAAATTAAATTGACAAATTAACTAATCGCTGGTATAGGTGGACCTCGGGCAAAAAATGGTCAGGCTATAGCCTGATTGCCTGACCGGTTGCTATGGCCCTGCGCCGGGTTGCCAGCACTGCTGACTTTGGGCTGATACTCTACATGTGCATGGCAACACGCCCTGCTTCTGCACTCTAATCACCACAACCCTGAATACCTTCAATCATAACAGGTGTATTTTTACTATACATGTGGATCACTTCAATGCCTTGTTGCTGGATCTCATGCAGTCTCCATGGCAAACATTAATTTGGCAGGTTCTATCCAAGTTGGCACTCACATCTGCTATTCAATCATGCAAGTAAGAAAAAGGTGATCTGTATTGAAAGCATTACTGACTTTTCAAGGTACATGATTTTATGCAGATTAGGGAAAATATCATTGCTAGGAAAATGCACATGCACATAGAACAGTATTAACCTTTTATGTATACATGTTGTAGATTTGCTTTGGAAGACAATGCAAGTTGCTTTCATCACTAAACATACCACCTTGTCCAGTTTGTACTAATGGTATAGTGTGCTCAGGAAATGGGGTAAGAAATTTATGTGCCATAGTATTATCCAACAATAACAAAAGTGATTCTTAAAAAAACATGCAAGATAATTTATATTCCTTTATAACATTGCCTCCATATACAAGTAAAGAAAAACATTCTCTTACGAGAAAGTTGGTGGGATATAGGAATTGGAGGCAATGGTGGTGTTAAAAGGAAGGGAACAAGGTTTTGAGAAAAGGGTAATGAGACAAAAATCCTATATTTAGCACTTCTTTTGGTTCTGTTACATTTACACGTGCTAAATATAGTATTTTTGTCTCATTACCATTTTCTCAAAACCTTGTTCCCTTCCTTTTAACACCACGATTGCCTCCAATTCCTATATCCCACCAACTTTCTCGTTAGAGAATGTTTTTCTTTACTTGTTTCCTCTATTTTTTAATTATCATTTTTTATCGATTATTAATACTGGCAAGTGCCCTCCCCCCCCCCCCCCCCCCCCCTCCACTTCAATTACCGTCACGAGCAGACGCCCGCTTTTGTTTGGGATCACTGTAAGGAAGCGAGAGAGCTCTAACACGTCGTCTGCTCTCCTCTTTTGTTTGCACAATTCTAAATATACGTAAATGTCGCCATGGGAACGCTTCTATTTAACACTACGCATTACGTAATGATTACGTATGTCAGTTTTTATCTGATACTTGAAGATGTCCTTCCAGGAGATTCTAAAGCGATTGGTATAATTCCGGAGTTATACTCACCCGAGAAGTTCGTGTTTTACCTCGTCCCCAGGCCAAATCTTCTCCGTCGTCAACGTCGCCTTCGTCTTCTCAGAGATAATATACGAAGGCGACGTTGACGACGGAGAAGATTTGGCCTGGGGACGAGGTAAAACACGAACTTTTTTGTTCTCTTAAAGAAAACAGTTTGAAGACTGGAATAAAACATTAAAATGACCGTCTTTGCCTTCTGGTTCGATAGCAACAAAGAGCAACACTATCCGTTTGCGAGTTATACGCGGGTCGCGTTTTTAAAATGATTTCACGACCCGGGTCAATTCCTATATAGGAACTACTATCGTCGTTCCTGATATTATGCTGAATAAATAAAAGCGTATAAACTGAGAGTATAAGCGTATATAAGCGTATAAGCTGGGAGTATAAGCCCCCCTCCCCCACCCCACCCCACCCCCACGAAAAAATGACTCGTGTTTAAATGTGCGTACCCCTCTGTAAGTATAGGAGTACCCACTTTCTTTCCAGAAATGTTGAAAAGATTAGAGTCTTACAGAGATGCGATATAATTTAAACACCAGCCTTTATATCTCTCTCCTATTGCCTCCCACATAACCCTTGCACCCTACCCACTCCCATGACAACACATTGGTGTAGCGTCGGCTGTGCACGACACCTAACATAGTACGACACCTTACAAACTTCACCACAAAACCAACAAAAACACAGCACACATAGAAGCACACACACAGAGCAGGGGCCAGCTACCTATAACTAAATTTTTGGTTTTAGCCTACTTTATTTAGAGTGGTGGGCCCACACCAGCTCAGGGAAAAAAACCTCAGTGAGGAAAAAACCCAACACACACTGCTCTGAACCAGACTTCAGATCTTGTGCTTTCATCTGTGGTCACGATGTTAAGGAGCAACCTGATTCCAATATGACAAAAAACATGTCAAAATACACTTATTTTGAAGTTTCCAGGTGTCACGTGCACTTATGACCTTAGACTGACCATTCTTCCCGCTCCCAAGGCTAATATACCCTCCACCACGTGGCCATGCCCACGTGCCTCACACTTACATCATATGTATCCAATTGCAATCGGAGAGAGCATAGTTTCTGTCTAATTCACTATGTTCAAACGACATAAACGTTTATTTCAGTTCCGAGTTTGGGAGGGGGGGATCGAGGGGCTTATAAGCGGTAAGACGTGTTGGATACCGACGCCCATATTTTAAAGTTGGTGCGGCCAAAGCCGCACCAACCGCACCGTGGGCGCCGGGCCTGCAAGCGGACCTTATATACGACGGGGGGGGGGGGGGGGGGGGGGGGGAGGTGCAATTGCACCTGTTTGCACCCCTGTGGCTACGGGCCTGAAATTTAAAAGTGCAAGCATTTTTTTAGTTAACACCTGTATTGGGCACTGTAAGAGGTTTGACAACACATAGACCAGTTGGGTTTTCCTCCTATGTGTATGGCTATCAAGTCGAATTCTTTAACCGCAAACATCGCTCCGCTTCACAGTGTACGTTTTCTAATGTGCGGCATAAATGACATGGCTGACAACTGCTACCAATAACCTGATTTGTGCATATGTAAAAACTCGTTTCCAATTCCTTTTATAATATCTATGTTTCAAGCAGTGATCATATATAGATCTCTGTTTCAAGCGGGTACAGCAGGCGATTTCATATCAACGATCGGGAAGTATGAGCTAGCTTTAGAACATTTAGTTGCTGTAGCTAAAAATTACTGCATGGGATCGAGGCAGAGAAAAGGGACCTAGCGCATATTTTTTCAAGTTTTCAAATTATTTCATATTCAAAGAGACACCTATGTCGATCCGCTACAACTTCCTTATTACGAACTGGAAGGTAGTCTGTCCATCATGGAGTTGCAGTATCCTGAATTTTTAATTACGCATACATTTGAATTGCACGCGTCAGCTTTGATGCTTCCTGGAATATGCGCTAGCTGCCTCGACCCCACTTAATTATGATCGAATAATAATTACCCGAGTTGCTTTGTTGTATCGCTTTGATGCTATGTCGGAGTTGGAGGAACATTTGTACAAAGTTCTGGTAATAGGAGACTTTGGAGTAGGTACGTGAGACAGGCCTCCTGGAGCAATGTACGTATCGTTGTTCGCTATGCCAGAGCTGCAATACGGAACTGAGAGGGGGTGTGTCTCGTTCTTAAACCTTTAATGAGCAGCTTTAGCTTAAGGCAATCGAACACAAATTCACTGTTTCTCTTCTTCTTACCTTGCTCTACGTTCCGGACGCTGGTCGTTTTACTCTACGGCAGGCAAGGTTTGTGTCAACAATAACCGTACGAGGAAGGGCATGTAGACATAACTGCATCCCATGAGCCAGTACCGTAGTAATGTCTTAACGAACAATTTCTTGTTCTCTCACCCATTCCTCCCCCCCCCCCCCCCCCCCTCCCTTTGCTCAATGTCGTACATAAAGACGTCTATTATCAGAAGGTTTGCTGAAGGTGAGAACTCGATTACTGATTAGCCTGCCCACGCAAACTTGGTGTTATTTATTTGTTTATTTATTTATGTTTGCCTGGGGGGGTCAAAGATGTGTTCTCTCCAAACTACAAGTTAACTATTGGCGTTGACTTTTCGCTGAAGACAATTGAGTGGGATTCGAAAACGAGGGTCAATCTCCAGCTATGGTAAACAATCATTTGTAATGAGCGCGTGCACACTGCTTGTTTATACAGGGACATAGCCGGGCACGAAAGATTCGGTCACATGACCAGAGTCTACTATAAATACGCGTAAGTTATAGTAACGAGTATACATTGGCTCAGATCTTATCTTGTTAGGAGTTAGATCACATGTTACTGTCTGTTTGTTTGTTTGCAGCATTGCAGCAATAATTGTTTTTGACATAACGAGGTGTGTGCATTGGGGGCTTGATCATCACAGTTGTCATCCATGCTTTGCATTAATTTGCAGGAAAGTTACCTTTGAATCAGTGGTCAGGGTAAGAAGTGTGTGTGTGTGTGTGTGTGTGTGTGTGTGTGTGTGTGTGTGTGTGTGTGTGTGTGTGTGCGTGTGCGTGTGTGTGCGTGTGTGTACGTGCATGCATGCATATATGTGGAAACATGTTTGGACAGTCAGCCTTCATCCCCTTCATTAACTAGTGCTGGATTCATATACATTTCCTCTGTCCCTTTTGTGAAGTGCATATAAAAGGTACAGGTGGCTTGTGTAGAGATGGCAGCAATTCCCATCAAATGATTGTGTCTTGTATGGTCAAAATATGGCTTTGAGTCACAGGAGACATACCTTTCCCAATAGTCCCTGCACTCCAGCTGTTACTGCTATTTCAACATTTGCTCTTATTATTTTAAGTGCAGCGTGATTGGGGGAAGTTACTTGTGATTGCTCAAAAAATGAGATTGATACTAATATTAAATGCAAGTGCTAAAGAAGAACGTAAACCGTAAAGTTATTACAGTACACTCTTGTGTACTCTGAAGTACTGAATATATAGGCTGACTGGACAAATTAATTCTGGTCACAACTGTACCCATACTCCACCACCCACATTCACTCCCCATCTCTACACCCCCTAAACCCTGTCCTTTACCTCAGTGGCTTGAAGATGTTGCACAGAAGGTAATGCTAGAGAATGAAGAACCAGTACCTGTTGTTCTCCTAGCAAATAAAGTAAGCCATGCTGCCAACTCCTATAGGTCCTTATTAGGGATGCTCCTTATGGATACTCCTTGGACGTAGTTAGGCAGGTAGTGGGGTGGGGCTGGGCCAGGGGCAACTAGGTAGTGGGTGAGATTGGGCCAAGGGTAGCTACCAGGGGTGGGCATAGTTAGTAGTATGGTTATTCTTGCGTAATTCTTACAAGGGAAGGATTTTTGCTGTCCACTATTAGAGATGCTCTTCATGAAAGCTTTACTATTCGATGCTCGTTTTCAGTGTGATCTCGATAACAAAGAAGTGGACCATCAGGCAATTGACAGCTTCTGTGAAACACACAAGATTTGCAAATGGTTAGTATAAAGATTTTCATGCATGCAGAACTTGAATTATATATTTTTCATGGGGGCCCCGGAGTTGTATTACTGCTAAGGCAACCATACACTAGGCTGTTAACAATGTTGCATACAACTCAATGAATCCAATTTTATATTTTCAAATATCAGTAAAACATTGATTTACTGATATTTTACTAGTAATTTCATAGCATTACGCGTAACATATTGCCTAGTGTATGGTCACCTTTAGAAGGAAGGGGGCTAGCAAGAGAAGCAGGGGTTAAATTAATGGCACAAGGTGTAATGTATAAAGCAATACCATACAAAGAAGTAATGTGTTATATGTAATACAGCTGGCTATTGCCTTCTCTGTCTTTTCTAGTTCTGGTGCTTGTGTGTGTTGGGGGGGGGGGGGAGGGGGGGTTTAAGCAGGGCAGGTACTTGTTCCGGGGAGTAATACTTGTAAGGAGGCCCAACCCTTTCATGGTCAATCACTGAGTATTGGAGATTGAGAGAAAGGACTTAATTGTGAATGGTGGAGTATATAGAAAGAGATGCATGTGTGTACTAATACCCACTGGGTTCATTGGTTGTATTTATTACTGTGTGTGGTCACATCAACCTGTAGCTAGGGAAACAGTTATAGCAATCACATCTTATGCAATAGGAGCTTTGGGTATTACTATCCAGGGATGGGTTTATTTATCTATCCGTTGTGCAGTGTCATATGTTGACAAGTGTAGGAAGTGAGTAGGAACAAGGGTAGGAGAGGAGGGAGAGGAGGTGGAAGGGTAGGAGAGGGAAGGAGAGGAGGGAGAGGTGAGATGGAGAGGAGGTGGAAGGGAGGAGAGGGAAGGAGAGGGAGAGGAGGAGGAATGGTAGGAGAGGAGAGAGAGGAGGTGGAAGGGTAGGAGAGGGATGGAGAGGGAGAGGAGGAGGAAGGGTAGGAGAGGGAAGGAGAGGAGGGAGAGGAGGTGGAAGGGTAGGAGAGGGATGGAGAGGGAGAGGAGGAGGAAGGGTAGGAGAGGGAAGGAGAGGAGGGAGAGGAGGTGGAAGGGAGGAGAGGGAAGGAGAGGGAGAGGAGGAAGGGTAGGAGAGGGAAGGAAAGGAGGGACAGGTGAGAGGGAGAGGGGATGGAAGGGAGGAGAGGGAAGGAGAGGGAGAGGAGGAGGAATGGTAGGAGAGGAGAGAGAGGAGGTGGAAGGGTAGGAGAGGGATGGAGAGGGAAAGGAGGAGGAAGGGTAGGAGAGGGAAGGAGAGGAGGGAGAGGAGGTGGAAGGGAGGAGAGGGAAGGAGAGGGAGAGGAGGAAGGGTAGGAGAGGGAAGGTAAGGAGGGACAGGTGAGAGGGAGAGGGATGGAAGGGAGGAGAGGAAAGGAGAGGGAGAGGAGGAGGAATGGTAGGAGAGGAGAGAGGGAGAGAAGGTGGAAGGGTAGGAGAGGGAAGGACAGGGAGAGGATATGGAAGGGTAGGAGGGGAAGGAGAGGAGGGAGAGGAGGTGGAAGGGTAGGAGAGGGAAGGAGAGGGAGAGGAGGAGGAAGGGTAGGAGAGGGAGAGGAGGAGAAAGGGTAGGAGAGGGAAGGAGAGGAGGGAGAAGAGAGGGACGGAGTATACTGGAAAGGAAGAAATGTGGACGCATAATTTGAATATAAATCAAAGTGGATTCAAACAGCCCAATCTGTATGCCATTTGGGATGTGGATGCCCCTCCTTCCTCTCTTCCTCCCTCCCTCTGTCCCCAAACTATCCTGTGTATAGTTAACCCTGGATGATATACCAGCTTCATCCTTAAATAATGTTGTATTCTATTTGCCAATAGGTTTCCAACTTCAGCGAAGAATAGCATCAATATAGGTAAGTTTTTGCCAGGTATGCTGAAAGTGGTGTTTGAAATCTTGGCTTGTCACATTCATTGACTTCAAATATTATGATATGAGTACAGACATAATGCTATTAAGAATTACAGCCACACCCAACATATCTATTCAGCTTCCACTTCTTTACATTCTATGAAGGCTATAATCATTGTAGTGGTGTTCTTTGTACGAATGTGGGTTTTTTAGAGAATATTTGAACCCGTTAATATATCATAGTGCATCTGTCTAATTGTCTATCTGGGAACCAAAATATATTGCAGAATATAGGGTGATTACATTTATATAAGACCATCATATTCCAATAGAGAAAACTGTTAATTTTTAAATCGGCAAAACCCATCATTTTCAAGTGTTGTCTATTGATTGTCTGACAAAATGTACACATGCAGTCTGATGTTACCTTAATACATACATGTAACTCTTTGATGTAAATATGGTGAGACTTCACGTTACCTGGTGAAGACCCAATAATATACAAATGACATAGCAAGCAATGGGGGCTCCTGGTGCCTAACCTGGTTCCATTCGGGCATCCATTACTTTTTTTGTGATGCCACCCTCTGATGAAGGGGTACAGCAAGCGATACCCAGTGTGTTCCTTACAGCAAGGAGATCTAATAGCAAGGGAGGTCCGTTTCCAGTATCCACTCCTTGGTGGACAATTGGCTGACATGTTTTCACGTTAGAGAGATTGGTGGATTGGTTTATCGATAGTTGAAACTGTGTGTCAGGACCCTGTTACTATTGACTTCTTCCACTCCATGCCACATAATTAAACCAGCCCATTGCTACATGCACTTTTAGATGGTCCTTGAAGTGTCAACATTTTTGTTTATACCTTAGGTTAAAACTATTTTCCCTAATTGGAGACAGCGTTATGCCCAGGCTGCCCTCCTGATACTCAGGGGCTCATTCTACATCCCAACGATCTCTGCACAGCACTTCTGCCTGCTGAATTTGATATGTTCCTAAGTTTCCTAAGTATTATGTCAATTGTGACTTTTTTGTAAAGCTGTCAAGTTTTTAGAGATCTGGGTCAGAAGTGCCGGTCAACGATAGGTTAATGCAGAGCTTTTCTCTACTGTTTACAGCTTCAAAAGTCAAGTTCAAACTTGGTTAATTATAGATGCAATGGTGGTGTTGATTTTTTTCCCCATTGAAAGGGGGCGTCTCCAAACTATTTTGGAAAAGATAACATCATTTTGACGTTTCATTATTACCCCTCCCCCCCCATAACGTCATTGATATTGTAGGTTGTGGGAGTCCGGGCGCCATTTTTTGTACATCGGAAAACGTCACAAGCCTGAACCCCCCCCCCCCCCCCCCCCCCCCCAACGTCAAAATGACGCTATCTTTTCCAAAATAGTTTGGAGATGCCCCTAATCAGTTTCTATTGATTTGAGACATCCACTACAACTTTCCTCATATTTTTTTAGTTCTGTTCTACCATTTAAAGTTTTACATGGCTTGTGTCAACGTGCGGTTAATGAACAATATGACAATGGAAGTCCCTTCACTTTGATATTGCTTTGCATGTTTTGCTTGCATACCGCTCATCCACTGCAGAAGGACCGCTGTATGTATTCTGAATCATTTCTAATGCAGAAGGCACCCACAAATAGTTTAAAGCATAGAAATGACCTTGACGATTGGTGTACATTGTATTTATTAGTTTACTTATGGGGGCTATACAAGTCTGACCATAATGACCAAAGTTTTAAATTTTACTTTTCTGTTCCAGATGAAGCTATGACGTTTCTAGTATCAACGATACTTCAACTGGCACCTAAGAGTGGCATTGTCAAAGATGAAGTGGACCACCCTAACTTACAGAGTACCAGCCATGGTCATGGGGATTCAAATGTATTAGTAACTGAGCCACCAGTCATGCACAAGGATGCATCATGTTGTGCCTAGTGGGCGTATCTATTGTGACATAATACATACAGAGTCCATAATATTTTCTTGCGTGTGTGCCTTGGAAACACATGAAGTCTACATTTGTGTGTAACCATTTTGTGTATGTGCGTGCGTATATTTATGCATATATACACACGTTGTGTCCTTTTAAGCATTTTGTACATGCACGTTACCAGTCATCATTGAATGCATCAAGCGTGGAATTGATCAGTTGACGACTACCGTTTCAGTTTATTATGATAATGGTACCCTCCCAATATGGGATCGTGCAATTCATTATTCCTGATCAGGGAGCAAAAGGGTTCCAAATGAAGGTTGAAAAGCATCCATATTACACCAAAGGAATGGCTAAGTGCAGATCAGAATAAATGTACGAAGTGCTAAATATTAGCGGGTGCAAGGCCTCCTATTCTACCGTATATTCTATTTATCCGATTATTTATTTGACCACGTTGCACGTTGAACTTGTAAATGTCGTCGTTTGCGAAGAGAGCTAAGTCTTTAAAGAGAACCCACAGAGAAAGGGGCCAGGTATGACATATTTCGTTGGACTAAAAATTCGCGTCACCGAATGGTTGTTACTAGTTGCATTCTAGGGCTCATCTCGGCCTGTTGGAGAAACACAAAGACTACGTACTGCGCGCAAGGTAGGATAAAATCAGCTTAATGCAGAGGAGCAATTTGTAAGCGTCGTTCATTTATACCACTAGGGACTACCAAAGGAAAAAGAACCAGATTAAGATATTGCAGGAAAAAGTGAGAGATCCGTTCATTGGAGTCTGGTTTGGTCAGATTGCTTTGTTCACGACTTCAGGCGCGGAATCGCAATCCTGATGAGTTCTACTACAAAATGGTTAATACTAAACTGGAGGTACGATACGTTTCGCATTGCTGTGTTTCTTGCCGCTTGTGTGGTAGAGCTCTAAATACTTGTACAATCGCCGTGGCAGTCACAAGCGTTGGGATTTCGGTGCAGTGTAGTGTGTTAACATCACAAAATTATGTTTCGTGCATATAACAGTCTTCCAGTTGTACAAGTCGCTGAAGTTGTCAGGTCCATGTTCCAGCGCAGCATGCTAAGTAATTATTGCATTTGTCAAAGTTAAATGGCAGTCTTAACCTTTGTCTGCTTCACATTCAGAGGCACACATGTATTGTTTGTCTTTGTTGTGACTGTTGGTTACAAACTGTCTCTTCACGAAGGATGGGAAGCATGTCATACCAGAACCTGAGGAAAATTTTACACCGGAGCAACTGCTGCTAATGAAGACCCAGGATGTTAAGTATGTGCAGATGAAGATGGTGATGGAGAGGAAGGTAGGGGCAGTGTATGGGGTGTGAGTTGGGCTGTGGAAGGGACGTGTGCGAGCAATTTAACTGCTCTCACGCAGAAGGTAGAGCGGCTTCAGAGTAACCTTCACCTACTTTCAAAAACTGCAGAACCTCTGAACACCCATGTTGTATTTGTTGATCCCGCAGAAGGTTAGTTACATTTTTGCAAATGTACTGGAAGTGCTTTAAAAGTCTGCATTGCATGTGTTGTTTGTTTGTGTGTGTGTGTGTGTTCATGTTTCCAGCGAAGAGCAGCAAACCATCTTCCCCAACCACTGGCAATTCCAATAATAGCCCACCAACAACTGCTGCTGAGGTAGAGATATAGAAGGGGTGGGGGGAGGAGTTTCACGGCAATGATGAGGATGCAGGGGTACTGAACTTGCTGGTATGAAAGCAAGGACTGGGCACACCTCTGGTGCATGTCTGATAGTTGCACATCCTGAGCTGTGTGCTGTTTGAGGTGTCCGTTGTGACTATGGCTGTGTAGGGGGGCTGTGATGTGTGAGGGAGACATTGTCTGCTTTATGTGCAGGGGCTGGATAAGCGGTGCAGCTCAAGCTACCAAGAATTACATCAGAGAATTAACAGGTGCAAGGAGCTACAACGTGTTGCTCAGAAGATGGCAACACAGAAGAATTTAATGGTGAGAGTGGATGGTTAAAACATTAAAGGTTTGATAATCTCACTGTTTCAGTCGAGGGAGAGGTGTAAACGGATACCTGGAGATGATAGAACTCCAATCACGTATAAATGGCAGAAGGAGCGGAAGAAGTGACATTCCAATTTCAATGAAGTGTGTGTTTTTGTGTGTATTTAAAAGGATCACATATTCATGCATTGTTGATGCTGTAGTATTATTGGAATCCGCGACACATGTAAGTCGGTGACGGGTTATTCTACACGTTAAGCGGCGGCAGGTACTTATATAAATTATTAGTTAACTCGATTATAAAACCCTTATGGCGTCTTTTATGGATCAAAAAGTGGCGAAGAAACTGTTCGACGAGGGAGCGTTTCTTGTGTTGCTGGACGTTCCCGAAAAGGTGGAATTTGGTATTGACTATAACTGCTGGAATGTGGGCCCACTATTCAAAGGAGTGAAGATGATTCCGCCGGGCCTTCACTTCGTGTTTTACAGGTGTTTTGATTTTACTAACATCACTGTAAAGCACTCCATCGTACTATCAGAGACAGATCACTGGTAGTAACGAAAAATAAAAAATTGCCGCGCAGATTTTAATTGGGGTTAAACGTGTACAACAAAGCGCATGAATGTCGTATCTTTAGTGCAGTGTCCAGTCAAGGCCAGACAGCACCTAGAACAGGATTTTTTCACTTCTTCCACCGGCAGGAGGTGAAACGAACGTTAATTGCTCATACACTGTAGATTAAATAAATGTTTGCAGGTCGTAGTGAAAAAATGGAGTCCCGCTTCAGAAGAACTTACAGGCGATGATGTGACCGATGAAATGGTGGAGAGAATAAGATCAAGTGAGTATATGCATATGCGTGCTATAGTAACTGATATCCCTGTAATCTATGAGGGTGGTTTTTAAACTTAATATTCTAACAGTCTAACTGCATTAAACTGCTAACAACTGTTGCATGGTAATGTTCACACACTGAGACCCTTGTCAGACAATGGAACTGGTTTAAATATTAAAATTAAAATTAAAAAAATGTTAGCACTCCAAGTGGAAAATTCAAACATGCCACCAGTCGCTCACTGATGCTAGAGTGAATATCTACCTACTTATATGTGTAGTGCTTACTTGGCCTTATTGCACACCATTACCATGGCTGAATTAATCAGCATTAGAATTAATGCACCATGAGATCCACTCTTCATAACTGCCCTAACTCATACCCCCCCCCCCCCCCCCCCCCATACAGTGGGATCCTCCACTGTTCATAACTGCCCTAACTACCACATACCCCCTCCAAACAGTGAGATCCTCCACTCTTCATAACTGCACCAACTACCACATACCCCATCCATACAGTGAGATCCTCCACTCTTCATAACTGCCCCAACTACCACATACCCCATCCATACAGTGAGATCCTCCACTCTTCATAACTGCCCCAACTACCACATACCCCATCCATACAGTGGGATCCTCCACTCTTCATAACTGCCCCAACTACCACATACCCCTTCCATACAGTGGGATCCATAACTGCACCAACTACCACATACCCCATCCATACAGTGAGATCCTCCACTCTTCATAACTGCCCCAACTACCACATACCCCATCCATACAGTGAGATCCTCCACTCTTCATAACTGCCCCAACTACCACATACCCCATCCATACAGTGGGATCCTCCACTCTTCATAACTGCCCCAACTACCACATACCCCTTCCATACAGTGGGATCCATAACTGCCCCAACTACCACGTACCCACTCTTCATAATTGCCCCAACTACCACATACCCCCTCCATACAGTGGGATCCTCCACTCTTCATAACTGCACCAACTACCACATACCCCATCCATACAGTGGGATCCTCCACTCTTCATAACTGCCCCAACTACCACATACCCCCTCCATACAGTTGGGATCCTCCACTCTTCATAACTGCCCTAGTTTGTTTACAGATATAAAGGAACTGGATCGTTCTCTGGCACCATACCCATATGAATCACTGAAGAAGTGGGCATCTTTAACAAATTACATATCACAAGAGGTACTAACAAGGTAAGTGGCTCTGCTTATGGTTTTCTGAATTTGGCTTGCAAATGGGCCATTTAAAAAAATTGTTACACACATTTCCATCACCCACCTGCGTACACCGTATACCTACATGTATGTAGTACGGCTTTGCCCACTTGTAGTCAGTATCTCTGAGCTTAATATCTTAACTACTTGCGCATGCATTCAGTGTTTGTGCCATGTAAGTTTTATTTCTTGCTCTGATGGCGTAGGACCCAGCCCATGTGTGGAAGAATATCATCTGTTACTGAACTTGAAAGTGAAGAGTTTCACATGAAGGATAGGAATACAGTACCCATGAAGGGTGGGTGGCATAAGGTGGTATAAGGGTTAGGGTAGGTGGTATAAGGGTTAGGGTAGGTGGTATAAGGGTTAGGGTAGGTGATATAATGGTTAGGGTAGGTGGTATAATGGTTAGGGTAGGTGGTATAATGATTAGGGTAGGTGGTATAACGGTTAGGGTAGGTGGTATCAGGACCTACGGTAGTAGGTCCTATGTAGGATTGGCTCTGTAGGTGTGGTTTTCGATCGAGCGTTAGAAAACAAAATAATGTTTAGGGTAGGTGGTTACGGTATAATGGTTAGGGTGGGTGATATAAGGGTTAGGGTGGGTGGTATAATGGTTAGGGTGGGTGGCATAAGAGTTAGGGTGGGTGGTATAAGGGTTAGGGTGAGTGGTACATGTATAAGGGTTAGGGTATGTTTAAAAGTTTACATCGTTTGCTATGTCTGTGTGGGCTACATGTATATCCTTCTACACCTGTGGCCAATGTCCTCCTGGACCTGTCCATACGCACCATTCTGCTTATACCTCCCTCGTGCTTGTACCAATCCCGTTACATATATGTGTGTGGTGTGCAGATGTGGCAGGTATTTGTGTGTCTGTAGCTGGACAGAATGCATGTTTTTGTAAGCAAACAATGTTATTTTAGATGAGTCAGAACATCCTGACTCCATCTCCGATTGTATTCCTGGAGGAATGTTTGCAGGCGTTGGCCAGTTTCCTAGTGTACAGAGAGACTCTTCAAGGCTGAGCACAGATCTACCAGAACTCAAATACAAGGCACAGTCTGTGCTGAGGTTAGCATTGTTGAGTGCACATATCTTGCTAATAGCTCTGCTACCAATACATATATACTTACACTAGCTGACACTAATCTGTAAATATCAGCTCTGATATTGCTGCCAGAAAATGGCACTTCTCATATACAGTGTATGTATATAAATTTATTAAATGCATCTTGTTGGAATTGCTACATGTACATCTTTAGAACTGTAAAGGCTATTATTCTTATTCACTTCATATTCCACAATTTCTCAATGGTAAAATATATTTTGATTAGCTTTGTGCCAAACATTCGATGTCCCATGGGATTCGAATCTAAATTGGTATATCCCTTAGCTCTATTGATTTATCCTGTCCGTTAATTTTTACTTTACCTGTTATGAAGATATAGCTGTGCAAAGTGCGTGCACTGTTTCCAACACATTTCACAAGTATGAGTTAGCAAATTGCATTCCATGGGATGTGATTTGCCTAAATCATTGGTGCAAAAATGGGCGGGGAAATATACATATACATGTACTTAGCAATACATTACATGTATATATCTTGATTATCTTCATAATGGGTTAGGTAAAAATTAAAAATCAATGGCTAAAAAATCCCTCTATGTATAGACATCTACCAAATTTGAAGCAATTAGAATATTCCTGGTGAAAGATTGATCCCCCTTAGGTATCAGATCTATGTTGCAAGACAGGCACAAAGTGAATGGAAATATATTTTACCATAGATAAATGATGGAGTATGAGTGTTGAAACTACTGTTCGGAAGTTATAGTGATTTTAACATGAAGCATTTTAATAATTTTTTAATACATAGAGCATTGGTATAGGTATAGTTTAGGCAGTTGTGTTGTAACTAATGCTGAGAAATGCTCCTATAGTTGCTATGAACAGAATATGTCAGTTGTTATGGACAGAATGTGTCAGTTGCTAAGACTAAAGATATCAGCATAAGCGATCCTAACCAATTGTATGCTGTGCATTAGTGCCCAATAGGATTTCACCCCCCTGCACATATGCCTTATCCAATCATCCCAAATGTTTTTTGATATGTGGTTCCAACCATTCATTCCTATCAGTTTTTTTTTAAATCACTGTGCAATTTTTCTGACACTTTTATATTATACGACTGCATGGTTACAAACAACCGTCAATAACCACTATAACCCATCTACATGTAATACATGTTTATGTCATTACATCATGATTGCTTGTACATGGAACTGTTCCCTGAATGGGTGGGGGTAGTGGGAGATCAGATTGGTAATGCCAGTGTGATCTCTGGTTCAAATCAATTTGTTGAATAATACCATTGCCTATGAGAGGGGGAAAATTCCCTGGGTAACTAAGGGGCCTGGGCCTTTAGAGCCACGCCCATGCCGGCCTTTAGGCAACGCCCCCAGGATGGTAATGAATGGTTTCTTCATGGCTATGTAGGTCGTTCCGAGCTGGGAGCCTATTTTTTGTGGGGTCCAGACTGTTAAATACATGTATATTAGGGGCCCAGGAAACAATTTTGCCTTGGAGTTAAATAATTTTTTTCTTTATATGATTTTCTTTTGGACTTTAATTATTTTTAAAACATACATGTGTGCTTTTAAATTTCTTTATTCCAGGATCATATAAATCATAACATACATGTACAGCCATTGGACATTTCTCCAAACATAGCACTAACATGTCCAACCAGTTAACATTCTCTGCGGACGATGAGTTTGAGGATCAGTACATAACAATTGTTGCAAGTTTTGTAATACAATATTGTACTCACGCATATATTGAGCTATTGTTTATTGCAACTGGCCACACCTACTTTTTACACATGCTGTGGCTACATGCACCAGGCAATTCACATACAGTGATCTCAGTACAAGCTGTGCGATGAGAAATGTCTCCATTTCTACTTAAATCAACAAATGGAATATCTATTTAAACGAGAATACAATATGCTATCGTCCTTTTGTTGCCATGTTAACAAAGACAACAAGGTGGCTTTTACTGTGTGAATCATGTAGGTTAAATTAAAGGAATGAAAAACTTCTCCACAATGTGGATTATTATTACATCACCAGTACATCATACTGGCTCCCTTTTTATTTTAGTTACTGATTCTATAGCTAGCTTGCCAATCTATTAATTGGTATAGCTGTTACCTCTTCAAACCGTTGCAGCATTAGGAATGTGACAGGGTCATTCCATATACAATTGAGCTACCCAAATAGCATTATTGTCTAGTATTGAAGATCATTCCTGTATGTGTTGTACCTATGGAAATACACCAAATTGTGTACCCACAGGTTTTAGAATTATGAGTTGTTGAATGTTTAAGTGACCTTAGTGGCATAACATTGACCCTGCATTATTTATATTAATGTCAGTTAGATCAGAACATACACAAAAAGGGTATTTAAAAATGTATATAGTAATTTATGTTTATATGTTACCAGTACTATTAAAACCAAATTTTTGTCATAGGTAGCTTACTCAAATTCCTGTGCACAGTTATCTAACCGGGTGAGCTATAATCTGGACTGGGACATCCCTTCTCTAAGGGCAGGCAGCTATTTTTTGTCCTCCATTGCAATCATTGAAGTTTACGCCGTAATTGGTGTGTCATAACTTCATATACTATGAACAACTAGCTTACACGTGAAGTTATGACACACCAATTATTATCTTTTTGTGTAAGCTGCATTAAGGAAACATGATTACAAGTGAGGACAAAAAAATGCCTACCTGCTCTCTGAAGGGATGTCCCTGCCCAAATTATAGCTCACCCAATTAGCGATATGTTGGGGATATTAGTAGTCTATAATTCATTAAAATTTTTGGCAACATACAATCTCATTATAAATTCACGATAAACTTTAGCTCTGGACAAATTTTTTGTGTGCATGATCTAGCTGACATTGATATAAGATCTGGGCCAAAGTTATGCCCAACCGAATGGACTAAGGTCACTTAAAATTTAACATCTCAGAATTGAAATTATAGTGTAGCATATTTTGTTACATTACAATCATATAAAAATTCATGACATACTTGTACTTACTACCTAACTGATGGTTGCATCTCTATTATACCCATTATCTTGTACGAGGACTAACTCTGCGCACACAAGCAATGCTCTTTCAAACTGATAAAGGTCATCAAATTAATAATTATGTAAATGACATTTTCATAAATGGAACAACTTAGGAATACATAGCAATTTTGTGTATAATATATACGGGAAGAAGTGGTTTCTTATATCATACAAGTAGGTTAGGTGGTATAACTTACCTGTCTAGTTACCAGCCTATTAGCCTGTGATTAAGAAGGCGTGAGATTTTTATAATCCAATCTTTTCCTTGTACAGGCTCACTAGTGTTCCCAAGCAGAAGTACCCAGAAGGTGCCACCCCACATCAGATCACACAGTGTAACCTTGACCGCAGTTATGTACTCAGTTCAATGCTGCAGGCATTAAATAATGGTGGGTTTGTGTGTGTAGCCTGTACATGTACATATACATGTAGGTGTGTGCCTAGGGAGGGACATGAAGTGTGTAGGTGTGTACCTAAGGATAGGCGTGTACCTATGGAGGGACATGAAGTGTGTAGGTGTGTACCTAAGGATAGGTGTGTATCTAAGGAGGGACATGAAGTGTGTAGGTGTGTACCTAAGGAGGGACATGAAGTGTGTAGGTGTGTATCTAAGGAGGGACATGAAGTGTGTAGGTGTGTACCTAAGGATAGGTGTGTACCTAAGGAGGGACATAAAGTGTGTAAGTGGGTACCTAAGGAGGGACATGAAGTGTGTAGGTGTGTACCTAAGGAGGGACATGAAGTGTGTAGGTGGGTACCTAAGGAGGGACATGAAGTGTGTAGGTGGGTACCTAAGGAGGGACATGAAGTGTGTAAGTGTGTCCCTAAGGAGGGACATGAAGTGTGTAGGTGTGTCCCTAAGGAGGGACATGAAGTGTGTAGGTGGGTACCTAAGGAGGGACATGAAGTGTGTAGGTGGGTACCTAAGGAGGGACATGAAGTCTGTAGGTGTGTACCTAAGGAGGGACATGAAGTGTGTAGTTGTGTCCCTAAGGAGGGACATGAAGTGTTTAGTGTGTCAAATTCTGCATATATGACTGAAAATAGAACGGACCATTTACCATTGGGATCTGACATCATGCGAGGAATGGTGGGGCGGGGGGTTATCTGTTAAGCAACATACCTTCATCATCAGAATTGCTGCATGCATCTCTTTACAAAATTTTTTAAGCATTGTGGCAATATCACTTTCATGATGGCCTTTTGTAGGAGATTTGAAACATAGTGAAGTTACAAACGAGATCATGGGTAGTAGTGTTTTACCATTTCAGAGGGGTCAACTCTGGGTAATATATAGACATTCAAGTGTGATTTTTGATGCATCTCTTCGTGCCTTTCTGTAAGGAATTGTGTCCTGTCAAATGTAGCAAATGACAGTTGTGTAAAAGGTTCATTGGATCATCCATCTGTAGTTATTGGTAATTGTTGTGAAAGAGTAGCAGTTGTTAAATTGTTAAATATCCAGACATCTGTATGTACATGTACTGTTTGTAAAAGCAGTTAATGTGGTTCGATCAAACTGATCAGAGTTATTGGAGGTACAACATAGCGCAAATTATTAAAGTTTAATGTTATTTGATAACTAATTTTAATCAAATTAAACCATGTTGATTTTAAGGAGCTTAATAGTGAGCTATTAACAGTTGTGTGTATTTAATGTTACTGCTTCTATGTTAGCTGTTTATTTGCTGTTTGGCATAGGTTTAATGATCTGCCATTTGCATATATTTAAATTGCAGAAGAGAAGGAATTCCTTGGCGAATTACAGATGTCATTTGTCTGCTTTTTGATTGGACATGGTACTTGAGTGTGGTGTGCAATGTGCTGTTTGTGTTCATGTTTATGTCATTCAATGCAGTTGACAAACACATACATGTAGGGGCAGCAAGCATGTACTGGTACAGTTTAAGGGTGGGGCTTTGCAATTTGAAGGGTAGCTCGAGGGGGAGGGGTGGGGGTAGCACAAGGGGGAAGGCTAACCCAAGGGGGAGAGATAGCACAAGGGGGAGAAGTAGCCCAAGAGGGAGAGATAGCACATGGGGGAAGGCTAACCCAAGGGGGAGAAGTAACCCAAGGGAGAGAGATAGCACAAGGGGGAAGGTTAACCCAAGGGGGGGAAGTAGCACAAGGGGGAAGGCTAACCCAAGGGGGAGAAGTAGCACAAGGGGGAAGGCTAACCCAAGGGGGGGAAGTAGCACAAGGGGGAAGGCTAACCCAAGGGGGAGAGATAGCACAAGGGGGAGAAGTAGCCCAAGAGGGAGAGATAGCACATGGGGGAAGGCTAACCCAAGGGGGAGAAGTAACCCAAGGGAGAGAGATAGCACAAGGGGGAAGGTTAACCCAAGGGGGGGAAGTAGCCCAAGGGGGAGAGATAGCACAAGGGGGAAGGCTAACCCAAGGGGGAGAAGTAGCACAAGGGGGAGGGGGACATGTGCAGCCTGCCAGCTATAATTGACCTTTCTTTCATAGAGATGAGCATTCACATGTAGTTTAATGTATTACATACACTACATATGGCCCAGTTATCACTAAGTATTTCATCCAACTTCTTCTTTACCTTGTTGTTTCACAGTGTTTGATGCTTTTGAGCATTGGAAGGAGCTTGTGAAACTTCTCTGTTCATGTGAAGATGCACTAGTACCTCATAAGGATTTATTTGGCAGTTTTATCAGTGAGTTTTGTGCTAATCATTGTGGCGTTGCAGCTACTAGTATTGCCTCAAGCGGGTCATAACACCAAATTGTTTGTGCGTCATAAATGGCTACATTTAGTATTATTTACTAGTGCATCGATTCATCAATAATTATACAGATCAAAACATTGTTGATGTATGGACTACTGTAAATATTTTTTTACTTGCTACTGAAGAAGTGTGTTGTGTATGCCAGCAATTTTGCATACCTGTAAGTCCTTGTATTCAGAGGGAGCCAAATACCTTGGCAAGGAGAATTACTATATCCCAGTACTTAAGGATACTCCTGTACATGTTTGTCTGTTTATGCAATAGTTTGACATAATCACACTGAAACATCAATAACTACATGTACAGTACTGTATTTTATAATGGTGATGTACTTGTAGTGGGAATATTTGCACCCATACTACACACTCTTATTATTTACATAACTTGAAACACAAATCATTGTTGAATTACGGGAAATATAGAAGCACTACTCTTAACTTCACCCCCCCCCCCCCCCCCCCCCCCGCCCTCTACTGCAAAGAGGTGTGGTACATGACAGAGGGAAGTTTGTACTAGTCTGCACACAGAGGGAACAGCTGTTGGACATGGCAGGGAGTGTGCACACACAGGGGGTTGTTAAGGGAGAGATCAGCACAAGTATTGATGTTTTGATTAAAGACATTAATGATAGTTCATCTACATGTTGGCACTTTAACCTACATGTACACATGTACATGTAAGTATTGGTATTCTAACAGACTCACTCTATAAGTAAGAACAATCAATATAGTGAAGAGGGCTACTTGCAAGGTTACAGTTGAAAATAACGCCAGTGTCATGTGCGCTCTGGGTGAGACATGCCCCGCATTTAGCTTTCATTTTTCAGATTTAGAAGAAACCTTGCTGGAAGTATGCTTCATGTTTTAGGCAGATAAAATTCACCTCCTGTTGCCCAAAACACATGATTGCCAATGTTGATATGCTTCGTTATCAATATCGAGGGCAATTTTTGTATGTTTTACTACCCCGATCATTACAGTGCCAATATTCAAAGTGAATTTAAAATGAAGCCCTATGTATTAGTTACATTATTCGAGTTCAAAAGTTTTTACACCATTAAATGCGAGGACCAGAGGTTGAAATGGAACACCTCCATGCAGGTTAAAACAACATTTTTTGTCTATGTGTAGGTGTGCGATCAATCTGTCATTAACCTGTGAATCTGAAGAAACTAGCAGCATTACAGAAATGGAACTGATGCCGTACATGCCCTAAACATTGAATTATGGTAATAGTTGCATATAAAAATTGTGACCCATTAAGAATTGAGTTAGATAACTCCAATGCAGTAATGATTGTATGGGATGCACTTCACAAGCATGAGCTAACCATACTCCCGGGTGCCATATTAAAGTCTATACACATGTACACACTGTACAGGAAAATAAATCAAGATTGTACCTGATTCTATTAAATTGACAAGTTATAGTCCTTTATTTCAACTTATGGGTATGATGCTTTTCGCTATTTACTTTGTTGGAATATTTATAGATCAACTTACTGCCCACTTTTTAGACAGTAAACCACTCACTTTGACTTGCACAACAACTGATTTCTTGTTTACCTGAATCTGCACCAATATTAATGAGCAGCTGATATTTAAGGACTAGAATGTTACCACATGAAGTGCATCCTTGGAGAGTAACACACATGTACATTAATTCTTATAGTCAACTTGAGGGAGTAATGATTCTAAATAGGGTGTTTGTGCACACTTTCTGAAGTAAATAAACGCTGATCTGTGCGAGGAGTAGTGTATGCACGGTTATTTCTTTTACAATGCACAAAGCTGAGTTGTCTCCCTGTAGCTGTGCTGCATTTCCAGCTCAAGGAGATCCCTGAAGATTTCTTTGTTGATATTGTTTCCGGAACGAACTTTCTCACTGTTACATTGCAGGTATTGGAGACACAATTTGTGGTTAGCTCCAACCATAATTGTGGGTAGCTCCACGCTGCACTAATGCATGTATACAAAGCTATTACCAGCTATTACCACAACCTGCCAAATGATGATTGGTTATGATGCTTTTTCCTTCTGTGCAGGGTTTCTTCTCAAACCTTCAAGGCTCTTCATCAGTTGACAAAGCGCTTCTAAAGAAGGGGCTGCAATTTAAAGAAAACTTGACGAAAACATTCAAATGGGATTTTGACATTGAACCCGAGGACTTTGCACCTACAATAGTGGACACATGACATTGTACTGGTCAGCATTCTGTGGTTTGCTTCTCAAATTAAAAATATTACATTTTACTGTGTGACCCCATAGCTTGTCATTTTACTTCCAAGCAATGTGGGTGGAAATGCATAATTTTCCATAGTCTGTAATGAAAATTTGACTGGTATGTACACAAAGGTTGCATCGTCTGACTTCTCATCAGTATGGCTACTATTGGCTATGTAGAACATGTACAGACATGCACCATGTAAGTTCTGCTCTTTCCACAGTAGTCTAACCATTAGGAGAAGCCAATTGAAAGGAACTACTACGTTTGATTTTATGCTCAACAAGGATAAATACGTGTAGGTCACCAAAACTATTATTCACATATGGTCAAGAGTCTCAGAGCATGTAGGGATGATATATGCATTGCTGAGAGCCAATAGTTGTGAATGGTCTCCATGTTGCCATTGTTATTTGGTGATCTATGCTACCATTGTTATTTGGTGATCTGTCTGGAATGCTGCACATTGTGGTGTAGGGATGGCTTGGCATGGGCTTGCCTGTTGTTGGGCATAGGCATCTCTGTTGGTGGTCATGAGTGTGTCTGTTGGTGGTCATGAGTGTGTCTGTTGCTCTTAGCGCCACACTCCACCACACTACTGTTCAGTTAGGTGGTGGGTGGGGCACATGGGACACTTCCTGAATATTCTCCTTCAAATAGTGTGCTTTTTATTCTTTGAGAGCTGTTTTGGCAACTGTATGGCGTTGAGCGGTTGTTTTATCTGTAGATTATGTTTGAGGGATGCAATGCTTTCTGCTGTTGGCATACACATGTCAGAATTAGTCAGAAGTTTTGGGATAATCCCTTCACCACAGTACATATGCATGTGGCCCTTTCACCAGTGTACATGTGGGTGGGTATGGTCCCTTCATCACATGTCGTGAACCTGACAAGTTTTGATTGTTGTAATTGTCAATAGCATTTACACAACATACCTTATGAATCAGTCTCTGTCTGTAGCAGATTTAATTTCAGCAGCTTGTTACTAAGTCTTGACTTCAGAAGTCAGCACACTAACCTAGCCAGTTTTTTTTTTTTTTTTGGGGGGGGGGGGGGGGGCAGGTACCAAACAAGTAAATGGTCTGATCAATGGTTTGGGGGATTAAGGTACATCGTCATTGGTACAATATGTGGGATGAATTCCCTGTTGACAACTGCATGGCTTTTAAATTGCCCTGCTCCTGCAATGCAGGGAAACAGTTGTTAGCATTGCAGGCACACAGTTTTGATTATCTGGTGTCTAGATGTGATATTTGAACCTGAACTGTCACATGTTGTAGTGTTCAGAAGTAACAATGCTTTTCCATGCAGACCACAGTGGTTAGCAATAGTAAGAATAAACCTGCAAGGCACCCGACCCCTGATCAATGCACCAGTGAGGACCGGTCCCTCCACGGCACCCCCCCCCCCCTCCCCGACCCCTGAACAATATACAGTGAGGGCCCTCCAAGACACCCCACCCCCCTGATGAATATTAAACCTACACAAGCGAGAACAGATGTAAAGTATTATAAAGACTATGCCTCCTCAGTACGCACACGCACACACATTTCTTGTGCACACACCTCTAATTTAAGTGGTGGTAATCAGTTTCTTCAAGAAATGAAGGACAAAACTCATCTGGACCTGTCAGGATCAAATTGTTAAATGACAACATTAGAGTTCAATTGCTTTCGGGGAATGGGGGATCTGATAGTGGAAGCAGGTCTAAGATACCCTGTTATGCTCTGTCAACCAGAAGAGGGTTACCGCTGACATCAGATGTGTCAAAGATGTTTACATTGGGCAGTGCAGCTGGTATATTTCTGATAACCTTATCAAAGTGTGCGCAAACGTTATATTTTGTGTTGTCTCACACAACTAGTGAACGAGTGATTATAAACGTATCCCCTTGCACACCCAGACCCCACCCACACACACAGTGTAAAAGTGTTAAAAAGTTTCAACAAGGACTGTACTCGTAAGATAATCCAAACAAACATGTCACGCCCCCACGTTGCTATTTATAAGACAATACATTCAAACATGTCACGCTCCCACATTGCTGCATACATTTGGGGGACCTATGGCACCGCAGGATATGTACATAATTAGATAAGGCTGCTAGGGGAAGGGTAATGTCTAAGAGTTAATCAGATTAAGTGCTGCTGTTGTGGTTAGCGCCACATACCCACATGCCTCATAACTCATTGGTAGCCATGACACCTACTACCCCCCCCCCCCCCCCCCCCCTCCAAGCATCACAATCCCACTGGGATTGGTTATGTAAATTTGTATGTTTTGGTATATTCTATAAAGAGGCAAATTTGAGTACATGAATGTGTTATAGGTGTGGGGCAAATGTTTGGAAGCTTTGGCTATACCACCTACTGTAAGTGCAGTCCACCTGGTATGTGGGTGTTTGGGCGAGGTCAGGGTGGGACAGCATTTTAATATGCCTTGTTCATAAGAAATGAAAGACAGGTCATGTGCTGTGGGTACGTTTTGTGCACCAAACCATTAGTTATATAAAACATTTCCAGTTCATTGTGCCCGCTGGGAGCCCACGGTTAAAAACCAATGTGGCTATGTAAAGTGGACACCCATGGATGGCTATTATCTGTCACTTTGTATATTGTACTAATCGTGGTCTCCACAATGGAAGGAAGCACAAAGGCTTCCTGCATGCATGTCTTGTTGTGTCTGTCTGGCAATACCACACCACCCAGACTGATGGGTTAAATAGTCTGGACTCAAGGAACACTAGAAATAAGTTATGTCTGAGTTTAAAAAATATGGCTTTCAGCTGATCTATACCAAGGTATATTTCATTCTATACAGTGGTCGAGCGTTCAATGTTATCAAGCTGCTGCTGCAGTTCATTCACTCTCTTCTCAAGTGCAGTAATAACAGGGGCTGCCTCTCCTGATATATCATTTTTGACCTCCCCATTTCTGCCACCGTCAAAGATTTTGTCTCCATTTGGGTCCCTGCGCAGCCCAATCATCTGCATGTATGGGATGCAATGCACCTAACATCAGAGGCCCTCTTTGACATTTGGCACATACCTTGGGTATGAAGGTGAAGGCTACAACAAGTGTGGTTGACGTGCAGATACCAAATGCATAGGCAGAACCATCTATGTTCTGGTAGTCACCCAGTGTCAGTGTTACGATTATTACAATTGCCAGAAGGATGCTAGTGATGTATATGATGGCAGATGTTTCCTTGGTGTCGTTCAGATCCTTAATCTGGATGGTCCTGATCTTGAATGCCAGAACAACTCCTGTTACTTGAATGAGCACTTTATATCCAAAGAGGATGCTCAACCAGTATGGTTCTGATGATGATGTACAGGTTGTTGCAGTGTATTGGACTGTGATCCCATGCTCCTGTGACATCCCATCATGCCTTAGTTCAATATGCATGCAGGTTATTTAGAACTGCTTACATTAGTTGTCTTTGAGTACTCCAGGTCTTCAAGTGTTACAACTGTGTAACGAGAAGAGTCAATGGATGCCACAGCTGTCTCCACCACCAAGTCTACCACCACACATACGCCAATAATCGCGACTAAGATCCAGTCATTCATTGCCTTTAGAAAGGAATGCCAGATAGTGACGAGCAATCTAACCACTTTACAAAGGCAGCTGACCTTCCTTCTCTTCTGGGACAGCTCGGGGTTATGAAATATGTAATAGATTCTCCACATCTTAAGATTGACAGTCACAAAGGTCAGTGTGAACCCCAGGGTGGAGAGCCATGATCTAACCTACAAGGTGATTTTTATGCATTGAAGGTGGTAGGGTGTGTGGTTATGGGAGTGGCTTACGCTACAGAAGATAATTAGTATGCTCCTGGGAATCTTTGGGTAGAAAAAAAAGTATACAGAGAGGTAGAACATAATTGCTCCTATCCCAATTATGTAATTTAGAGTTGGACTGGTGAGTTGAATGAGCCTAAGAAGAAAGGTGTGATTTTGAACGCCTGTTTCAAAATCTGGTGGCTTACTTTTTATGTCTATAAATGAAACTGAACACAAGGCATATGGCAGTAAAAACAATTCCTGCTGTAGCAAATGTGTACAAGATAACCATCAGAGGCAGCAATGGATATTTTTCAATGACAATGGGTGTGCCATCTTGGGGTGTGCCATTGGGCCAAAGTGTTACGTTTTGAAGGCTGATGTATTTCTGTACATTGTTGAGGGCAATATAACCAACATCCTTGACAATGAGACCTGCATGTGCACATATACATAGCAGTTTATACAATGCTTGTACTGAAGTAGGGGTAATTCTGGTACATGCATTGAATTACAAACCACCGTCAATTAATACCTTTGTTATATTGCAGCACTTTAATACTATCCAGTTTAAGCCTTCCACCATCAAAAGAAATATTGTCCTGTTAGTAATTGGAACAATTAATGAACATGCTCAGCTGTTGCCACTGATGTCTGACTTACTGTCACTCCTGTAATGTTAGTCCTTTGTATAGCGGCATTGAAAGTGTCAAAGAACGTGGCTTGTTTTGTTGAACTGGTCATGTTCTGTAGCTGTTTATATGTCCAGTTAAGTGCTGATCCAATTACTTGAAACGCATCATACAGAGGCACTGTATCTTCTGTTATCCCAGGCTAGTATTAGTGAGGCATGTATAATATGTGGTTTGTGGGGGATAATTGGGAGATGGCAAGGGTGATGGTATGTTCTTACAAGACTTTTCAGTGTCGTTGGATTAAATGGAGGAGAATGTGAAATGCTTATTGCTCCCTCAAGTACTTTGGCCATATCGTAGTCGGAACAATCAGCATCTGCCACTGTCAATTCAGATGTATTCCAACTATGCAGGATCCATACGTAGGAAGGGTACATAACATTCCGATGCTGCGCCTGTTTGAATAGGTTGAATTAGTATGAATAGTACATGTCAGTTTAATTTACCTTGCAAAGTAGTGTTCTAGTGGTCGTAACGTTCGCGTTAATGACAAAAATTCTGAAGTCTGGTAACTATACGAGATGTCCAATCAGTAAAATTTGGCAACAGATATGTCAAATAATAAATGTCCTTACAATAAAGTTAAGTTTCGACAGATCCGTGTGCGGGGAGATGGATACGTTAACAATATCGACATTTTCAAGCGTTCCTGTTATGCTTGCTGCGATCTAAATGAGTCATGTATTAATCCAACACAAGCGCACTTATTTGTGCTCCTCGCTCACCAACGGAAACTGCCCGTCTTCTTGAGAAATTATTACGACCCTTTTCCATCCGAAGTGTTTTATCAGTCCGGCAAATCCTTGACCCAATTGCTTCTCAGATGGGACCATACTGAAATAACGAGGATACCAGGCATCGCTTGCGAGGTTTGAGAATCCAAAAGTTATCTGAAAGGGATATCGTTATATGCTTTTACTACCATGCATATGCAGTGTGCAATAGACGTACCACGCTGGCGTTAAAAAGAGGTCCCATGGTAGCGATGAGGTCTGTTTCATCCGTGCATCCTGGTGCTAGCACGGCTACTCCTTTCGACATCTCATTCAGTCCTCTGAGCAATGCTTTGACCCTTTCTTTGCGCGAAACTAGCTGCATGGTTAGAGCCAGAAAGGTCAATGTATCATACTGCACGCTATACCCATTCGTTTCGCACCTGCGAAAGGTTCTTCACAATAAGTTGGAGCGAGTAGCCTGGAACTAGCTTATTGACGTCGCGGACTGCGGCATTGGCCGCAGTTAGCACGCTACTTACGTCGGGACCATGTCCTCCGCACGCTTCGTTCATCAGAAGAACTTGGAGCTGATCGGATGCATTGGCTTGCATCGCTAGGACGGGTATAGAGCAGGACAACATAAGGATGCCGACGAGGTGCGCGATTCTTTCCATTGCGAATTGTTTACCCTAGCAATTGTTGCTATATTTTATTGTAGTGCACATGATGCTAAGGTATGCTATGAGATGTAACATTTGGCCACAAAAATGTATTGACTTGCGATTGTATATGCGCACAAAGCCAATTTGCAAGTATTTGGTTTCATGCCAAGCTTTGCTGCCAGATATCCGATGGCAAATTTGAATTTTTACTGATGGGACGCGTAATGTGGAAAGCAAATACCCTTGCCCTGTTCCCGGCTTGTCGGCACTTTCATGCGGCCGACTTCTATTAATGAAGCCAAAGTGTATCGCACGCCAGTCCGATGCTTCGGATATACATGTTCAACACACATAAGATTTGGTGCAACCAGAGATAAGCAACAGCTAGCATGTAAAATGCATTTGTAATCGCTCATTAATTAGTGCTCACTTAAATTATCTTGGATGTTAATGTCATTGAATTGTCAACTTCACTGCGTTGATTGTTCGTTGCTAAGGATATCCGATTCCAAAAAGCGATAACGCACATGGGATAAATAATACTTTTGGAGTCCTAATTGATAGCTTGGATGCAGACAGGCATTCTCAGGCTGCAATGATGAGGAAACATCAATTATATATGTGGGGGCAAAATTTATGAGTCAAACGTCAAACCTCATGATCAGATGATCAGATGATTACAGAAGAAAGCTGTGCTATGCTTTGCATGACATCATGCGATCATCCATTCTGTACAGCAAGTATTGTTACAGAAAGATATCCATGCATCCATCCACTCCTGAGACTCCTCACTTCTGAGCTCGGCAAGTTACGTTTCTTTGGATTCGATGTTGCCGTTCGAGTATATTAATGAGTTATACCATCGCTCTGAATCATGGGCGTATGTATGGAGTCGAGGCAGCGAAAAGGGACCTAGCGCATATTATCAGAAAGGAGCATTAAAGTTAACACGTGCAATTAATCGTACGCGTACGTAATTAAAAATTCAGGCCACTGTAACTCCCTGATGGACAGACTAATTTCCATGCAGTGCGTAAGAAAGAAGTTGTAAAGGACATAGGTGTCTCTTAGAATATGAAATCATTTGAAAACTTGAAAAAATATGCGCTAGGTTCCTTTTCGTTAATTTTTACTAAGCCCGTTGCAACTATATAGCTGTGATAAGTGCGTGCACTTAACCCGCTCGTTTCCAGCCAATGATTAATATTTAGAGACTCTACGCATCCGCTTCTATGCACTGAATGGGACTCGGTTTGCCTGAATCACAGACGGAAATCGAGCGAGCTCCAGAAAATGTGCACGCACTTTGCACAGCTATATCTTTGCAATATGTTAAGTATTACAGGGCCATAGATAAATTTTATTAGTAGTTTGGGGGGGGGGGGGGGGGGGGGGGGCAATAGGCCCGAATGTCATTGCGTCACTAACATTCGTTTATACACTCTTAATAATTATTATTAACAATTGTCAGATACAGAAATTTTGGGCATTATCATTATCTACGGCCTTGAGTAATCATTAACGAACAGGACAGATCAATAGCAGGACTCTTTTACGATTTTAAGCGCTACGGATTCTTCTGCTAAAGTTATGAACCCCTAGGGGTAACGCTTTTAATTGCAGTCATCATGAAAACATTGGAACAAGCTTTATTTATAGCCAGCTATATCGAAATGTGATATCCAAACAACCAAGGTATGTGGTTGTACAATTAACCAACAGGGTAATAATTAAATCCTCCCAACATTCTGTTGCTATGGTGTTAAATGCTTCCTTTTATAAAAAGTTTGATGGTGTGACCAGATATACAAAGAGAATTTAATATCTGTGAGTATCTATTGGGAGCACTGAAACAGTTACATACTATACCCTTGCACTATGCAGTACTAGTTCCATTTGTAATAGATTGACGTGTATAGAGTTATGCTAAGAACTCCAACCCTCCCATCTCCCTGGGAAATGTTGTACCATGCTTATCATTCTCCAAGGCCCTGAATTGAAGAATGCTGCATGCTTGCCCGTCCCAAATATTATGAGGTCACGTCGTGTTAATTGATACGATTAAAATGGTATCTGTATATTTAAAACAAAGGAAAATATATCCTTTGGATTGCCTACACAGATCCTGGAGTGTACTATTGAATATCATTCATTTTATTAAGCCAGTCAGCAGTGGAACATGCACACTGCTAAAAATAAGTATGATTTAATCTATTGAAGATTAAACAACGATCTAAAACGATTTAATTAGATCGTTGTTTAATCTTCAATAGATTAAATCATACTCTTTATTTTTAGCAGTGGCACCATTAGAGAGTTCTGGTGGTAACAGTTATCTGCTTTTAGGGCCGGAGTTCTGCAATTCTTGTTTCTACTATAAGGCTTTGTTTAAAGATGCAAAAATACGCATACCTCAGATCTGCTGTATAGCTCACGGATTCCTACCAAACTCTTAATTCACTATCTCAGACGCACAAAATAAGTCCCCATTTTATCCAATTCTCCTACCCAAAATTTTTTTTGCATGGAGAACACTAAAAAAGGTGCTCAACTTTAGGGTATATGTTTTTTTTTTTTAATAAGGTCCCTATTCAAGCATAAAATCATGCATGCGCATGTATGCGTGCATCAATTTAATTAGAGATCATATATAGAGATTTAACTTCGTTATAGTGCTGAAGGTTTTAAGTGCACGGCATCAATTCTACCATTGCAAGCTGGAATATTGTCGTGCCACCCTAAACAAATGACTTTAGATAAGTATCAATTCTACGGAACGGATTGCACTAGTCTCGTCCTCAAGTGGAAATATAAGACTAGCCAGCTATATTTGCAATTGGATCTGGGACGAGACGAGCTCAGTACAAAGTTTTCAACGGGCAACATGGGGGTACCAGTGAAATATTTGAAGTCTCTGTACATATTTACCACTTGCAAGCTGTAAAATATTCTATCAGCGAGAGAGGTCTTTGAGAGTGCCCTTCAGACATTACATAAAGACTTGGTGAAGAAATTTCATCATGAACCAAACAAGACTGAACTGATGCATGCATGATTGATGGTTCTACAGAAGATTGAAAGGCCTTAATTGCGGTTAACAAATTTATTCCTTGTAACGCAAGCAGTCAGCAGGATTTAACCTACACAGGGGCTCGGTTATCCGTTATGGGGCGGGTTAATTATTACGTCATAACAGATAACTTTTTATCAGTTATGACGTGTGCGCCCGGCTCCGACGCCTATGAAATGAGCCCCGGGGAGGACAGCTCTGCAGAAAAACATGCTCCACACTCAAACATATTTGATTTTGATTGACTAGCTGATTGATATTAATTATTATAATTATACATCGCACTAAATATATACACGTCCGAGGCGATTTTTAAAAAAGGGGGTTACCAAGGCAACCATGTCCTCCTGTGTAGGTTAGAGGGTGCATGATTAAGATGTAGCTAAATAGAATTCTGACTCTCAGCCTCCTGATGAGCCACATGGGATGATAATTTGATATGCACACAATCATTCTGATATGCACACGCACACATTTTTACACTCCATACACACTGCCAGATCACTAGTACTGCACTGTTCTGATACATGTGGTTATTGCTTCAATGCAGAACCTCATATATAACACATCATAATTATTTGAGAGACCAAAAGGCATACATGACCTCACTTCCACTGTCCAACATTATGACTGAAGCCTCACTAGCTGCCTCTATAAACGCCCATGTTGCAGAAAGTGAATAATATATAACATTTTGACATTTCAACAATCAAGCTACAAATTCTACTCATGGGGTTTCACACATACATAGTAAAAAACGTAATATTTAGTACTTAGATTCATTTCAAATTAGCCCCCAACAGTGTGTATTCTAATATTTTCACATCCAAATATTCGTCATCAAGGCTAGTGTAGTCCCCATCCAATACAAAAGGATATTTCACACTATCAGAGGAGTATGGACAGTAACCTCGTAGTAAGCAAATCTTTGAAATGATTGTCATTATTTGCCCTTGAGTTAAAATGTCAGCACCAGCCAGTGGAGAGGTTTCACTGTAAAGCTGTCCAAACATGTCATACGATGGTGCAGAAATGAATACAAAACCTGCAGCCTGTGTAACCACTAAAGATTGGATATCTGGGTTAAATCCTTCATTGTAAAGAATGCCAGTATTGAGACCAATCTTGATTCCACTTAAATTGCAAGCCTGTAACCATCCGGATAGTGCCAATGTGCCTAAGGGGTTTTTTGCTGTATCTCTGATGTGCACATTAATTCCCAGAGTCAATGCTTGGTTAAACAGTAGCCAAAGGGTGTCATTGAAGCTGGACAATGTTTCAAAATATGTTATGTAGTTCTCAGGTATACGATGAAGAGACAGGATGAGATCATGGGAGCCTAGTGCCACCATTTTGACCATGAGGTTCGTGAAGGATTGTATGCTTGCATTAAACGCAATGGCCGAATTATTAACCAGTCTTAAGTGAGGAAATAGGTCAATTGACGAGCTCCCATCAACATAGACAGAAACATTCTGCTGTTTTAGCCAATTACTCTCACTCAACAGCAAGGCGCTGTCAGTACCTGATACGTATGAGTAGTCTACAACAATTGAATCATAGTGCTGAAAGAATGTAGGTCGAAGTAGCACTTCATGGCGAATTGAATACTTTACCTGATGCAAGTGCAGAGCTACTCCTATGGGCATGGGTTTGGGATTACTTTTTGGCAGTAACCGAATATTATTATTTGGAGAAAGGCTGACCACAAAAAGCCTGGTGTCTCCACCTGCTATTGTAGTGTCAGTACTATTGCCAATATCAGTTCCACTGAAGCCATCCGGAAGGTAACCTACCTGCCCCTTCTCTGATTGGTCCAATGCAACCTCTCTATTTATGGTCACTGTACCCTGAGGGCTACGCAGTACCAGAGGCTGTTCCTTTAGCTCAGGATTTGTCACCAGTACACTGAATACATCATTCTCCAGATATGCTGGCACAATACTCAAGTTGGAGGGACTTGTAAACAGTGCAGCATCAGTAAGTAGATTATTGATGACCCATTGCACATGTTCAAGGAGTGGATATGGAGTGTCAAAAGTGACATCAATTTCATCTTTAGGAACATTGACCAAAGATGAACTTAGACCAAACGGAGTAGCCAGCACTGTTAGAGAACCTCCAGTACTGAAGGCAAGCTGAATTGCAAGAGGTGTGACATCGCCAAGCTGAGCAATTACTGAGCTGTTAGAAGGAAAGCTCAAATCGCATACTTTCATTCCATTGATCTCTTTGACTGTGATGCCATTTGGTAGGTAGACTGTTTCCCCAGGACCAAGAGCTTCACAAACAAGTTTCGTGCTGACTCCCAAGAGCCCACCAGGGAACTGTGCAAGGTTTCCGCTTGTTATTATGAGGTTGCCTTTGTTGTTCAGAACGAAGTCCTCAAGCTTGTCTTTTACTTCCAGACTAGTAGTAGTGATGTTGCTAGCAACGATGACTGTGTCATACTGAGCCATAAGCCATGAGGGTGCATCTGAAAGCAGCACATCTAAACTGTCCCCAAATGGCGTTGGAGAGCTGAATCCAGTTTCGTCATGAAAATAAGAGCTATCTTGATATTGTGGATAGACTATGCGTAGTACATTATCAGCAAGGTAGTCTCCCTCCGAGTATGGCAAATTACCCCAAGAACGGTAGAGATTGCTCGTATAGAGGTGTCGTGGTGGGCATAGCCCAGTAAAGAAGTCCAGGAACAGTGCCATAGTAGCCACATGGACTCCTTGTGGGCCTTCCCTTTCAATAAATTGTTTAGCTCCATACTGTATTCCTCCAATAGGAGAAAGTGTACTAGTGCTTCCAAGGAACCACCCGTTCTCAAAGCTGACATATGCGCTCCCATACATAATGTGGGCAAACATCAGCCGCTTCATCAGGTTTAAGGATGTGCCGCAAGTGGGTCCTCCATCATTCTGACTGCTGCACTCATACTGGATATCTGGCTTAGTTTGAACAGGTATGTGGGGTGTTGTTCCGGTGCGGTGCTTAAATGCTGCTGGATACATTTTATAGCCAAACCTGTTGTATACTGACACATTCCCGAACCATAGTACTCCGTACTGCTTGCCGGCACCGCGGATAAAAGCGTAGAACACCTGGCTATTGGGCAGGGCTTGTGCAGCCTCTGCCCCTACCATAGTATAGAGCCCTGACCTAACCATGTAGTGAGGAAAAGTGAGGCTGATCAAGGCAACCAGCTTGGGTCCCAGAATGTCTTCCATCCCTCGTGAATAGTCCCTGAAGTTAATGTATTGGCGCTGCCTGCAACTGCTGGATGGGGTCATCTGGCTGCTGTAGCCGCCTATGTACCTACCGTCCTGTTCTCCAATGTCCATACCGAGCCACTTGTCGCCCAAGCTGGACTGGATGTAGTCCAGTGCTGCAGGAGGCGGGTAATATTGCTGGGGAATATTTTCCCGCCATAGACTGCCGTTTCCTGGTCCCGACCCGGGTACAAAACCCCAGATGTCGGTCACATACAGGTCGTTATTTTTAATCGCGTCCACTACGTTGTTGAAGTTCATTGTGAAGAGAAGCGGGTACATGGGCCAAACTACCGTCCCAACACTGGTCTGCGGATCTAGGCAGTAAAGTTTCAGGGCGTCTGTATAGTCTACAACAGTGGAAGTGTCGTCGATTGCAAAGCTTCTCAGAGTTGAAAACTGAACCGTATTGCCAAAAGTTGAACGGGTAGGATGCTTGACGAAATACCTGGAGTAATCCGGGTGATCGCTTGGATCCATGGGGTATGGGTACACTTTAACAGCTGCTGCTCCTCCCGCCAGGAGAACCATTGCCAATGCCAAACTGACCACACGTGTAACTAGATCTATAAGACGATCCATCTTGGTCTATTATACCTTTGCCTTAAGGCTGGGTCCGGTGATTGTGGTATGGAACCGATCTATGTTTTCTCTTAAAAGAGAAAAATGATTCTACTAGTACTAGTGCAATGAATATAAATAGTAGCATACTGTAAGTTGAGATTTTATCAAAACTGAACCTGTACACCGCGGAATTTACAAAGGCAATGTAGGCTTCATTTAACTTCTCGAGCGAAGAGACTAACGGTCGTCGTCCTCCAAACGACATACGTATGCAATGAATTTATTTATTGTTTCTCAGGTGCATGGGGACCTGAGTCAATGGCCATTTTCTTCCTGCTTGCTTTGAGGTTTGCCATCCGGCTTCAAAAGCCTGATCCACCTTGTTTTTTTTTTTTCTGTTTAATTCTGTTCGTTTATATCTGCCGTGACGTAACGTAATGACTTTTTAATCCCACTGTATAAAAATTTCATATACATGATTGAACACATATATGCATGTAATTACCTAATCTAAACAGTCTACATGTCCGAGGCAAAGCACCTAGACAGTATGCAGCAGCATTTAAACTAGTTAGTCTGCCATAAAGGTTATTGAGGACAGCTCTTTGCCTTGTTGGAACTGGTTGCTAGGTAAGAGGCCAGACATGACAATGACCAGCACCCCAAGCATCATAAGCTTCTACAACCATACAAATGCACAATCAATTTCTATCACTTCTGGTGCTCAATGCTATCACTGTTAATGTTGTAACAAAATTTAATACATATGTTGTGCTGAACAGGTATGTTCCGGGTCATAGGTGTGTGTGTGTGTGTGTGTGTGTGTGTGTGTGTGTGTGTGTGTGTGTGTGTGTGTGTGTGTGTGTGTGTGTGTGTGTGTGGAGGAGGGGATTATAGCACACAACGTTTGATAGTAGGTTCAGCCCCCCCCCCCCCCACCCCACCCCGCACTTTATAATATTAATTAAAATTATATTGATATTGTTAGCTGGTTGGATGGAGATAATGCATGGCGACAAAAAGTAAACGGAAAGGAAGTGATAAAATCTGTCCTACCTGTGGCGGTGGAAAGGGGAGGGGGGGGGGGGGGGTGGTCTGAGCCCCCCCACCCTCCCCCCAATAATGACATAGGGAGTTTGGTTGTGAGGTTGTTCCAGGTGGGGGTGGTAGTCGGTGGCATGGGTCGGTTTGTGGCTGAGGAGGAGGCTCAGCCACTCCTAACTACTGTATTTGGGCGTGGGCATTTGGTCAGGGGGTACTGTACAATCAATGATGTTGGGGTGCACACGTGTAGTTGTGTATAGGTGTTAAATAGATGTATTTGTGTAATGTTTAGGGGGGTGTGTGCGCGCGCGCGTGTGTGTGTGTGTGTGTGTGGTGTCACATGCTGACTGCCCCTGCCATTTTGAAGGTCAAAGCATAGGCGGATCCAGGTGATTTTCGGTTGGGTGGTGACATGAATATTAATGAAGGGTGGGGCATGGTAAATTATAGTCGCAATAACCTTAGCGCTCATACGCGGTAACGTGTATACAGGCAATTGGCTGAAGCAATCTAAAATGCTACTTTGACGTTTCATAACACGCGCCACCGAGGACTAGGACATAGCAATGAAATTTAATAAAGTACATAGATAATGAATTAATTATTGACTGGACCTTGGAGGGGGGTGCCCGGGCACCCTAGGCACCCCCCCCCCCCCCTCCCCCTATATCTGCCTACGCAAAGTATCCTTGAAGACCTTGATGCATGTTGGATGGAAGTGTTTGGGCCAGCTTGGGGACAAGAGCTACACAGTAGTGAAGGTGGTGACAGGACTACGGAACAGTGTCCACGTGAGGCAGCTCCAGGTCCTGGTCCACCCCAGCAATGGTCTGGACTGTGCCTTGTCCTCTGTCACCGCACAGCAGCAGGCCTGCAAGGCCCAGGCCTTCAGGGTGTTCAGGCTGCTGACATCCCAGGTTTGTATTCATAGCAACATTGACCCAGTGTAAACATATGAGTGTGTGTGTGTGTGTGTGTGTGTGTGTGTGTGTGTGGCCTTTTTTGATGATGTCGTTTGGTGAACTCTTTTGTTAAGGTGTTTGGTGGACTGCTGGTTTCCAAGGCGCCTGAAAAGGGAGGCGATCAGGTGGATGCTGCAGCACCTCCTGAGGATGGAGGGTGAGCATTAATTGGAAGAGACCTTGAATTTCGATTTGCACTCCTCCCTTTTTTTTACAGGGAGAGTCTGTTGGGCACATGGTGGGCATACTAGCTGTTAAGTACAAGTTCTCCAACAAAATTTATGTTGTGATAGTTCAGATATGTAATGGGCAATTTGCATTTCCACTGAAATCATGCACACACAAACCACATACCCACATACATACATGTACACACACATTGGGATGCATGCATTATTAACCTCTTTTCCTCTTACTCCCCTCCCTCAGCTGTGTGCCCTTCTCTATCGTGTGCTGCCTGTGGTGGGACCAGAGGCTTCCTGAAGCCCTTCGGGTGCCCGTCCTTCCACCTATTGGGTACAGCGCCATTGCTGAAGCCGTCATCTCTGCCACATCCATCAACCAGCTGGGCATCCTGGACTGTCTCCTTGCCGTGATTGGCAAGGCCCTCTCTGTGCAGGTGAAGGCCAAGGGTAGCTTCCCCAATGTCCTCCAGTCCCTTTTGGGAGACAGTGGTACCAGAGCTGTTACCCTCTCCGGCCTGCAGAACCCCAAGCTCATCATGGAGGCGGCAGTGAAATCGCAGCGCTGGTACATGAAGGGTTATGACTCAGGAGGTGGCCCTTGAGGCAGTCAAGCTGGTTAAGGACATGACCAAGGGCACACTGGGTAACCAGTGGCAGGGTATTGCCAAAGCTGCTATTGGGCAGACTGTGTTGCACCTCACCAAGGTCCATGAGAGCGTCCGTGTTCCTGACCCAGGGATGTACTCTCAGACTGTAAGTTCTTTTGTGTGTGTGTGTGTGGGGGGGGGGGGGGGGGGGATAGATATGATGTTAAGATTAGTTTTGAATGTGTACAAGTACATTTATTTGTCTGCCATCTTGTTCTTCCATTTTTATGGGGTTCTTTTTTTCCCACCCCACCTCCTTTAACCATCCCGCCAGCTTGTGGAACACCCTATGCAGCAGATGGCAGCAGCTCGGGCCAAGGGGAAGGTGGTGGGGTTGAGCTCTCTGAGGACCTTGTCAAGCCTGGCGTGTGCATCTGGATCTCAAGCCAGCACGGTGTGCTGTTGATGGCCTGTCGGTGGTATTCTGGTCCCCAGCCCTTAATGAAGCTCAAGTACACACTGCAAACCTTAGTCAGATTGAATGTGGCACTTTGTCCACAGCCTCATTTAGGAGCTGGGCAAACTACATCCTGCTGAATACATTAGTGCTACCACCAGGTGGGAGCTTCATCACAGACAAGGGTGGGTAAGCCCTGCGACCTGGCCAGCATGGTGCTTTGAATGAAAATGGCGTACTCACTAAGGCAGTCAACAAACAATTCTCCATATGGGTGAGCTGGACTCCATTATCCTATGTACTTCTGTTTTTTCGTTACGACTTGTGTTGGTGAAAGAGCCCACGCACATGTGGTCTTTCATCACAGTGTTGGTGTAGCTATTGTATGGCGGTAGGTTTGAACAGTGCCCCAACCTGCTGGTTGAGCTTGTAGTATTGGATGGTGCATCAACACTTCACCTCTTCAAAATGCACATGCACAGGTTGAACACCTATAAACCAGAGGCAGAAATAACAGTGGTATTATTACACATTTCATGTCTGGCTTTAAACCTTATGTTGTGCAAAGCTTGTGATGTAAAGGAAATTCATTTAATGCTGGACGCTCTGACGCAGTTAGGTTTGTTTTTCAAATATTCTCCCAAAAGAAGCAGACAATTGGAAGTTGCAGTGGATGAAGTTAATCAAAAAAGGTGCAAATCAGACCAAATATCAAAAACGAAATTTAGCATGTTTTGTGAAACTATACCGCCTGGTTCAAACCCGCCTAGAATACCAGCTACGCCCATTCCTCCTCATCCACTGCAAGGAACGTTAGACAGAATATTAGCAGGCATAAATGCTAATACAGCCGCTACAGCTGATAGCCGTTCTACAGCAGGAGCAAGAACGGCTATCAGGTTTATTGGATGAATCCCTCCGATCGTCCTTCACAATTGAAAAAAGTGGTTATAAGTACATTGTAATATTATTTCTGTATGATTAAGAATCGGTTTTTGTACAGAACGAGTTGCTTTGCGAGACTAGTCTTCTTTTTGGTAAAACCATGAACAGGTTACCAGACTCAAAGAACATGTAAGCCTGCATGCATCAGATGCTTATATGTATGCATGAGTTCTGATATAGGCACCTAACATAATTATAAATAAATAGGAAGCAGAGAGAAAGGTTTTGAAGGCTGAAGCTACAAAGAAGTATAAGAGAAGTGCTGCTGAAACCTTTGTAAAGACCAGGCTAGGGGAGCTGCGGGCAGAGAAGCGATGAAGAGTATGCCAAAATGAGTCTACTGTCTTCTTGTTCATCTTTCTCTCATCATATATACACACATCCACCAAATATAGGTAATGGGGAAAAAACCATGCCAAGGATTTCTTCAGTTGAAAGGTGAAGACTTTGTGAATAAGTTCTTGAGCATATTGAAGGTTGATAAAGAAGAGATACCCAACTATCACCTGCATGTTGCTCTTCTGGTAAGATTTCTTTGTTTTTGTATGCCGCTATAACTTCTTAAACTCGATTTCTGCATTGTTCACATGCAGAGCAAGTTCTGCCGAAGCGAAGTTAATAGCGGGGACAAAACGCATCGACAATTTGATGCATGGCTTTGACGTAGCTCCGAAGGTGGACTACTGACAGCAGCTGATCTTCGCACTGCACTGGATGAAGAAGACACAATTATTGGTCCTTTGCCAGACACCTATTCCACGTCACCAGCTGCCACGTATCCCACTTCACCAGCTGCCACGTATTACACTTCACCAGCCAGACAATAGTTTCCAGTAATTTTAGCCCGGACTGGACAAGTTATCAATGCATATTCCTATTCGTGCTGCCCTATTTATTCTCATGATTCAAATATTACCCACGATTGATACAGTGTGCATCCAATCTGATACCCAGATTGTCGTTCATTCTGGTACTCACTGCAAGAGGTATGTGCCAGAATGGATGTGCATTCTGGTACAGATTGTTATACAATCTGATCCAAACTGGCTCTTGCAATCATACCTGACACAGGCTGATGAATGTATTTGGTACAATATGATACGTGGATCACAGTTTGTATCAATTTTGCTGTGTAGACTGACGAGAGTGAAGCGCACATGCGCGGGTAACGGTTAACTACTTTAACCTTCATCTAGAAGTATGAACCCGATCGGCATCTCGACGAGCAGTTTACGGACGGTCTTGTATTCCTTCCGATTATCCTCTCCTAGCAAGGGTGTAGACAAGTTTTTAGGGGGGGGGGGGGGGGGGGCTAAGTTATTAATAATTCATAAATTTAATCTATTTGTGGTTACTCTTTTGCGAGCACGTGGGTTTTGTTTGTGAATACGATGTCGTTGCTCTCCTGGCTTGCTACACACAAACCAAAGAGCTGTACACTTCCAACTCAATCAGCTCATGACGATAACCTAGAGGGTACAGGCTGGCAGTCATCTTCAAATCGACAATCCTGCTGCTGGTAGGGTAGTAGATAGGACTGTTCCGTTGCTTGATAAAACACAGTCAATTAATCAAGCGGAATCTTCAGATGCAATATCCATGACTGTTCCAGTTTCTCTGGAGCCCAATAACCCGCATCAGCCAATCTTGTGGCCATTTCCAAAAGAACGTTTGGCAAGCAGTAACGGTCATTTGGCTCCTCATGGTATGATAAACACAAATGGCTTCATTACGAAGAGAGCACGGATAAAGTATTTTGCTACTACAGCATGTTAGCTGAGAAGCGTCGTTTACCAAAAAGGCAATGGATGGTAATACAGATGATGTGTTTTCAACTGAAGGCTTTTTTAATTGGGAGAAAGGATTGGAACGTTTTTGAAAGACATGAGAGCACAGCTGCTCATCGTGAAGCAGTAGAAATGCTTGTATGCAAAACAAGAGATGTTGGAGAGATGTTGAGCGATAGTTATGCATTAGAAAAAACTGAAAACAGAAAAATGCTCTCGGTAATTATAAGTACTATCCGCTTTTTAGGTAGGCAAGGACTAGCATTGTGAGGATATCAAAAGAAATCCACATCAGATCCAACTGAAGGTGGGGAATTAGACTCCAATTTTGTACAACTTCTCAAATTGCGAGCAGAAGATAATGAAGATTTGCACATGTAACAAACGCTCACAACCCGTTGGCACTGACTGCAAGCGACACACTCTAATAATAAGCACCCCAAATACAAATCACTGGTCCCTATTTATAGTGACATTACAGACAACTTTAATGGACAGACAGTCTGCACATCCCATGACCAGAGTTCAGAGGTTGCTGACATGCGCAGTGACAGACTATTACACCACTCCCTCTTCCAGAAGGTCAGTATCTATCGGGTGGTCTTCGTATTCGTTGGGGATATCTGTGCTGTACTTCTGCAGGTTGATCAGCATGGGCAGCCTCAACTTCGGCAGGTTCTTCGTGTGGTACTAACTCCTGAGGTTCCTTGGCACTGACTGCAAGCGACACACTCTAATAATAAGCACCCCAAATACAAATCACTGGTCCCTATTTATAGTGACATTACAGACAACATTAATGGACAGACAGTCTGCACATCCCATGACCAGAGTTCAGAGGTTGCTGACATGCGCAGTGACAGACTATTACACACAAATTCATGAATAAAAAACAGGATAAGTTCACAAGCCCAGACATACAGAATGAAATTTTGGAGATTATGGACTTGACTATTCTAAGAAGCATATGTGGTGAGTTTACTGGTAAGTGGTACTCAATTATGGTTGACGAATGTACAGATGCCTCCAATACTGAACAAATGGTTTTTTGCTTATGTTATGTTGATGACAACCTTGAAGTACATGAGGAAACATTAGGATTGTACCATCTGGAGCATAATGATGCAGCCAACATTGCAACTGTATTGCAGGATATATTGTTGCGCTTTAATTTACACATTAGCAACTGTCGGGTCAATGCTATGATGGTGCAGGTAATATGGCAGGTGTGCGATCAGACGTTGCGTCAAGAATTACTGCATCTGAACGAAGGGCCCTGTTTTCACATTGCTATGGTCATAGCTTAAATCTTGCAACTTGTAAAAATAATAAGAGACTGTCTGGATACAGTATATGAGATCACCAAACTCATAAAGAAATCGCCAAAACGAGAGGGAATTTTAAACTCCATTAAGGATGACATCTCCAATGGTAGTCCTGGCATTCGTGCTTTATGTCCTACTAGATGGACTGTGAAGGCAGAAGCATTGGCTTCAATATCTGAAAACTATAGAGCACTGCAACTTACATGGGAATCAGCTAAAGATGCAACAACTGACACTGAAATGAAAGCAAGAATACTTGGAGTTGCTTCTCAAATGGAGATATTTGACTTCTTTGCTGTGGAATTAGGCAGAAAGATTTTGTGTATGGTTGATAATCTATCATGCTCACTTCAAGCAAAACTGATGTCTGCATGCGAAGGGCAGAAACTTGTACAACTTACCCTTTCAGCGTTAATGTCTTTAAGAACAGATGAGCAATTCAGTTTATTTTGAAAAGCGGCGATCCATAATTGATTTTGTGTGCCCACCTGAACTTCCACTGATTGAACCTATCAGTTATCGTTGTTGAAGCTGTATCTAATGCCTGGAAATAAATATGGTGGTAGTGATCCTCTGGAGAAATGTATTGCTGTTCAGATATACTGCTTCCTATACTTCAAATCGTCAAGGGACTTTTCTATGGCATGCGTGGGTACAAAAGTTAGAGTCTGTATTGATACCAGTGGCAACCACTTTTGAAGAGATAATACAATTTTATGGTATTGATATGTGATAAGTGCTAGAGCCCATCTCTGTATTCTTGATGAGGCCACAGGTAGTATGGCACTATATTCCCCAAACAAATGGATCAATGGTTTATAGCCAGAAAAGATTGTAAAAGGACGACCATACAAGTACTGATGAAACACCAAAGTATATGGCCAAAGCTTCCTTATTCGGTTGGGAATAACCCTTTTCAGCAGGTGACAAGGTACGTGAAACATATCCTATAGGTCTCTCCAATCCATCCTCCATTTTGTGGGACAGTACTGTCTCTATCCCATAGGGTGAGGCATCAAACGTCAAAAGAAGTGGCTTGCTGATATCATAGTGTACTAGACGAGCTGATGACTGCAACATGTTTTTGGCAGCAGCGAAAACCTGCTCCTGTTCTGTTGTCTAAATCCATTTCTGCTGTTTTCGTAACAAATGGTACAAAGGGGAAAGCTTGGAGGCAAGGTTAGGCAAAAACTTGGAATAATAATTAAGCAGTCCCAAGAAAGATTTTAATTCTGTGATATTCTTGGGTGATTGTGCTTCGTTTATCCCTAACCTTTGTATCGGTAAGGTTCTATCAATACGATGACCCAAATATTCCACAGAAGGGGCCATGAATATAGATTAGCTGCAACCCACTGTCAGAAAGTTTGCTTAGAACCTTGTTTAGAGTATGCAATTGCTCCTCTGTCGATCCACCCATTTTACCAGGATGTCATCAAAATACACCACAGTAGATGGTTAGCCACTAACTCTACAATATCCTTGTAGGTTTTCTCACCTGTTTTAGTGGCGTAGACAAATTGCGTATTAGTTGATACATCGGCGCTCCACACGAACTGAGTAGGATAGCGCGTCATGTCTCCGGTTCATCGATTCCGTTCGCCTCCACACATTACCGAAGGAGTGTTTTTCATACACACTGTGATTCTGGAACTGGCAGGCATGCACTTGGTCTTAGCTATATAATATATTTTTTGTGCGCAGTGTCTGACTTCTCATTACTGCATGGTTTTCAACTTTACAATGGAGACTTTCATGATTCCCTTTCCCTCGCTATGTTGGCAGCCCCATTTCATCTACTTTGGAATGTGGCCACCCTTTTACAGCAGAACTTGCTATTAACACTGTGTGTGGCTTTCTTACTGATATGTGTTATTAATCATCCTTGTCATCCACATCTAACTGCAACTGTATGTTTAAATTATATGATTTTGATGTATAGTGTATGGGGGCGGGGACCTAAATCATTGGCATGAATCAAACGGCATGTACTGTACCGCCGTAATGGATTAACATTAAGGAACACAAAAAAAATAATTCTAATAAACTCCGAATTTATTCCTACCTGAAGATGTGGCCGTACTGAACCCTATGAAAAAATGTATTTTTTTTTGTTTGCATGCTGAAATGGTGTGGCATGTAGTGTTGAAAACAGGAAGTCCATAGAATAAATAGTTATATTTACCAGTGCATAAAAAAGAGCTGTAGAGGACATAGGTGTGTGTCTCTTAGGAAATAAAAATAATTTGAAATCTTGAAAAAATATGTGCTAGGACCCTTTTCGCTGCATCGATCCCATTAATATAAATTATAGAAAGCCTTAGTCAAGTTCAGTGGCACAGCAAAATCATGTTTATAAAATGCATACACCTTTTTGATCAGCGTACCACCAATAAAGTACAAAATTATCTCTTATAAGGATTTCAATGTGTCATAGCAAGTTCATTCACGGCTTCAGCCAGCCTTGTGTAATCATCCATGTCATTGTAGATATGAGCTGCTATTCTCACATACAGTTTGTTCTGGATTGCCTTCACTGGTACCTACCAATTACAATTGACTATCACTCCCTCAATGGAACGAAGTATTCATGCAATGGGTGTCAGAATGCATCAATACACGTGCTCATGATGGATATCCACCTGTAATCTTATTTGATACCATCATGCAAAGCCCATGACTCATCATGCAGATAACTGTTACACCGATCAATTACCTGCAGTTGTTGCCTCACAGAGCAATGATGTATCTGTGATGACCTTTTAATTTTCTATTACAACCTTTTAAAATTGAGATGTGCAACAAGTACTGTCTAACATGACCAGGGTCTGAGACCTTGCACAGGTACTTTAGAACTTCAATGGGCAAAGCTTAGACTTGCATATCATTAGATAAATAGCTTCGCGTCAAATCTCATATTGCACGATTCCATATATGTTTAGCAATGATATGTGCTTTAGTGCCACAAAAAGTAGTAACTTTTAATGCTTTGTTGTGTTATTTATGGCAATTGTAAAATATTCAATGACTTGGACATAGTTATGCATTTGGTTGAATATGCAAAACACTCTTCCAAAAACCAATTATGGGTGTGACTACTCTTCAGGTCCTGAGTAGTTGCAATGCAGTATACTGATTGTACCTGGTGAGACCACTGTGCTCCAAAGATTTGGCAGTTGAGACCTTAGGCCCCCCATTGCCCTGAGCAATTATACTCAGTTGAGGCGTTTGTTCGATTCCCATTGTCAGAGCACTGTCCATGAGCTATTTCCTACCTTGCAGGGCTGGCGGAACCAGGTGGGCTAAGCCTAGTCTCGTCCCCAGACCTACTATACGCAGCTGCGGGTGGATTACATTACCACTATGCAGTGATATAATCCACCCACAGCTGCATATAGTGGGTCTGGGGACGAAACTAACTATAGCCCTACCAGATTTGGCTGTCGATGCCATTTATAACTATTAATATTAGTTAATAGTTTTTTAATATTTAATTTATTGTCCCTTACACAGTAGATGCCGAGCAGCATACATATGTGATGGCTACATTTTACTCATAGTATCAGATGCCCTCATCAACCAGCAGGTTTTAAATTCCCGCGAAGGGAGATAGGAAGACAGCACCGTAATCTGGTTTTCCAAGTGGAAATGGCTACATTAATGCGAGTCGGATGACAAGGTATTCTGTCATACTTGCATAAAGGCTGTCAGAGATTTTAAACTGACTTCAAAAAATTGCCAAGGAAGCCTTTTTGACTTAGAGGGTACAATAACTGGAAGGCAGCTATTGATGCATTTCGCAAACATGAATCAAGCAATTGCCATGCAAAGTCGGTAGAGAAACTGTATACTCTAACATCAACTACAAATGACATCGGCAAAACTCTCTCCACTCTTCAAGCTCAGGATGAGCACCAGAATTGTCGGTGTTTGTTGAAAGTTCTTTCTGCCCTTCGTTTTTTGTCCAGGCAATGTTGTGTAATAAGGGGTGATGCCAATGAGAATGATAGTAATTTCATGCAGCTTTTGAAGTTATGTGGGAGATAGTGAAATTAAATTGCAACAGTGGATGACGAAAGGAAGAGACAAGTATTTATGCCACGAGGCTCAGAATGAAATGCTCAAAACACTTAAAATCAAGGCATTGAAGGTGCTTCAAGATAGGCCTTTGCCTCCATTTATACCATTATGGCAGATGAAATGACCAATAAAACCAATAAAACCAACAAAGAGCAAGTCAATCTCATTTTACAATGGATGGATGATTTTAACTTTGAAGTACATGAAGAATTTACTGGTCAATACGAAGTGGAGTCCATTACTTCGACAGTATTGTTTCTGTCGTAAAGGACACCTTGATTCGACTGAATTTATCATTGCCTAAGGCACAAGGGCAGTGTTAAGACAGGGCAAGCAATATGAGTGGTATCCGAAATGCAGTAGCTACTCAGCTATGTAAGGAGGAACCAAGAGCCGTATACACACACTGCCATCGCCCTGCATTGAACATCGCTGTTTCAGATGCTATCAAAGGTTCAAAAGTTATGACATCATGTCTCGATACTGCTTACGAAATCACTAAGTTGATTAAATATTCACCTCGGAGAGAAGCAATATTCCATGCATTGAAACGGTATTGTCACCCGGTACCTGTGGTATTCGTGCTTTATGTCCGACGCAGTGGACAGTTCGTGCAGAATCATTAGCTAGCATTCTTTCCAACTACAGTGTGTTGCGTGCAATGTGTGATGATTGCATTGTCGTTTGCCAGGACACTGAATTAGTTGCTTGAATTAATGGTGTGTCATCGCAAATGAACAAATCTAATTTCCTTTTTGGTATAGAATGGTATTGAGAATTTCAGACAAATTGAGCCAAACGCAGCAACACAAGGAGTACTCGGCTGCTGAAGGTCAAGAAATATCAAGCCTGTCAAAACGTTGGAAAGCATTCGAAATGAAAGCAGCTTTGACATGTTGTGGGAAAAAACTGAATTGCGAAGGCAAGCATTTGAAGTTAATCCACCTGTTCTAGGACGAAAAAGAAAGAATATTGCTCAGCTACTTATCCAGGTGATAATTTTGAAAGCGCAAAGGCTTCTTACCACCAACAGTACTTTGAAGCAATTGATGTAGCAATTCATTGCATACATATGCATTCCCGATATGAAGTGTAAGCAACTAATTACAACAAAAGCTGTGACACTAAAGAGTTTTGATTATGAACTGAAATATGTTGCTGAATTCTACGGAGATGATGTAGATAAAAATAATCTTGCCATTCAGCTGAATATTCTTGCAGCAGACTACCTGCAAGATTATACACCACCAAGTATTTTTTCAATTATAGATTACTTCAAGTCTCTTTCACCTGTCAAAAGATCAAGTGTGCACTGTACTGAAACTCATTCTGATCATGCCAGCTACAAATGCTACCAGTGAATGTTCATTTAGCGCCCTGAATAGGTTGAAAACACATCTTCGCTCATCTATGTGACCCTGTTTCATGTTCACAAAGAACGTACAGATGCTTTGGATCTTGAAGATGCAGCCAGGGAGTTCATAGTCAACTCCGAGCACAGGCAACAAATTTTCAGATTGCAGACCAAATGAACATACATATTGTATAAAGCATGTAGATATCAATAAATAGTCGAATAATGAACGAAAAGAATTAATTAACCTAATGAATATTAATTAGCCTTACCAGTTTTTATAGCCTTCCGCTGGGTCTGCCTTGTGGAAGATGAAAAAGAGACTGGCCAACAGGTGTGCTGGTATACAGAAGAGCGGGCTTAACCTTTAAATGAACTGTAACAGCATAAGCCTTCAAAGATGCATCGCAAGCTACATGACAGTTCCTCCAGTGGACTGCCCCATTAGCATCTCCAGTCTGACCTGATGACTTCCCCTTTACCTCCTCCAGTCTGACCTGATGACTGACCCCTTAACTCTCTGACTGCACCCTTAGCACAGTCTGATCTGATGACTACCCCCAGTACTTCCAGTCTGACCTGATGGCTTCTCCCTTAACTCCTCCAGTCTGACCTGATGACTGCTCCGTTAGCTCCTCCAGTTTTGACTGGCCCCTTAGCTCCTCCAGTTAGACCTGATGCCTGCCCCCTTAGCTCCTCCATCTGACCTGATGACTGGCCCCTTAGTTCCCCCAGTTGACTGCTCCCTTAGCTCTTGCAGTCTGACCTGATAACTGCCCCCCTAGCTCCTCCTGTCTGATCTCATAACTGCCCCCTTAGCTCCTCCTGTCTGACCTGATGACTTCCCTTAGCTTCCCAGTCTGACCTGATGACTGGCCCCTAGTTCCTCCTGTCTGACCTGATGATTGCCCCCTTAGCTCTTGCAGTCTGAGGTGATGACTGGCCCCTTAGCTCTTCTAGTCTGACCTGATGACTTTAGCCTGACTAAATATACCATTTCACATCTTCACTTAAACACATCCACTCATTCAGCCCTCTGGGGAAACCTTAGCATCTTATATGCATGTGGCAATATACTTGTCCATCTCCTGAACAAATTCCACTTATTCCTTTCTGGTATCCACAACACACATCTGGCTGCTTAATCCAAGAATGTAGTGAGAAAATTTGAACTGCACAGCAATGTCCTCAACAAGTCTGTTGTCCTGAATGATATCTGGATGCAAGACAAAAAACTTTTTTGCATTGTATTATATGTATGTATTCGGAAAATTGAAGGGGACTTTTGTTAATGTTTAATATCCAGCCCATCGTCCTTACTTAAGTGCAGTTAGTGTCCTTAATTAAGGACATGCTTATTTGAAGTATATCGCCATGAAGAAAAGTAACCAAGGGCAACTTATTCATTTTCCAATTGTACAATGGTCCATCCTTCTGTTTCAACTTTGATGATAAAATTATATCAAGAAAAGCTAATTTATACTGATTTTAATAACTTGTCCACCTATTTTAGTGCTGGAGTCAGTCTTTGTTACCAATGACTTTGACGCAGCATATTGACAGAATTATGACCAGCAAACTACTATACATTATATTTTCAGGAAGCTGGATAATTAAGCATTAACTTGTCATCGGAAATAGGTGCATGGTTTACACATTATCAGCCACTGAGGCTTTGTCATGCTTTAAAAGAAATTAATTAAAAATATTTCATTGATTTGGTAGTCATCTCTGACCTCAGTAAACATAGTTTTTACCATTGGCAATGTCCCTGTTACAAGAAATTAATATGCAATTTTATGGTACTGCTTTGCCATTCAAATGTTACTTCAACTTGATGCCTTTGATTTCATTATAAGGATTTACCAGATGACAGTGATAAAATTACTTAGTCATGTGACCGATTCTACTTTCGATCTATGATTATACTAGCTACCAAGCTGATGCCATTGTTATTTTTCTTCAACACTGTCCTTTTGTAAGGACCATTCTCCTTAATAAGGATGATTTGAGATTAAACGTTAAATATCAGGCTAAGACTTAAGTCCTATTGATGTGAAAAATAAGCTGTACTGGAATATCTGCACATTTTGTTTATACTGCGCATGGAGTGTAATGACTTGTTTTATGAACGTAAGCCTTTCTTGGCCCAATCTATGCGCTTACTGTTAAAAATGTGACTAGGTCCCACAAACGTCCAACGTGTACAAATTCAATGCCCAGGATGACACTCAGGACAAATCTTGAAGGATATGCATACATACAAGCTAAAACACATAAATGCATCCCTGTTAAGAGTGCATTCCTACATGGACGACATGAATATGTACACATACTGTTCACACCAATACGTGCTCAACTACTTCCCATGCAGTAGCTGCTTTATTCAATCCAAGTGAGACCACCCACAGCATACCTCAATTTGGAATCCATGGTAAAGTCTATTTTGCACTATCTCAGCATGATCATATTTGACAAGTTTCTGGTCAGCGTCTGATACAACACCTGATGGTAGCTCTACTAGTACCATTGGCCCAAACATGTTTTCCCCAGCTAGCAGTGATGTGCCCCAAACACGTTGCAGCATAGCACCTAAAGCAGATAAAACGGAGTTATAATTCTCTCTTGTTCAATAACTTACCAGCCAATTTTGCAGTAGTAGATATATGCTCCCTGATGGACTGCACTCCGTAATGCTCCCAGAAGTCCAATGCTGTGGGTATTCAAGTATGAAGAAGTAAAGGTTAATTGGACTACACATGCAGTCCTACATCACACTGATAATAGTACGGATGCATTCAAGGAAACAGAAGTTTGAAACCATGCGCAAATGCAGAGGCTGTCTTATGATTGGTTCTAAATCTAATCATTCATACCTATAATGCACTTGGATCATTTGACATTAATTACAATGTGCACACTTCAAATCAGCATCAGAATCATATCGGAAATTTCTCTAGTAACTTCCATATACGATTTGATGCCGACTATGAAATCATTAATAAAACACGTGACCCGTTTATAACGAGACTCCTGACAATCAGATCGTTTAGCTAGTTGTTGTAATCGAACAAGAAGTCCAAAAGTGAGTAATTTCATCGTTTTTTATGTCACAAAACTGTGCGGTTGTAGAGAACAAAAGGGTACTGCCCGTCCTCGTACCCAGTTCCGGAATTATCCTCCTCCTCCTTCTTCTCCTTCTTGACCACACATAACTCGAGATAGGAACACATTTAAAGAATGGAAATTTCACCAATAGCTTCAGAATTGGCTGGAAGAGTGCCTATTGTGATCAAATAGTCGATAGTAATAGTATTCTTACATTTGGGCCGTACTAAATGCTATTCATATCATTACGGCAGAATCTTGACAAGTTTAGAATTGTCGATACCAAACCAGAAAGCAACAGGAGCAGTAGCAAATGATTTAACAATGAAGTGTAACATGTATAATTAGATATCAAAATAAATGTATAAGTAGTGCCCAACTTTAATTTGATGCTTCAAATGTCGTTTGATGTGAAACTTATTTGTCAGTGAAGTTGTTTTGATTTTCTCGAAATGCCTTCACGTCAGAGGAAGAATAAAGTGAAATGATGTGCGAAATACCTCAAACTCGAGATGATGTTTTAGAATCAGCATGGGCATGATTTCAGGAGCCGTTTTTGATCAAGCGACATCAAAGTTTACTTTGCTCTCCGATAGTTTGGTACCAAGGTCCATGGACATCTATATTTACGGATTACATCACTCGCTACGTGCTGGTAGGGAAGCAGCGATACATAATATTCACAGTGATTTCAGTGATTTTGGGTGTGAACAAAAATCAATGAAACAAGTATGTAGTTTATCTAACTCTATCTCAAGTATATATCATAATTATCAATAAGGTGATCCAAATTAACGCGTACAGACACACATCTCATACTTGTGTGGAGTGCCAACTGTGCACTGTAATCTTTCAAACCTAAACATGAGAGAAATTGACACATGTGAGTGTGTTTTGGTAATTGTAATTTGGCTAAAATAATCAGAAGTAATAATCATTAAAAAGAAGCATTGGGTAACGTATAACTGGAATGTAGGCTTTCTGTAACATGTAATAGTAAGTATGTAATAATTTAAAATGTAATACTAATTTGTTAACATGATATTTCCTAGGAGGTTCCAAATAACTTCATGCCATATCATTGCTTTGTACATGTTACAGATCTGAATGTCAAGTAGTTCTGTTAATATGTGCAATTCATCTGTGTGTGGTGGGGTGGTTTGTTCACCATCATGTTCTGATTTAGCTGGCTCAGGCAGCCGAACGTAACAATTTTATTGTGTCATATGCTCTGAGGGTACATGTTCTGAGGATGCATGTGGTGCCAAGTTGACATGAAATGTTCAAAACCTCAGTTGCAAAGACCCAAGCAATAAGTACATGCTCATGATCTACAACATACCATATTTACTCTGAGTCTTCATTGTTACATGATTTCTAATAACAAAGCACTTTGAAGTTGTTCATATCCTCTACCTGTCCAAATAAACTCTGATGAAAATCCTGATCCATAACCATGTGACACAACAAGTGGTCTGATGAACTGCTGATGGTGCTTTGCTACATACAGAAAGGCACAGCCCTGAAATTAAAAAGCATACCATCAGTGGAAAAACAAATTTACAAACGTTCATATTATGAACTGCCAGCATGCAGTCAGTGCACAGTAGTTAATGATCACCCACAATTATTTCACAAGTGGTCATCACACTATATAAAATCACATGATTTTCCCCAATGAATTACGTACCAGACTAAAGGAACATAAAAATTCTCACATTGCTACTGTGATCCACCTCTTTTATGATTCATCAGTGTATAAATTTCTCATTGATTAAAAAATCAATAATTACTATAAAACTGTAATCTAATCGAGATTGGCTGGATAAGTTAGGATAGTATGCAGAAGAATGCTAATATGATAGCGTTACTATTAGATAATAAAAGATATAATAAAGACAGCAGGCAAGTAATACACACAGACATAATTACAATAATCAGAATCCTGCCCTCTGAGCATGATAATATATAGTACATGCAAAGCCTGATTTGATTTCTGTTGATTCAAGGAACTGATTAACTGTTCATTTCCCCCTCCTACCACACATTATACCTCACTGAGGATTAGAACTCATGACTCTGGTGGCTTGGCGGTATGATAAGTTACTATTATAACTACATAAACCTAGCACCCTCAAACTAACATTCCCCTCCTCCCCGGGGGCCACGTGTGTGGTCTTGTTACTTTTTGGCACATATCAAATTTCCACCTGGATGCTAGCATCCCAGTAATACCAGGAATAACTGCATACTTTTTCCTGAATCCTTCAATTATTAAGTTCAGGTAAGTATGTATAATTTGTGCCTTTACAGTGAATAATGAAGGTAGTCTTTACCTCCTAATGGGACCTAACCCAACCTCCCATTCCATTTCCAAAAAGCCAGCAGTATCCTTCTGCTATTCAAAAAGCACAATTGATGTGATTTGAATTTCTGATCTTAGTGCATGATCAAACTATACCAATGCAATACCTCCCAACTAACGCAATCATGACATTTTATGAAAAGATGACATCTGCACGTTTTTATTATATTACATAAAAACCGTCAACGTTCTAAATAGAGAATTTTTAACAGGAGTTTTATAACAAAAGGTCAAATTGATAATGATGAATGCGTGAGGCCACATATTCTGGCCGTTTTAGACAATAAGGCAGGTGGCCCTTGGTGCCTAAGTAAGATCTGGCATCAATCCAGGGCACAGTAAATTTCACTCAGCGAATATTTACGGCAGACTTATCAATTTTGGAAATGGATCAAGGGGAATTAATCACTGCAGAGCTTTACCTTAGGATTACAGAACCATTTATGACAATTGGACACGTAGTAATCAGCATTGATATCCCTAAGAAAGGTACAAATAATGAGTCAATTACACATCTATAGCTAAACACAAACATATGTTAGTTCGGTTGTTATCATAGAAACATTGACATAAATGACTGACATTACCTCCTCTGTACGTTCTACATGAGCCCAGGCAAGACTCAAAGTAATCATCTCATGGATGATATATCTGTATAGCATATTCTATACGGAGCCGCATTAGATCTTTAAACCCAAATAAATATATACCACTAATTCGAAAGCTGGTACATACATAGCGTCCTACATCTGATAATGTGTAAGATGTCAGGTGTGAGGTTGACTATCATTTTAATCTCACACCAAGTTAAGCTTTATGTGCAATGAGTTGATTAGCATCACAGCACTGTACATTTACACATGCACATATAACAGTGCATGTTTACCTATATACATACATGTATATACATGCACATCTACCAGTGTAACATTTACCATGCAAGTTTACCAGTGTATATGCGTATATGCAAGTTTAGCAGTGTGTTTGCCAGTGTATATACATGCACATTTTGTTCCGACAGCTCTCCTAGTGTTAGCTTGGAGGCATCAGTATATGACAGAGTATCTGCTCAGAAAAAAAATGGCCTGCTTATTCTTTAGGATGCTAAAGACAAAACTCAACAAAGCAAACCTGATCAGCTGATAAACATCTTGGCAAAGCAACAAAACGTCAGAGGTTAAAAGCCTAAATCTAATTGACAATTGTAGCTCAAAGGTTACAGTTTCCAATTGTATGAAGCATTAAAAGTATTTTCAAAAGCATACCTCATACTGATATCAAGAGACCCTAATGTGTGTGCACCATCAATGAGAACGTGGATGCCTCTGAAAAGTGAAAGCCAGGGAATTACTCACACTCATTATATGTGAATATTACCTTTTGTGACACAATTCAACTAGCTTCTGTAAAATAATAAATTCCAAGCAAATAAGTTTAAAATAAAATGTTAGAAGTATCTCACTTTCACAGGAAGTATTATTCCATAGTTGCTTGGGATGTGATCAAAAATTGCCAATTTTGTGTCATCCCTGCAAATGATTGCACAGTGTGGCAAGGTACATCACCCTTCAATTTTCATCCTACCTAAGAGTTTTATCCACAATGCTAATAATCTGAGGAACAATTTACACTAATCATTGTCATTCGTGACAATAATTGGAATCAAACCTCATCATCTGACTGCACAGGAAAAACAACAGTGGCTTCTTCAACATGAATCTTGTACTCTGTAGCTACTTGCTTCAGCAGCTTTTTTGTGGCCCCTAAACAAGACAGTACTTGACTGCCATGTATATTAATGGCACACCAGTGAAGTACCATATGCTAAGTTGAGTGTATATATAGAATTTCCGGGAAGAAATTGCTTGACAGCAGAGTTCACTACAGTGTTTACACCTGTGGTGGCATTTGGTAGCAGAACAATGTCTGTTGGATCAGCATCTAGGGCAAGAATGAACCATATGCAATGACAGTTAGCTATGACACTGTGCAATTGTGCATCCATTTCTACATTATCTCAACATTTCATAGCTATATATGAACTAATAAGTTATACAGAATATCTACAACCTATCTAATTTGGTCAACACACACTCACCCACGAACTTCGCAAGCCTCTTTGTAACATAAACAAGGTGAGGTAGGAGCTCACGGTCCAGAAACCTCAATGGCTGTTTCTCACAATATGTCTGCCAAACCTGTACAGCAATTCAAAAATATCAAGATCCAATGTCACATCTACATACTAGTACATACATGTACAGTTCAACCAAATGCAGTAGTACTTACATATGCAGCTTGTAAGGCTTCTTTTATGGCAGCTCCAAAAGCTCCGTGGTTTAGAAACGTCCACTTTTCCTATATTAATAAATAGCATAGTAGTATGTACTAACAGCAGCGTTAATTTACATGTACTAAGTGCGTGAATACATGTACAAATATGTATTCGCCGTCCGACACAGTATTGTATCTATCATTTCAACATGACGTACTTCAATTAAGAAATGCTTTTCCTTCATCGCTTTTCCGAATTGAACCTTTCCTGAAAAGCACGGCAACCCCGTTGGAAGTGATGGGTGTTTGTAGTCCGTCTGCAATATATTCAAACATGTAACAATCAGGCTGGTATTTGTTTCACTTGCCTCATTTTGTGTGGTAAGTTCCTGTACGTTAGATGCGTGAAAAGAGCCGAAGTCTCTCTTCGCACCAGTTGATTCCTGATGAGCCATATTGCCTCGTACCCAGACTAACAGTTGTAATGACAAGGCTACTATCTGAACCTGCGGCAGCAGGTTCAATATAGGATTGATTGAGGGTTGATGAATGTCATTAATAAAACTTCACTAGCGTCTGGAGGGACAACGGAGAAACGGATCACTTATCTCTTTATCGCGACGGAATGAGAGCACAACGATCTACAGTTCTACGTTGGTTCCACGTCATAAAACGGTGTGGTTATAGAGAAACAAACAATTTCCTGTTTCTCGTGCCCAGTCCTAAAATAATTCTCCATCGTCGTCGTCTTCTTCTTCTTCTTAGGAAGGTATAACTCGAGCTAGGAACGGTTTAGAAGGACGGGAATAGTACCAATCGCTTCGAAATTCACCGGCACGTTATCCACATAGACACATATCAAGTTCTATTTTAAAATGTATAAATAGATTTTTATTAATAATTTTAAGTCTCTAACCTGCACTAAATATATTTGGTGTTCCTATCGCAGTTTAGTTGTTACTTTGGCTATTATAGTGAAGTTGCTAAAAATGCCTTCGTGTAATCAAAGAAGTGTCTAAGCAACGAGCGGAATACCTCCAGAAGCAAGACGAGAACAAAGCTAAAGCCCGAGCGCTCTACAAGGCCAATCAGAATGCCTCTGTTAGCGACAGCTACAAGGCCGATCCCGAAAAGAAGAAGGCCTCTGTGCGCTGCAACTACAAGGCCGATCCCGAAAAGAAGGCCTCTGTACGCGATACCTACAAGGCCGATCCCGAAAAGAAGAAGGCTTCTGTATGCGACAGTACAACGCAGATATTGAATCTATAAGCGATCTGCTAAAAGGCGGCGATATGAAGAGGACCTCGAGGAGAACCGTGCTGCTAAAAGGTGGCTATATGAAAAGGACCTGGAGGAGAACCGTGCTGCTAAAAGGCGGCGATATGAAGAGGACCTCGAGGCAAACCGCGCTGATAATAGACAGAAATACGAGGACAATTCAGCTGCCATTAAAGCGTCTAAATAGAGTCAGTATTGGAATGACCCCGCTGTCCGATTGGCTAAATGTGCTTCCGAGAGGACGCGGTACCGCAGGGGTCACAGAACTACCACTACCACCCAAAGGTATGTTATGGCATGTTGTATTAACATTAAAAAGCTGTGTATGCAACATTTGCATAGTCGGGCGGCCCGTTTGGTCGGGCTTGTCACCCTACTACCTGACCAAACGCGGTAGTAGGGCCCGCCCGACTATGTACAGCACGGATCTGCACAAAACCATTCACTAAAGCATGCATGGTGACTCAACTGTGTGTACAGTAGATTGTTTTAATCTGATAAGGCTTCCTTACATTGTACTTATCGATCTACACTGAGCCATGTAGTTCACTTCCTGAGTTCCCACACTATCCATCTATACAAAAGTCGGCTACACCTCCATGTTTAGATGGGAGCATTATTACTGGATCAAATTTGACCAATAGATTTTTAGCAAAACTGATACACATACACCCCTTCCCTCCCTGTCATTTATGTGATAGAATTGGACCAATAGAATCGGACCAATAGAATCATAGCACAGTCTACACACGTGTTAAGGCTTTGCAAGGTATAAAAGTCATTCACCCGCTGAATAGTGCACTTTGCAAAAAAGAGGTAAATATTTAATAATACTATGTGGATTCTAGGCTTTGCACTAAAAAGAAAGAGGTAAAAATTTAATCATACTCTCTGTCATGTACATGTAGATGGCAGCTGAAGACCTCAGATGTTTTTTCACCAACAAGGGGTCAGAGGAGGAAGAGGATGACTACATTCATCCTCTGACTCCTCTCCCCTTCACCCCGCCACCACCATCACCAGTGCTGCCCCCACCACCACCACCAGTGCTGCCCCCACCGGCGCTCCCGCCGGCACCACCAGTGCTGTCCCTACCACCACCACCAGCGCTGTCCCTACCACCACCACCAGCGCTGCCCCCATCATCACCAGCAGTGCTGCCCACCAGGCCCACCTGGCCAGAACAAGCATGGCGAGGAGGACGGCCCCGAAGAAGAAGAGGGTGTGGGCGAGGACACATCATCATACATTCTACTAATTCTTATTATAATTATAATAATTATGATTATAGACTACGATAGGGCGAAAAAAAACTTATGAAACAAGTAAATAAAAACATTCTCTAACGAGAGAGTTGTTGGTATATAGGATTGACCAATGGTGGTGTAAAAAGCATGGAAACAAGAGTGACAGAAATTTTACTGGAAATTTGAAATAGGCCTATATTTAGCACACTTACAATATAACAGTGCATGCCTGACTGGGCTAAATATAGGCCTATTTCAATTTTCCAGTAAAATTTCTGTCACTCTTGTTTCCATGCTTTTTACACCACCATTGGTCAATCCTATATACCAACAACTCTCTCGTTAGAGAATGTTTTTATTTACTTGTTAAATTAGCAGTCGTAGTGGCCTACGGAGAACAGAGATTCCTATAGATGTGTCCATTACCTCACCGCTTAATTCTAGTACTGCAAGGCCGCAGCCCCGGGGGGTGGGGGGTCTTAAGCCCCCCCCCCCCCCCCCCCCCCCCCCCCCGAAGATTTTGGGCTAGGGAAGCAAATGACATACCGTTTACATTTTAAATTACAATGCTTATAAATTGCGCGATTATTTTGATATGGCTACAAATTCTCAGTAACTCTAAGTGCTAATGTTATAACCCTTTAATCTTTAATCTGCGTGAAACGATCCTGAATTCAGGATCGGTAAAATCCTGAATTCAGGATAATGAGTTCTCAGTTTATAACAACCATTGCAGTGAAAATTAAAATCATTAAAACATAGAAGCTGTTTGTTTCACCAATGGTGCGCACATTCTATATAGCATGAAATAATTTTAATCATCTAGAAAGCTGCCCAAACTTCAGGGATGCATAAGCACGTTTCGTTGCTTTCGCTTACATAAATTAAATGATTAGCAATTTATAGTTTGTAATGCTTACAAAGAGCATGAAGATATCAATTTTACTCCTTTTCACTACTTATTGGTGGTAGCATCTCCAGACTCTTGGTAGAAGTTGTCTTTTTATCAAACTTGTATACAAAATAATAGAAAAGTGTAATTTATGATCACTGTCCGAGCATTCCCCCCTTTCTTTTTATGTCCCAACAGTACTGGTGAAAGCATCTCTACCAATGCCGGGTATTTCTGCATCGTTCTCAACGACAGAAATGCGTTTTTATTTTTATTTTGCAGAAACTAACCATCATACCACCCGCTTTGAGTCGCTTCGCTTAGTCCGCCTTGAGTTAATTCGATGCTCATACCTCCTGTGTCCCATATTCTTGAATTTGTTTATGTGGCTTTCCGTACAGATCCTTGTAACAGTTTCTATCTTGAAAGTAAGCTTCCTGCTCTTTCCTCAACTTTATACCTGACTTTGATAGTAACCACGGCATTATTTGCGAACGAAAAAGGACACTAAGCCTAAACATTGTTTTTTCAAAAAGAAATACGACTAAAATGGATAGAGCTGTTTAGCACAGGGAAAAATAAATCGTGTTCCGGACCTTGGGTTTTACCCTATCGACCTTGGGATCTGTTCCATCAAACGTATTCAAAGTGCCTAAGACAACAGTGAATACATTTGATGGAACAGATCCCAAGGTAGATAAGATAAAACCCAAGGTCCGGAACACGATTTTTTTCCCTGTATAGATGAAAGCCTACAGAAGCTAAATAGCAAAAAAAAATCATCAATACCGTTCGAATTGATGTCGATACGAGCGGCGTAAAGTCATCCTAATTCAGGATTTCCATCCTGAATTAAGGATGAAAATAGATTAAAGGTTAATGTAGGATTACTTTATCATTGGTGGACATGCACACCTAATGTCCAAACCATTGTTATTTTGCTCCTCGCCCCACAAAGTCATCCATTACGTCGGGTAACCGACACCTCCTTTTCAATCAGCGATTCAAGAGAAGGTGATCCAGACAAGGGTTAGACATAGGATTCACCAACGCTGAGCAAAAGTTGTGGATTTAATAAAAAATTTCTTGCACAAAGCAAACAGTTTTCACGCCAAAATTGAGAATGTTGAATTAAAATAAAACATTATGCACCAAATCTCAACTAACAGCCATTATAAGATTAGAACAGTGCCTCACTCACAGATTAGCCTCAGAAAGCACTGTAAATGTAGGATGGTCGCTTTCTGATGGTAGAGATGCGCTCCTCTGCTGACAGTACTTATTCACCAACGTCAAGGCGATCACAATATCATGGTATTTTGTTTATAAACTCATTACATGCAGCATTGCAGTATTTTATTTTCATGCATGAAATATACAGCAGAATCATTACAATGCAAGTTGCTGTGGAACCTAAGATAACTGAGGAGCAGAAGACTGAAGAGCCATGGATTGAGCAAGCACACAAGCAGGAAATCCATTTCTGGCAACTTGCAAGCGATGGCGGACAAGCTCCTGAGCCTTTTAAAATACTCCGTCGGGTACCCAGTCTTCCAGAAACCTATCCTATAGTCTATACCGATTCTGTTTTTGATGTATAGCAAGGCGCTATAATATTTTTAAAACTGTAATACTGCACCAAATAAATATATACATCACACATTATGTCGTAGGCTAGGTAGGCGTGGCTGTGCATTGATCATTACGTGCCGCGCGCGCGCTCAAATTTGGCGGTAACGTTGTCCAGCAGTAGTACTGCCAAGAGTTACGACAATTAAGTGTGTAAACGGAAAGCTGAATCATGGCATCAAATAAGGTAGGCAAGTGCACGAGTTGGACCACACCCCGGCCCTTCCCTTACAAGAATTCTTATAATTTGTACCTTTACCGATTGCCTGCATGTCGTGCTAGTATTTCGATTTGCCGTTGCCAGAGTCACTAGTAAATTCTGCCACAACTGAGGGTTTCGCTCAAAAAAATATGAGGCATTAAAAGATGACATAGCTATCTTTTTTAGTATACACCCAGGCATGCGCAGCTGGACTCGTGCACTTATATGACCTAGTGCACATCTGCACATGTACGCAGGTATTTGCAGAAAGCGTGCACGGTGATATCCGCAGGACGTATAAGACTACATTGTGCAGAAAACGACCTCGCAGGAAGGATGAAGCGCCTACCATTGGGACGACAGAACTTCGGTCCGCAACGCCAACTGCAATAGTTGATGTTAAACAGTGTTCCCTTGATGAAGGCCCTGTTGTTGCCATCATTAGAACGTGGCGAGAAGGACTGGGCGTAAGTGTAGAACCTCTAAGGTCAGAGGTAGAAGAACAAGGTTTTTCTAAGCCAATAATTGGGATTAAAGATTTGAGACAGCTCTCCAGAATGCATTCTTCAGCACCCGCGGGCTTGAAGCCTGATGATTTCACATTCATGTACTGCATCAGAAAGGATCAGAGGGACTCACGTGCCCGATACAACCCTTATGACCTTAGGGAGGTAGGAGCCAAGGAGGCTCAGGAAGAGGCTGTATACTACACTGTCAGTGCACATTGTGTGACACAGGTTGGGTGGTGAGACGTCTGGTGCTCCTGTTTGTAACCTCTTGTTCCACTCATAGATTACCAGTGATGGCAGCATGGAAGTAACTGCGGTGACTCGTTGGCTGTGGGAGCGGCAAATCTTCAACAAGATAGTTACCTTCCCTTTTTTCTGCAAAGTCAAGTTAGTTTCTGTATTAAAGATCTGAGATCCATTTAGTCACTGGGTTTTTTTGCAGGATGTGGAAAATGTTTGTGTGTTGGAGAAGATGGATACTACAGAAGAAATGGGCAAGCAGCAAGTATGGTGTAGAGTGTATTTAAGTATAATATATAATGGATAATTGATTTTTCTTTGCAGGGTAAACCTTAGTAAGAAGCTTTTTTGTGCCAACAGTATCCTACAAGAAAGCATTTTAGAACTGCGGAAGTTGATAGAGCAAAGTCGTAGTGGAAATATTTCTTTGTTAAGAGTAGATCCTGGAGTGACTTACAGTCTCGATGAGTTTCTTGAGTCCCAGATACTTCAAATTGATTCCAGTCATCAAAAGCTGCATCATTTTCGTGTGGCAGTTGTGAGTATTGTTGAAAAGACTTGCAAGGTTTGTCCTATTTAAATGCATCTGTCAATACTTCTTTGACACAGCTATTCACTCTTGTAGCATGTAGCTTCAGATGAAGGCTTTTTGAACCCTCAAAATGGTATAGTTCACTCAGTTGCTGCTATTTGCGTTTCATCTTCTTTTTAAATAGAACCATCACATGTACAGATCCTGCAGTGGAGAAATGCATTGTCATGGTTAAGGCGATTTGTCCTATTGTGTGATTTTATGGTGTTAGAGTTCCTCCAATGGTTAGTAATGGATGCCCTAGAGTCTTTTCAGAGTGTCCTCCAGAATTCAATCAGGAAATCAAGGTTAATAATGCAGAATCAGTCTTCAGGATTTAAAATGATGAGAGAAGCAGCTGCTGATCATCGACATACTCAGACTGTGCTTGAACGTATGGATGCAAATGACGAGGCTGCCTTGGAGGACTTCCCCCTTCAGGATATAATCATTTCAACATTAACACCACAAGCAGTGGATGAGTACTGTGCCCCATATATCAGTGGGAGCCTTGACATTCAAGAAGTTACAAGCATGGATTGTGTGGACCCACTTGCAGAGATACTAGGCAAAACATTGAACACTGGAACTGCTATTTTCAGAGTTAAGCTTGCACTGAAAGCTTTACCAGCCAGCACTAGTAATGGGATGTCTTCTTTCTGCACAACTGTGATGCCGTCATTTGAAGATTTTGATGTAGCATTCAACAATCTCTTGGCTCACTACGAAAATATGATTGCCACATTCGGTCCTCTTCTGAAGGATAGCCGTATAGTACCGTTGATTAGCACTTCAAAATATGACTTTATGACACTGCTAGAAGAAGAGGAAAGTGCTTCTACACAGGAATGCAAAGCTCCCTGGCTGCCTGTGCAAGCTTTGCTCCACGACTACGCTCCCTACCGTGTGTGCAATAGGGAAATCAAGACGGCCTTGGAAGCTACATTGGAGTACTGTTGCAAGCAATCTGCCGTCAGTGCTCAATCCTTTGTATGCGTCCGATCAAAATAATGTCTATTCTCATCCCTTTTAGAATTACAGCCCCTACTGCACAATGGTTGAGAATTGTTTGAAATCTAACATCACTAACATGCTGAGTTATAGAGAGTGGAGTACGTCAATGTTTCAGTTGGCATTTGCATTCTGCCATGATCAGGTTTGTTTGTAATGTTGAACTGTCTAGCTCCAATATTGCATTTACATTTTTCTTCAGCTATGTGCGATTCAGAAGATGTTAGTGACGTTCAGGGTTTGGCTTGTACAAGTGGATGGCCTAAGATTTCAGCAAGACTGTCTGCATCATCCACAAGGCATCCTAGCACAGCTAGAGCTACACTTGCCAAAACTAGCCAATGCAAAGAGTGATAGCACCGTACAGAGGCTGAAAGTAAGTGGTAGGGATACAACATTGTATAGACTGTCGTGATAAGCCATAACTGACGTTTATTGCTGTACATTAAGTTCATCTAGGCCTGGCAAGGTGTTCTAATGCATACGTGTATCTCTTATAGTTGGCCTCCAGCAAACTAACAGTTGTGCCTACCACTATTGAGAGCTTTGTTGAATACCTTGGAACTGTGGAGAAAGTGTCAGCCGAGATACCAACAGACGAAGCTGAAATAAACTTGATCTCCAAGCTGTACAATGTGGCCCATGAGTTTAATGTGCCTGTCAGTGATGAAGACATGGCTCTGTACAAGATACTTTTTCCTCAGCTGAGACACCTGAAGGTAGTTACAGCTAAGGCTAGAATTATGAAAGCGAACCAGTGATACATTAATGCTATTTATTTCCAGAATACTCTAGTCCAAGCTGAGGCTACTAAATCAGAGAGTACTAGTCGGTTCTCTTCAGAGCTAAAATCAGAATTGGTTCATTTGCTTCACCAAGGCACTGAATTGAAACAAATTATTGAATCTCCTGCTTTCATCGATGGTAGCCAAGGGCCGGACATCAGATGTCAGCAGCTTTCCCAATACCAACTGAAGTTACAAACTGTGACAACAAAAGCAAAGCAATACTTCGACTACTATCAACTTCTTTCCACCATCACTACATCTAAAAGATACTAGTATGTTTAACATCTAACGTATGTATGTATATAAAATTACTAATAGAATGCATTATCCTCAGTGCAACAGATACCATCTCACACTCCTGGACCCCAGAGGAAGTGTGCAAAGAACTTTCAATCATTGAACAGTCCCTTGAAGTCAGGAAGACATTATTTGAGGCTGTAAGGGAATGGTCTGTGCTTGAGAAGGAGTGGAGTGAAAGTCCACTGAAGACACTCAAGGTTGAAGCCTTGCAGAAAAAAGCAAATACATTTGTTCACACAATTGACTATCTGGAACGAGGTGAAGAATATTTCATCTTTGCACGTATTTTTACTCATATCGTTCTTTAGGTCTCCCTACTACTGCTGTGCTGACTGATGTGAAGATAAAGATTCAAAGCTTTTGCTCATGGCTTCCTACAGTGTTTTGCCTCCTTAATCCCAAGCTGAAGATGAGGCACTGGGAAACACTGCAAAGCTGCATTGGTTGTCAGATTGGAAGAGAATCAAATGTCACCATACGGGAATTGAATGAACTAAAGGTAGGAAAATAGTGCACTATGTGTCAATGTACATGACACTAAATTTTGTCACTTGTTTTGAACTTACAGTGCTGATTAATACATGCATACACATTTATAGGCATTTGAGAACCACATGTTGATAGCAGATGTGTCGAATTCAGCTAACCACGAGTCTGTATTGGAGAACATGCTTAACAAGGTTAACTACCTTCTGATGTACATGTGCATGTACTTGTGTGCATACTCCAACTGATATCTTCAGTTGTCTCAGGAGTGGATATCAAAGGAGTTTGCTCTGGTTGCTTACAACTGTAGTAGTGGAAGACAAACCTACATCCTGGGAGGCATTGATGACCTGCTGTTATCTTTGGATGATGCACTTACAACGTTAGCCACAATCAGGAGCTCCAAATATGTGAACCCAATCAAAGTACGTACAATAGCAGATTTCAGTTAACGAAGTACATTGTACATTTTTATAATGCCTTTCATGATCTCTGGAATGTATATGTATTGCTAGCATGCTGTACTGGACTGGGAGAGTCGTTTATCTGTGCTGACTGAAGTAGTGGAAATATGGATGGTTTGTCAGAAGAACTGGTTATGCTTAGAAGAAATATTTGCTTCAATGGATCTGCAAAGGTAGCAATCATAGTAGTTATACAAATATGATTATCTATGGTCCGTGGATTATTCTAAAAAACATTAAATCTTTTCTGAAGGCAACTGTCCAATGAGGCGAGACAGTTCCAGAGAGCTGACAAAGCTTGGAGAGACCTTATTCAAATGGCAATAGATAAGACGACTGCACTCAAGTTTGGTTCTGTTCCAGGTACATCTTGTGCAGGGTTATGCAAGGACTTATCATATTTGCTTTAGGAGTTCTAGAGTCATTTGAACTTTGCAATACCTTGCTGGAACAAGTGTTCAGGAGCCTTGAGGTATATGAACCATTACAATCATTGTACACACATGTACATTCCTGTTTTCAGGACTATCTTGAGACTAAGAGACAACTTTTCCCAAGATTCTACTTCATTAGTGACAATGAACTACTCAATCTACTTTCCCACACTAGAAATCCTTTTGCAGTACAGGTGCTGTGCAAATTATGTACATGTATTTGTAATAAACTACAGTGAACCCTTTGTATTTTAGCCATATTTAAGCAAATTGTTTGGCAACATCCAGTCACTTGAATTTTCTGAGCCATCGTCATCAGCTCCGCAGGTATTGTCCATTGTGTCCACTGAAGGGGAAAGATTGAAACTGGTCAAGTAAGTTGTTTACTCAGAGAATAAAGTTTTTTTTTACTTCTCATGACTTGACTTTATATCTGTGCTAGGGTCCTCACTGCACGTGGGAACAGTGAGCAGTGGCTTGGCAGCTTGGAGACGTTATCAATGGAATCTGTCAAATCAGAATTGAAGCAGGCATGCAGTGATTACGATCCATCATGTAGGACACAGTGGCTAGTAAAGCATATTGGCCAATCCATCATGACTGCTGTAAGAATAAGCTGCATGTGTGTGTGCACATAATAATGTGATTAAATAACTATTCTTGCAACATTTGCATGTGCATATGTTCATTTCTGTCAATATTTTTCATTCCAGGTAGAGATCATTTGGACCCAATTGACAGAACAATGTCTTCGAGGAAGTACTGCATTGAGTGATGCCCTGATGTTATGGGTTAAATATGTGGCTCAATTGGCTCAGTTCACCAAAGAGGTTGAGATACCCTCTGTCAGCCATTATATTCTGACCTCTCTGCTGGTGCTGGATGTGCACAAAAGAGATGTTTTACAGTCTCTTGTTGCGAACAAAGTCACTTCATCAAAGGATTTTCATTGGCTAAGGTTCTTGAATGCCAAACTACTTCATGTAGCCTTATTTACTTTGCAGTGAAGTTTCATGTGTCATGATGTCCTCTTTCAGGCAACTTCGCTACTATTGGCAGGCTGAATCCGGAACATGTGTATTGAAGCAATGTGCATCTGAGTTTCCATATGGCAATGAATATTTGGGCTGTCCTTTACGACTAGTTATCACCCCACTCTCTGAGAGATGCTACTTGACTCTAACAAGTGCCCTCTCCCTTCACCTTGGAGGGTCCCCAGTGGGACCCTCCGGAACAGGCAAGTCAGAAACAATAAAGGATTTGGCCAGGGTGAGTGATCTCCCCTTTCCCCCCCCACTCTCTCCCCTGAATGCTTACTGTTGGTACATGTAAAAACAGGCAATGGGAAGATTGTGCATAGTGATCAACTGCTCTGAGGAGTTGGACCACAAGGTGCTATGGATAACCTCATTGTCTGTGTACATGAATGCGACTTCTATGCTCCCAAATTTGTTCAGATGATGGGCCGCTTTCATTCTGGGATGTGCCAGTCTGGGATTTGGTGCTGTTTTGATGAATTCAACAGAATAAACGTTGAGGTTCTCTCAGTAATAGCGCAGCAGCTCATGACCATCAAAGTAGCCAAGGACAGCTTGTGCTCAAGGTTTGCAGCAGTGCACACCTAATAGTTGCCATCATTGTAATTCTGTGTCAGGTTCATCTTTGAGTGCAGAGAGATCAATATTGTCCCATTTTGTGCGGCCTTTGTTACCATGAACCCTGGGTATGGGACTTATTTATGATTATTATTTGTGATATTGATATATATTTTTTTGGTAAATTTGTTGAAGGTATGCTGGACGCTTTGAACTCCCAGACAACTTGAAGATGCTTTTCCGACCAATAGCAATGGTTGTACCGGACACAGCAATTATTACAGAAGTTCTTTTGCTTGCAAACGGTTTTACCACTGGATCAGTTTTGGCACCTAAGCTTACAAAGCTATATCAATTGGCCGCTGTACAACTGTCCCAACAGGTTTGTTGCATGTGTAAGAAAAGGGCTGTTTACTCGTTTTTATCCACAGCTTCATTATGATTTTGGTTTGCGAGCAATAAAGGCAGTTATTGCCTTAGCAGGAGATTATCTTCGAAGTGATGTGCGACACATGTAATTGTGCATGGAACAGTGCTGCCTTTGCAGTATGTATGTACATGTATGTTGTTCTGTACAGATCTGCTGAAGGGGACAGCCTACATCAGGTAGAAATGGAGGCTTTGCTTATGTCGCTGCAAAACTGTAACCAGCCAAGGTTGATTAGTGAGGATGTTCAGATCATCAAGCTACTGCTGTGTGACCTGTTTAACTGCCAACAAGATAGCCAAAATCAATACATCAAAGTACTTGAGGTAACTTAGAGATTATGCCAACAGGACTATTATTAACAACTGAGCATTCTGTAAAGGTCACTAGTAGTTAATAACAATCTGTGCACATGTAATGAAATTTTGTTGTTAATTTTTAGCATTACTTAGTAGAAGCTGCAAGGAGTGAGCATCTTCAGATTTGTGAATTTCAAGTGAGGAAGTGTTTGCAGCTCTACAGTACCTCCCTAGTGCGGCATGGTGTCATGGCACTTGGACCTACTGGAAGTGGAAAGAGTACTGCTTTTCATCTGCTGGCTAAGGCTCTTGGCTGTGCACATGATCATTACTATAGCAAAACACTTGCTGACCCTGCCTGCCAAAACCAATCAATTGAACAAGGCATATCTACAGATCTTCCAAAGGTATGGAATACCATAGAGCTCTCGTACTGCTGATTGTAATGTCTCTACATGTATGTATAAAGTTCATCATTTCAATGTAGATGTCTGCTCTTAAAACATCAATCCACTGCCAAGTGAAAAAGATTAATCCTAAGTGCCTTACAGTTGGTGAGCTTTATGGTTGCCAGGATTTGCGTACCTTAGAATGGGTGGAAGGTGTACTTAGCAAGACAGTTCGGAACTATGGTATGCAGAGCCATGTAGAAAAACATCAATCCGCCACTGGCACCCAAACACACCTTACTGTACCTGAAACCAAGACATCTGAGTGCACTTCTGCAAACATTGCTGATTGTGGTTTACCATATCCTTTGTGTGCTCCATTTGGTTGGAAGTGGGTTATTCTAGATGGTCCCATCGACCCTGAATGGGTAGAGAACCTGAACTCCACACTTGACGATTCTAAGCTATTATGCCTTTCCAACGGCGAGAGAATTGAGCTTGGAGTGGGCACACGCATATTATTTGAGACGGACAACTTAGTACATGCATCTCCTGCAACCATTAGCCGATGTGGTATAGTCTACATGGTATGTAGTAATGCATTGTAACTGGAGAGGTTCTATACTGTGGTGTATTTTTTGCTTTGTGTAGAACACAGCTGACCTTGGATGGAAGCCATTTGTTCATTCTTGGCTGGATTCACTACCACACACAGTGAGACAGACTTTTAGATTTAATCCATTTTTAATACCATGGTTTTTGCCTTTGCTTTACATGTAGCTCAACGACGAGATTAAAAAGCACCTTCTTATGTTGTTTGAAGCAAGCATTGATGAAGGCTTGATATTTTTGAAGCAACATGCTGCAGAGTTGTCATGTGCAAAGCCTGGTTTAAGTCCTGTTCACATGCTGTGCTGTATTCTGAAGTCCTTGGTAGACCATCTGGAGAGAGAGGGAATGTTACAGCAGCTGGGCACCACAACTGCTCCAGCTGTGTCTACATCTGTGTCTGATGATGCTGTAAAAGATGTGTATAGAACAGGGACTGTTATCTACATTCCAAGCCGACAAGGTAGAAAGAATTCTGGAACTCCAGCAAGGAAGAAGAATGCCACAGCTAACCAGCTGCCAACCACTCCTTTGAAGAACATTTTAAACAAGCTGTTTGTTTTCGCCTTTACCTGGTCATTTGGAGGTAACTTTGAATTGAATGAAGATACTGACAATTCTGAGAGGCTTGGTAGCAGTGAAGCCATTGTTCGCGGTGGGGCAAGCGCTGCTTCAAAATTTGATGCATTGGTACACAAAATTTTTAACCCCAACACAACTGGAATTCAACTTCCAAGCTCATCTGATCTCATTTATTCTTATTACGTTGATGTCACAAACTGTACATTTGCTCAGTGGGACAAACTGTACCAGAGCTCCATGAAGCACAAGTCTGCTTTCAGCCATGAACTGACCTTACCTTCATTTCTCATGGAAGCTGATCTAAAAGTGCTTAGTGCAGATGAGGTGGGGTTTGTACCCACAGTGGACACATTGAGAGCCACCTTTTTAATGGCTCTCCTTCTAAATTCGGGGCATAGTATGGTACTGTCAGGAAGACAAGGAGTTGGGAAAACCAAGTTGGTAAACAAATTCATTGAACTTATCACTTTGGGCTACAATTCTGAGGTGATATCAAAGATCCTGAACACAAAGACACAGAAGGCATCGGCTGCAGGTGGAGGGGAAGAATATGTGACTGAAATAGGGAAACTCCACTTCTCCTTCAGGACACAGCCACGTCACATTCATTCTTTAGTTGAGAAGTCATCAAAGAAAGGAAAGCTGATGACCAATGGGAATTCGGTGAGGGTAATAATTCTAGTTTCATATGCTTCTGTGCTAATGATCAATAATCTGCAGATGTTACTGTGCCTTGATGATATGCACATGACCATGGCTGACAAGTATGGTAGCGTTCCCTGTATGGAGCTGCTCCGACAGCTTCTTCAAGACCAGGGGTGGTATGAACGAAAATCTTTAAATTGGAAGGTAAGGGTTCCCTTTTGTAATTTGATAAGGTGACTGCACTTTGAGCTTGTTGAATGGATAGCTTCATTTGTACGATTTAGACCATAGGAGGAATTTGTGTTCTTGGAACGATAGGATCGAAGGACCACTGTTCAAAGAATGACCGCCTACTAGGAAAATTTTGGTGAGTTTGATTGTATTTCACCTTTGTGTGTGACATTGTGTGTACTCTTTCAGTACTCTCTGTTACACGGAGCCATCTGTTCAGACTTTAGTGCACATATATTCCACGATGATTACGAATTATTTGACGATCAACAAGTTTCATTCAGACATAGTGCAAATGGTGCCCCGCCTTGTGTCTGCCCTAATATATGTATACAAGAAAGTGCAATCCACACTTCTCCCAACCTCTCAGTCACCACAACTCTTATTCACTACTCATGACCTATCTAAGGTACATGCATTTGTGTTGTTACCTATTCATTTGGTTTTAAAATGTCTCTGCAGGCATTTTCTGGTTTTGTGCGTATCCATCCACGGGACTTTCCTTCTAAGGATTGCCTGATTCACTTAATGAGTCATGAGTTATTACGAGTATTCTGTGACCGTTGCTTAGCACCAGACAGAGATGTATTTATGGAAATTCTATCAGACAGCATTAGGATTTATTTTCAGGTAAGGATAACTTTTATAAAATTGTATGTCTTATTGCGCTCTTATTGAACCCAGAAATCAGTATCATCTGACAATATTAAGAATGAGCTCTTTCTGTATGAAGAGTTTTCAAAGCCGGGCAAAAAATACACTCCTGTCAGTAAGCTGAAGACTATTAAAAGCCATTTTGAAAAATTGCAATCTCAATGGAATAGTATTGAAGGCAAGGTTGGCAAAGTGTGTGTGTGTGTGTGTGTGTGTGTGTGTGTGTGTGTGTGTGTGTGTGTGTGTGTGTGTGTGTGTGTGTGTGTGTGTGTGTGTGTGTGTGTGTGTGTGTGTGTGTGTGTGTGTGTGTGTGTGTGTGTGTGTGTGTGTGTTGGGCAACTTCTCTACTACTCTTTTCTCACATAGAACGTTCACCTTAAGTTCTTTCCCCTTGCTTGTGAGCATGTCATCAGAGCGGTCAGAGTACTTCAACAGCCAGCTGGACATTTAATAATGGTGAGACTTATATGGCTTACACATAATGGCTACCAACCTTTATGTTTTTATTATTTGTGCTGACAGCTTGGCTTAGCAGGTGTTGGCAGGCGAAGCTGTATTGAGCTGGCCTGTCATATTACCCATTGCCAGTACCACCAAATATCCATGGGTAACAAGTTAGAATGCAAAGAGCAGTTGAAGGCTGTACTGATGGATTGTGGTGTTAAGGGAGAACCTTGTGTGCTTCTGGCAGTCACTAAATGTGACCAAGAGCAGGATGACTTGCTCCATGACCTGCAAGAGCTGGTTGTATGTGGTGAGGTGTATGGCCTGTTTAATATCGACGAAGTGGAAAATATTGTCAGTCAAATGGCAGACCCCAAGACTGTCTCGTCTAAATGTTGGATGTCATTTGTTAAGGTTTGTGTTAGGTTGTATGTATCAAATATTTGTAATGGTAATCTCTTGTTTCTGGATTTGTACAGAGAGTGCAGAAAAACTTGCATGTTGTGCTTTGCTGCAGTCCTGCAAGTCAGGAGCTAGATAGGCTCTGCAGCGCTTACCCTGGACTTATCGTTCGCTCAACTGTTAATGTGTATGATGACTGGCCTGCAAAAGCCTTGTTCAAGGTTGCTCTGAAACAGCTAAGCACTTGCCACCTCGCACGGGAACATATTCTACCAAAGGTATTTACTGGTGCATGCTGCATCCCTGCAACCATAGAGTTTCACTTGTTTGGAACTGTTGGATTTGCTGCGGACAGCAGTTATTAGGCTTACGAGTGTCAATACACTGAGGTTATAGACAGCAATGAATTGAATGTATTTCTTTGGCAGCATTGAGGACGCATGCAAACATATAAGCATTGAAGGTGGTTATAATGTATCATCTCATTGATTTCAGGATGTTCAGACAATGATGGCTACAGCTGTTGTCAGGATCCATGAATGTGTTTCCTTAGAAACAAGAAAACTATTAAAGCAATCAGGATATTCCTTTTATGTGACGCCATCAAGTTTTATTCATTTTTTGAAAGTCTTGTGTGAGACACTAAAGGCAGAGCAAGCAAAAATTGTTGGATCTTGGTAAGTTTTTCCATGTAGCATATGGTACTTGTGCATTCATAGTTTACTGCATTCTGGTTTTATAAGTCAACATTTGGAGATGGGTATCCATCATCTCAATGAAGCTGATCAAAGAATTTTTGATATGAAAGTTGAATTAGAACAACTCCAACCAGAAGTCCAACTGAAAGCCAAGGTTATACACCTAAAATACCTGCAGCGTGCTGTTTGCGTACATGTATCTGTGCATTTAGGCTGTTGAAGCGATGCTGGAGCAGTTATCTAATGAACGCGAAGAGATGAACCAACTCAAGGCAACAGTAGAACAGGAACGCAGTAGTTTCACTAAAGAATCGCAACTTGTCGCAAGTTTGGCAGCTGTGAGCTTGTTTTCTATAGCAGTGTTCTGAGCATTAAAGATGACTTACATCTTTGTGTAGGCCGTTGAAAGTGAACTTGAAGCTGTGCTGCCAGCCTTAATAGATGCTGAACGAGGTCTGAGTACTCTTAAGAAAGCTGACCTTGTTGAAATAAGGTACATGTGAAAATGGTCACTGTTATCATAACATGGTGCCACTCCTCCCAGATCATATACTACTCCTCCTTCTATGGTGATGCATGTGATGAGTGCTGTATGTGTGCTACTTCAAGAGCCAACGGATTGGAATGCTGTGAAGTTCCTTATGTCGGATTATGGCAGTCTTATGAAAAGGCTCAACACTTTCGAAAAAGATCATGTGTCAGACAAGGTTCTATACATTTATGTCCATTCTCAACCTTGATTATATTGATCACTCATATAGGTTTTATCCAAGCTGAAAAAGTACACAAGTGAAGAAAGCTTTACCCCTGACGATGTTGCACACTACTCTGTGGCTTGCAAGTCATTTTGTGAGTGGGTACTGGCTATTGAACGGTATGCTATTGCGTATAAGATGGTTGAGCCCAAGAGGAAGTCATATGAAGATGTTAAACTGAAACTTCGATCTGTCAGAAGTCAGTTACTGAGCAAAGAAGAACAGCTGACGACAGTATGCATTGGCAACAAACTGTGAATCTGTGTATTTATGTGTTCTATTGTAGCTGCAAGCAACGTTAGATCAATTGCAAGAAAAATATGATGAATCCAACAGGGAGAGAAACAAGCTGCAGGACAGGTATGATGACATATCGGTCAAGCTTGAAAGGGCACAAATTCTCTCTGCATCACTTGGAAATGAACAAGTCTGTTTCATGCTGCTATTTATATCTGTATTTTGATGGTAATATTGATCTTCACAGATACGTTGGAAAGAAACGTTGCACACCTTGCAGCAGAAGAGTACTTCTCTGTTTGGTGATGCCATTATGTTGTCGGCCTTCTTGGTGTATAGTGGTGGTTTTTGCCACTTGCAACGACAGAAACTTTTAACAGAATGGAAAGAAATTTGTTCACAGGAAAATCTAAAGCTGGGGACAGGATTATCTGTGGTGGACAGGTTTGCTGATTCAGAATTGGTATGAGGTTCTCTTTCATTTTGATGTGCTTGTAATTCTTTGTTCCCCCCCCAAACCCTTTATATAGATCCACGAATGGCATGTCCATGGTCTTCCCAAGGATACCCATTCCATAGAGAACAGCACCATCATAATGAAATGTGATAAATGGCCTCTGATTTTAGACCCAGAAGGACAAGCAACCAAGTTTGTATTAGTGGAACTTACGTTAGGTTAATTTACATGCATCTCTATATGCTTCCTTATTTTAAGGTGGCTCAAAATTACTTTCAAGGAGTCGGGCTTAATCACAGTTTCATACTCAAGTTTAAATTTTCAGAAAACAATTGAACAAGCTATTCAAACGGGTGTACCAGTTCTGGTCGAGGTAATGTATTAAATTTAATGATAAAACGCTCTCTTGATTAGTGAATGTGCGGAATAGGATGTTCCAGAACATGTGAAAGCTTTTATGGACCCGTATTTGGAAAGGCAGTTTACTACACACCAAAGTGTAACGCTTCTCAAAGTAGGGAAAATGGAAATCGAATACAACAAGTCATTCAGGTATGGCATTATTTTGATGCCTTTATCTTATTATAATTATCTCTTATCTTCAGGTTATTTCTGGTTTGCAGTCTCACTGCCCCTCAGCTGGGCTCTGAGATTTGCAACAAAACCACCATTGTCAATTTTGCCTCTACATTTGAAGGAGTTGAAGATCAATTGCTAGCCGTTGTTATCAGACTGGTAAACATGGCTTACTTATATAATACTTTAAATTAAACTATTAAGCCATGCACATGCAATGTAGGTTTTACACAGTCATTGGTATCTCTTACTCCATACTGTGCACTTGAGTATTGATCCATGTTCTGGGATCACATAATTTTCTGTTCAGGAGTTGTGCTACTACTTTCATTGTAGAAGGAGCCATCGCTTGAATCTCTTCACAACAAGCTACTCCTTTCCACGTGTGCTGACAAACGGCAGCTGAATTCTCTTGAAGATGAAATGCTACATATGATACAGAGCACTTCTGGTGAGTTGGCACGGCACATTTTACACACATCAACTTTAATAGTCATCGTTAATGATCACCATAGGTAACATCCTTGATGACGAGGAGTTAATACATGCCATGCAAGCAGTGAAGCAAGCCACTATTGGCGTTAAAGAAAGGATAGAAAATGCACAAGAATCACAAAAGATGATAGATACGCAGAGGCAATACTTCCTACCAGTATGTGGCCACACCTGTGTTCATAACGCATTCAGAGTTTCTTTCATTTTAGATTGCATCCAGGGGTTCCATTCTGTACTTTTGTCTTTTGTTGCTGAAAAGTCTGGATCCTGTTTATCAATATTCCCTCCATTGGTTTTTGAAGATCTTTGGTCAGTGCATTGAAGGCATGTCATTACAAAGTACCTGTCCACAGGAACAGGCCAAAGAATGTCTCACTGAAGCATGTGCAACCCTTACACTATCTGTTTTCAAGTCTGTTGCTATTGGTATCTCTTCTGATCACTTCACTCCATTCGTTTTCAAGATGTGCTGTTCCATTAATTTGCATGGAGATATCCTATTAGGGATCAAGCCCACAATTACTATGTCGGAATGGACTATCTTCCTTCAAAATATTAACGAACTCAATTTTGAGGCTGTGAATTCACCTGAACATTCTTCAACTAATGTGTGCTATAATAAAAGATTGCAGTCTGAAGCAAGCAAATCATCTTTTGTAAATAAACCAACTACTTTCTCAGAAGAGAAATGGGATGCAGCTCTTAGGCTAGAGTGCTCTCTTGGATGCTTTGCAAACCTTAGAAATGAACTGTCTCATCATGCCATTAGTTCTTCACCTGACAGCGGTGACTTCTGGGGAACTCTTTTGAAAAAGCCGTACTTCATGCAACTGTCAAAGTTTCAGCACCTAATCATTATTCGACACCTTGCTCCTGGTTGTTTATTACCATCCGTAAAGCAATTCATTAGCAGTGAGTTTGGTGAGAGTTACTGTTCCAAGCCATTGATTAATTTGAAAGAAATATTTGAAAGTACTGACAGCTGCACTCCAGTCATGTTTATACTGACTCCAGGTAACTGTCGTCCTTTATATTCATAACATTTAACTCAATTTCTTCTGTGCACCTTTGCAGGTGCTGACCCCAGCATTGCCCTATGTGAGCTGGCTCAGGAGTTACTAGGAAGTGTAGACCGCGTTAAATCAGTATCTCTTGGACAAGGTCAAGAACAGAAGGCAGAGAAAACAGTACATATCTGCAGCCAAATTGGAACCTGGGCATTCCTGCAAAACTGTCACCTTGCATTGTCATGGCTACCTCAGCTGGAAACTATGTGTAAAAGGTTTGCAATTTTCTAAACCTGTTCCAACGTCATAGATAACTTGTGTTCTTTATTTTTATCAGGTTGTTTACATCAGAAGTACACCCAAATTTTCGACTTTGGCTAAGTACCATTCCCACTTCTGGGATTTCAACAAGTATCCTCCAGTCATGCATCAAGGTAACCCTTTGGTACCTCATGTATACACAGATACAAGTATATCTTATACAGTTGTCACTGGAGCCACCAGCGTCTACTACATCAGCTTTGAAACAACTCCTATGTGAATCTGGGATTGCTGTGGTGGGTAGAGATACCTTTGAAAACAACAAGCCATGTTCAGGCTGGAAGCAATTGGTTTTTGGTCTATGTTATTTTCACTCTGTAATCAAAACCCAAAAACCATATCAGACTGCTAGTTGGAGTTTGCCACACGAATTCACTGATTCTGACTTAAAGGTCAGTAGAAACGCACCTCTGTTTGTATCATTCAGAACATAATCATCACATTATTTAGGTATCACTTCTGTTGTTGCAATCACTTCTGCCTGACATATCAGGACATCCCTGGGCTGCCATTGAATATTTGGTTGGAGATATGGTTTATGGTGGAAAGGCCACCACTACATTTGAGCTAATGTATCTTAAAGCACTGCTGAGGAGGTTTTGTGATTCCAGATTACGTCCAAAGGATGTTGTTGCCATGCAATTACAGGTATGTTTTCTTTATTATTTCCCTCTTTTTTCATCCATTACCTTGTAGCAAAGTACAAGTTATGAAACACTGTGCTCAATTATTTCTCATCTACCTGAAGATGAAAGTTTGACAACAGTATTGGGAATTGGTTTACCTGTGAAAACCTTATGCACAACAGTATCTTCATCTCGGTTTCAAGAACTTTTCTTACAGCTGGAGATGCAATCATCTGCTACATATCAACAGTATGTGTGCATCACATTCATGTGCATGGATATGGCTTGCTGTTTGATAAGGGAGGACACTTTTTTCTCTGTACATGTGGTTTGTTTCTGGTTCAAAGCTAATTATGAGACATTTTCTATTTAGCAGTTTCAGTCTCAGGGATTGTGACCAATTAGTACTAGAGAAATGTGATGCCCTATTGGAAAAGCTTCCTCAACCTATGGCAGTTGCTACATTTGATGGAAATTCTTCACCATACTGGGTCATTTTGAATCAGGAAGTGAATGGATGGAACTGGAGATTGCAGGCTGTCGTTACATCACTAACTACTACTGTACTAGCAGTAAAAGGACAGGCAGTGATGACTGAGGTGCAAAGAGATGTATATACTGCTTTGGCTTCAGAAAAAGTACCAAAGTGTTGGCAGGTAGGTCCATGTCCATACATTTCAGACACGTGCATCCCCTTTTTCAGTTTGTTCCTAGGTATAGGAAACTCTCTATAAACGTGTGGTTATCTGCACTGTTAGATGAAATTAGATTTATCAAGAATTGGGCTGATATGAATATTGATTCAGCAGTTGAACCTCGTTTGCCAAAGGAATTTTGGCTTCCTGCTATCATACACCCCAAAGGTAAAGAACAGTTCGTAGCCATCATATTGATATGTATATGAGAATTGTGCAAAAAATTGGCAGGGTTGTTTGCTGCTGCAACTCAAGTTTATTGTAGAAAATATGCGTATGATCTTGAGAGTGTAACACTTCACCTGCAACTAGCCAGTAATGAGGTTGGTATTTAAAACTACTACTGCACACAAATGATGCTAGATGACTGACTGGTTTTCATTATCTAGGATACAGTTGCTATGAGAGGAATTTATCTTTCTGGAGCTGGGTGGAGCTCTGAAAAAGGATTAATTGACCAAGTTAGCACTGGGGAAGATTTCTATGAAATGCCAGGCATGGCATGGTCATTTTCAAAGAAAGTAAGCATGTGCATGTACAATGTACATGGCGAATTAAACATTTCTGTTCCATAGGAGCAACATTCTTCAGAAATGAACCATCACTATTCGTGTCCATTGTATTCAGACTATACAAAAAAAGACTTTATCACCACTGTTCATATACAAATGCCTTCCAACCTATCAACTGATCACTGGGCTATTCAGGGGCCTGCAATGTTTCCCCACATTGACTATTAATATCAATATCTGTTGTATTTTGCAAACCTTGTATGGTACACATGAAACATTTATCCAGCTGCATGCATGCATCAATGTAGACTAACAAAAAAGAATAATAAAATAAGTCCAGAGTCCTGGCTGACATATATGGCCGCCTAAACATCTGCTTGGTGAGAGCTGTGGCAAGAGCCATCCTGACAAGAGGCCTTTGCCCAGTCCATCTCTAGTGTATATGTACTGTTTTCCTTGTAGCTATAGTGTCAATAGTTAGGTTGTACATTGAGTTTACCTTTTTCAGGTGTATCTTATGTATATGTGTAATAATAATAATAATACTACTACAAATAATAATTATTATTATTGACAAATTACATGAATCGAATAAATGCACATTATTATTATTGAAATTTGATAATATACAGTAACAGATATATGATACAGTATGCACAAAACAAAATCTACCTACAGCATCAACATGCACAGTTTATAGGGAGCGGGATAGGATGGCTTGAGAGTTTGCTCTCACAAGGGCTAAACTTATTCTACCAAATAGTTCATTACACACTAGCGACTTGGGGAGACCCTGCCTGGTGGACAAACGTGTGGCAAGTCTTGATAGTGCCTGAATAGCCTCAGTGCCCCAACATCCATATGTTTCTTTTAATTTATAATAATAATAATAAAGCCAGGGTGATCAGTGACATGTTTGGAAGGTTGAATATCACCCTGGTGAGAGCCATAGCAAGGGCCATACTGGCTAGGACTGTGATCCCTTCTGACTTTAATTAAATAATAATAATATGTTGGTGTACTGTATGGTTCCTTAGGATAATGCATATACAAGATTATTATTATTATTAGCTTCTTCCCTGGGTAGGATGGTGTTATGGCTCACAACCAACTTTATGGCACCCGCTTGGACAGTTAAGTTCGGAGGTTGGTGTCCAGCAGGGGGATCCGCTGGGTCCACTTCTCTTTTCCTTAGTTCTACACAAGGTTGTGTCATCTATTGCACAGGACAGGGAGTGTCTACCTCTACTATTTAATGGTTGGTACCTGGATGATGGGGTTTTGTTGGGGCACTCGCAAGCGGTTAATCGGGCTTTGACTCTCATTCAAGAGATGGGTCCATCTTTGGGGCTTTTCGTCAACATATCTAAATGCGAGTTGTTTGGACGTGGAGACCTGTCGTCTTTTCCTCCTGAGATGAAGGTGTCAAGAGTACCCAACCTTGTGATTCTGGGTGCTCCAATTGGGGATTTCGTTTTTTGTGCTAAATTTGTGGCACAAAAGCGGGTTGATGCAGCAGTACTACTATCCCAGTTGGCAGAAGTAGGTACGGAGGATCCTCAGGTAGCTTTCCTTCTATTACGGCAGTGTGCTGCGTTCTGCAAGTTAGTCCATTTGGCACGTTCCACACCTCCTTCGCATATTGCAGAGGGCTTGGCGCTCTTTGACAAGGACGTATGCCAATGCTTTGCCGAATGCACAGCTATAGATACTGCTGAGGTGGAATGGATGCAAGCACAGCTTAGCCTTAGTAGGGGTGGGCTTGGCCTCCGTAGTTTGTCATCCCATTGTGTTGCAGCATATCTTGCCTCCATCAGCAGTTCTGGCTGTGACAAGTGGAATCTTTTAGTGGAGCCAATCGAACTCTTTAATGGGTTAGTACCAGCGGAGGATGCAATAACTCTGGAAACATTAGCCACCTCTAACATGCACCAGCACTCTCTGTTCGGAAAAATTGAAGACCAGCAGTTTCGGCAGCTGTTTCACATCTCTTCTCCTGCTAATAGAGCTCGCTTGCTATCAATTTCATCTCGTCATGCTGCTTCGTGGCTCACTGTTGTCCCCTCCCCAGGCCTTAACTTGCACCTAGAGCCCAATGAATTTCAGATTGCTGTGAAGTGGTGGTTAGGAATGGATGTTTCGTTTGGTTCTTGCTGTCCTCACTGTCCTGACCACAGGCTGGACCCGCTTGGTCACCATGCACTGACGTGCAAACATGGGGGGGATGTAGTCTTACGTCATAACAGCCTCAGGATGTTTTTGTGGAGTTTTGCCACAGGGCCTGTCTAGGAGGTCAGGTAGAAGTGGGAAGTGGTCAAGGTCATGACAGGCTTAACTCTCGTCCTGCAGATGTCTTGGTTAAAAACTGGCACCTTGGCAAACCTGCTGCATTTGACCTCACCATCACTTCTCCGCTTAATCCAACCACTTTGACGGAAGCGGGAGTGAAATGTGGGTCATCCGCTCAGGTTGCCGAGGTTAGGAAGCATGCTGCTAATGATGAGAAGTGTAAGGAGCTGGGTTGGGTATGTATTCCACTAGCTGTGGAGGCATATGGATGCTGGGGCATGGAAGCCCAGGAAACTTTTAAACGTCTGGCGGCTCGTCTAGCGATTCAAATGGGATGCGGCAGGTCGCAGGCTACCACCACAGTGTACCAGAGGCTGAGCCTTTCGCTCGTGAGAGCTAATGCAAGGGCATTGCTCTCCCGTGCAAGGGTTCATTTGGAGGAGGGGGATTGAGGTGGGAGTGTGGATTTCTAGTTATAGGTGACTTTACTATAATTAAGGTGCATTTATTCAGACCAGCATATGTATTAATTGTGTATGCACTTTAAATAATAATAATAATAATAAATTAGTGACAATATTAATAATAATTCTGTATGAGCATTTATTCCATTCGTGTATTGTCTTGTTTCATGTATTTCATGTAATAAATTAAAGATAAAATAAAAATAATAATAATAATTTCATTACATAACACAATTAAGTTTAATACTCAAGAAGGGGCGCACGGGCACATCTGAGGAGAATGGCTCTTGCATTCTGCCTCATCAGTGTGACACCCATGCAGCAGGCAGTACATTTGGCTCAGTGCCTCAGTTTCACATATTCCCACTTGCATGGCTAGCCTCTTACTCAATCTGGAGTAGTGAATGGCTAGGAAGGATGCCAGCCTGGAGAAGGTATCATGTGCCTGCTTGCCCCAATTGCCATAAGTCTCCAAAATTATTATTATTATTATATACACTAAAATAAGTCCTATAACAGTCAAGTTAACCTAGATAGGATAGCTCTACAGTTCGCCCTTACTAATGTCAACCCTAGGCGGCTGTACAGGCTAAAAATGGTTTTGGACTTTAGTTTATTATTCCTGATGGAGAGACGACCTGCAAGCTTTGATAATGCTGCTGCCACTGCTTCAGCTCCCCAACACCCGTGGTCTCAACTACCAGTGGGATGCAGGCCCACCCCAATTCGTCACACTTTTTGTCGCTGTTGTTGTGTTTTCTGTTCTCAGCTAACAGGGCTGCCGAACCAGCCATCACGCTCGCTTCTAGCAGAACACTTGATTGTAGCGTAGACGTGACGGACAAGTCAAAGGCAGCCGGTTTGCCAAGGTCCCAGTTAGGAACAAGAACATCTGCAGGGCGGGATTGAGAATCGGATCCCGCCCCACAACCCATTTCCAGACGTGGACCCAAGCAAGCACGTTAGCAGAAGTCATAAAACACATCCCTGAGCTTATTGTGTCGCGAAACCACATCCCCTCCATGTTTGCAAGTGAGGGAGTGATGGCCAAAGTCATCCAACACACAGGAAGGACAGTGAGGGCAACTTTGGCCTTGGACCACTGGAATACCCAACCACCACTTAAGTGCTACTTGAAACTCAGCAGGCTCCAAGTGGAGGTTGAGTCGTGGGAAGGGAGTGACTGACAGCCAGGCAGAAGCATGAGGGGAAGAAATGGACAAAAGACGAGCCCTGTCAGTCACAGATGCATTATGAAAAAGATTATTGAACTGTTGGTCTTCTATCTTAGAAGACAGAACCTTCTGTGAAAGAGGAGAATCGCCTACAGACTCATTGGGTGAGGGAATCCTGGGGGTCCACTAGACTGTTGTAAAGGTGCAATGACGAGGATACATACCTACATGATGATGGAGAAAGGCCTGAGGACAAAAATGATGCTACGTATGCTGCAGGAGAATGGAAACTTAATCTCCGAAGCCCTAAACCCCCCCTTTTCAAGCAGAGTTGTACTAGTTGCCAGGTGGCAGCAGAAGCATCTCTTATTTAAAAAAAATACATGTACTACTATTATTATTGACAATAATTAACAAGTAGCGCGTGTGGTCACTAATGAATTCACATAAAAACACTTCGAAACGTTTACATAACTCAAACGAATAAGTGCCATTCACATTTCGTCCGCAATAGTCATAAACAAAAGGGCCTCTGAGCGCAAGATCAAAGGCAAAAGGGCATCACAAAAGCGCAATACAAAAGGGCCTCTGGGAGCAAGAACTAAATAATAAAGGTACAGGGAGCGGCCCTTATCTAACACTAAGCGATCTATAGTTCTGAACAGTTATTTTAGCGAGAACTGTTTGTTTACACAGTCTAAAGGTGGCGTCAGTAATGAGGCTAAAAAGTAAAGTAAGTATTCTTGAAAATCAAACAGACAGTGTAAAAGCAGAAGACGAGATATTGTATATTTAGAAGTATCATTACATGTAGAATCAAAATATGATTTTTTATTTTCGATGCGGTACAAAATAATGGTCAAATTAAATAAATATTTTAAAAGTATCCCTATTCACTTGAAATTTGGCTGCACAAGGTCCATTTTCATAGCCAACATAGCTGGTAGATTTCTACACATTCACAGGGAAAAAAATCGTGTTCCGGACCTTGGGTTTTAACCTATCGACCATGGGATCTGTTCCATCAAACGTATTCAAAGACTTTGAATACGTTTGATGGAACAGATCCCATGGTCGATAGGTTAAAACCCAAGGTCCGGAACACGATTTTTTTCCCTGTGATTATGGTATTGTAGGCATGAATTTAATATTTTCATTACGAAGCCATTAACGTTTACTTCCTCGATGGTGTCGCTGAAGTATTAGAAGTCAGCGATCGCGCCCTGAAATTCCAAAAACGTGTAGCCATTTTGGAAATACTACATGCATGTACTACAAATTGAAATAGTCTGTATATGGTTGCTCAAGTTGGAACTTGGATTAAGACTTTGCTGCGTGTACTGTACAGCGATATTGTGCAATGCAACATTAATTACATGGAAATAATTAACATATATACTACATTCCTTAACTTTCCATGATGGAGAATTCACACAGAAAATGAACTGAAGCTATAGTGAAGAGTACTACAGCAAACAAAATTGGCCTCAGAATGGAAGTACAACAGCCAGCTGGAGAAGATAATTTAAATCTAAATCTGAATCCCATGTTACTGATCAATCTTGTATTTTTACCATTTGCTGTTTTTTACTTCCTTCAGTTCCAATAACTTTCAGCAAAAGCTTGTAGACACCTACCATATTCTCTGCACGCAACACTTAAATATATCCACTATCCATTATAACATCAAAGCACATGATCCATTGCCAGATAAATTCAAAAATGCAATAAAAACAGCAATTATAGAGCAGTGAAAATCATTGATTTTTTACACATGAGTCACATACACGAACAGGATAGTTCCAACCTTTGGAAGGTACAGGCAGTTTATGTTGAGAACAAGAGTCACACACACCCTGCCCACAAGACCTGCAGTGGTGCTTGCTTTTTACATTAAAATCACTATTGCAAACATTGCAATTTAGGATTTCTGCATCAGGTGCCCAATATGTTGGTCGTGCTGTCTCTGAAATGAGGCAACATGAATAGCTGACTGCCCCTGATACCGCTCTCTGGGCTGCTTCCCCTACGTATCGAGCAGTGACACCATGTGCCTGGGTTTCCTCACCTTCAATCATATTAGGACTCTCAATGAATTTGGTGTTGTATTTGTTGTAACAAAAATTACAGACTTTCATTGGCACAGTGCCCCATCCTCTCCATGGAACTGGCATATGTTTTAACAAGCAGCCTTCACAGAATCCATCACCACATGCTCTGCAGTGATGTTTTGTCTGCAATGGTTTGAAAATCACTTTGCATTCCTTACAGGCCTGCAATTAAATAAATATACTTGTCAATACATTGTAACTGCAGGCAAACATATTAACCACTTATGTGCAAGTGTCAACTTGGTTTATATAATTATGCCATCTAATATTGTATAAGGCAAACTCAACATATATTTTAAGAACAATATACTGCAATTACTCACCAAAATGCTATAGTTTGGTACCCAATAAGTAGGTGCAATTTGGTCTGATACCCAGCTTGAAATCATCTTAGTTGGTTTTGAGCCAACACTAGATATAGCCTCAGCCACACCAGACACTCCATCCAATAGCTTTCGAGCAGTAATGGTTACAGAGCTTGATGATGTAGAAACACTTGTTAGAAGGTCCTGCACAAAAAAATATATTTGTGTTGAACACTTCTAGCCAGTACATGTATCAGGGCAACAAAATACAAACCTCAGGCCAAACATGTTTGTTTTCTCTCTTAACAGAATCAATTTCTGGATTCAGGTTTCCATACCAGTGTTGTCTGCTGCGATAGATCACCCCACAAGTTGCACACTCCAAAACTGAGCTGTGTTTATGGATGAAAACATGTGCATCCATTCACATCCACCCAGCCCTTCACAAACACTTGTTGGGTACATGTACCAGCACATTTTCAGCATATTTCATACAGGGACATTTTACTTGTAAATGTTACAAAAGAGTGGGATAAGACTTCTGAAGAGAGGGATATGAGCAGGAGTACATGCACCATTCGTGCATTGCCCCCAAGAATAAATACTGTGAATAAATGTGCTGTGTAAAAGATTACTGAAGGGGACTAAAGTTCAGTTGATACTTTTATAGAGGTGTGTAAAAAGTTGCCAAGGTTTTTTGTAACATTTGTGGTATCCTACCTAGCCCTATAAATCCTAAAAAGGGGGGGATGACACTTCCTGACAGGAAAGAAGAAGCAAAACAACTTCTATCTTTGTGATGCGGGAAATGCTAGGAGCTGATGGTAAGAGTACATCAACAAAAGAAACTACTGCTCTGCAATCTTAGATTACGAATCTGAAATGAATTCAAGGTGTCTTGATGGATTTGAAGGTTGGCTTCTCCAAGTTTGCTTAGCTACAGCCCAAGTGAGTGAAGGAGCCAGTGGAGTAGTGTATGTGTATGTGCATGTGTGGTGTGTGTGTGTGTGTGTGTGTGTGTGTGTGTGTGTGTGTGTGTGTGTGTGTGTGTGCTATCCAACAGGTACATTTATCAGGCTGGAGTCACTAATGAAGAAATCTAGCATTATATCCTCCTAATGTACAGTGTTGGCACTGCAACCAATGCCCTGGTACAGTTTCACTCCAGGCTTCGTTATGACTGATGAAAATGAAATTGACCCATTGGAGATAGGCAATGAGATCGTGTCATCTTTGAAACTGAAGTATTACCTGTGGTTGAGTTCATCACATAGTGTAGTTATTGCTATGTCTTGCAGCAAATGATTGAGAGTTTTTAGTGGTGCTGACTTATCTTCTGTGAAAATTTTGGTTATGTTGTGCAAGATGCTATCCAGTCAATTCACTGCAGCAGCAACCATCCATCCTTTTGTGTGTTATTACACAAAGGATAACTCACAAGCCTGTGGTACATGTATATTGTGATCTTGAAAAGTAAAAGTACATGTACATTTCCTGAGAAAATTTGGCACAGGAATGTCAGCCACATTTGGGTACATTGGATCGGTGTGCTGCACAGTACAAGAACTTTTCAAACGTGCATAACTTCGGTATAAAAGCAGAGTGGCATCTTTTTTGTTGCAACATCCCATCGCAAGTCTGCAGGAGATGGTGGCTGAGAAACACTAAAGAAACCTACCAGTCTTCATCATCCATATGAGAATCAATTTCTAACTGCACACCAGCTCTACCACTATGCTGACAATGGGATGCACTTTGGATATCCAACACTGGAATAACATGACCAGGAAGCCAAGCTACTGGAGGCACAGCTCAGAAGAGTGATCATGAAACATAGAAACTTCACAGCTTACCAGCATTGTTGAAGTTAAGCATTCTCCCTGATCTGTTTACATGTAACAAGATGTTCTAGATATATATATATTGTGACCCAAGCTAACTCAAACAACAGCCACAAGCTACTATCTAAGCAACAAAAGGCATACATGCCTTGAAATACAAAAAGCCACTGCCTTGCTTTAGCAGCTATAGGATAGACTTTTGTTGCTTAGACAGTAGATTCTCTATGACAACATTAACACCCCACAACCATAAGTAAATATGCAAATGCACTTGACCAGAACAACTTTTAAGAGGATGGTTTTCTGCTTTTAATAGGGAGTGATCAGCTTATAACCCTACTGGTGTTGGCAGTTACACCCCCAAAATTGGGTTAGATGAACTTTTAAAATATTCATGTCTATCACCTCTGGGGACTTCTACAACAAATACCATCAGTACAACTTTATTTTATCTCCCTAGCATAACCACAACAAGGCTAAAGCACAAACCTTTCAAGTAGGCCAAAAATTGTTATTCAGAGGGATGATACATGTACATGGTACATGTACATTTAAGATTAGGGTGTTATGGAGTGGCCAGGTGACATCTCAGTTACATGTCGCTTCACAAACATTCTTGCACATTACACTACGTAAAATCATATAGCACTGGCACATTGATTAGCCTTACAACGACCACATACAATTACCATTTATATGGCATGTTATCATAGCCATATACAGTAGACTACATGCAGTAGTGCTTACCCAGACCATGCATATTTTGCCAGTCCAATCCAACTCCCATCTGTACTGCCTGCTATGCGGGACTCAACAACACTCTCCTTACCACTGTCGAAACATGCCTACAAAAAAAGTGCATGTAATACACATTGCACTGGGATAAGGCAAAACCTTACATGTACATGTAAATAATAACAGTGCATAATAATGCCTCTTGGGACTAATAAATGTGGCTATGAACTGAATCAGAGGTGAAATCAGCCACAACTGAGTAGGTGGCATGGAGAGTACTGCGGACAAACAGCAATATGCCATGATGGTTTTTATTACAACCATGTATACACAATGTACATCCTTTCACATCCTAAAAACAATCAGCTTTAATAGGACCTTACCTTACACAAATAGACTTTATTGTCATACTGATGATGATAGCGGCACCTGGTTGCAGTTATCTTGTGTGCAATATCATCCATTTTATGATTCATACTAAGCTCACAGCGCACCCTGAGGTGCAAATAAAATAAATATATATACCATCACAACAGAAACATATACCAATCTTACCCACATGCCAAACATTCCTGCTGGCAGGAGAAGTATGCTTCTGGCATTGCCCTCATCTGGATTTTTTCTAACTCACCACTGAATTTTTGATTCAGAACCTAAAGGAGAATACAAAAATCAAAGTTCTATCTCAAGTGGAGAGATTTGTTTTGAATAAATCATAAACTATCCTCACTTGTATTTACATGATGTGCAATGCATGTTACATGTATGTGTGAATGTCCGTTTCATTTGCTGAGATTTTATTTCATGAAGCAGAGAAAATTTATTATTCTCCACCCTATCCACTATGTGTGGCTCATTACTAATGAACAATTTCTTACTATGTGCATAGGAAGTTAGTTTTTCTGCCTCAATTGAAGACTTGCGGTATAGGACATTTGATGCTGCTATTTTTTTCAACCTGTAACATGTAAGAAGTTTTCTAGCTACAAGTACATGTACATGCAGGGAATGATGTGTTTTGACAGGGATTATATAACTAAGAACTGGCATCAACCACATTACTATGCATCTCTTGTCCCACACAGTAATTGATTACTTAGGCTGAGGCTTACTTGCAAAGCAGTAAAAATCACCTCCAGTTGCCTTGGTGCCCGAATAGCATTGTTGTTAAGGAGATCTGCTACAGCTTTACAAAAAGAGCTGAAATCTGTTGGGGGGTGTTGAGTTCTTGTGCCAACATATTCAATTGAACAGAATGATTTAGGTATACAACCTAATTCAGCAAATCGTATGCGTAATAATTCATCAGCACCTATAGGTTGCACATCATCACATGTGCTTGGACCTAATGGTAGAGAAGAATCACCACTGCATGTGGGGTCATTTTGGACAGGAAATTCACTGGAGGTAGACGATGTTGAGGTCGGTGGCTTTGCTACAAATTTTAAGACATTCTCACCTAGCAGGTGTGCATATTGTGTCTCGTGAAAAATGACGATGGATGGCCCCAACGTTGATAAGGGTATGTCCAACTTGTACTTGATTGATGCAGCTTGAAGTTCAGGCATAAAAAACTTCCAGTATGCATCAGATGCATCACCCAAAAAAGTAAAAAGGTCATTATGTAGTCTCTCTGCACGGGTTCTATATATCACCACATCTGATATAGCCAGTACTTTTAGGAGCAATCTGGTCCTACGAGCCTCATTTTCACAAACTCCTAGAAGACCCTCTGTGTCAACAAAGATGGCTTGATATCTTGGTGAGTATGCTACCCAAATTCCAATTGTACAAGCACTTTGAGCTGATGAAGTCCGAAATAATTCTTCTTGAAAGAATGAGTGATTTAAAGTATGAGACTTGCCATCGCCAGTGTTACCAAAAATAGAAACAACCTTCACTTTTGATGTCCTGTCACACCCAAGCTTTCTGATGAATTCGTCTGTGTCACTGACCTAAAATATGTTATCAATACTGTTAGTATGAAACAACTAACCCAAAGCCCACAATATATATACATAATAAACCTAATGGACTGTCCAAACAAAAAATTCAGTGCTGTTGTAAAAAATTTCATACCGCAACTAAAACTTTGCCCCAAGGCTTTCACACATGTCACTAGGCCAATGACTATTTTGAGAAAGAATATTAATTTGGGTTTGGATATACTAGCCATTGAACAATGTGGTTGTACACCACGGTTACACTTTCTTAAAGTTGATGTTGTCCCAAAATAATGTTGTCAGCCAAAGTTGAAATACAAACTCCCATCCAAAATTGCTGGTGCATAAATGACAATATAGATCTATTGGCAATAGTTTACAAGAACTGTGGCCCACTTAGTGCAAGAAGTGTTTGATATTCTAATGAAAACTATGTGAGTTAGATGTGTAGATATTATCTACTACCGTTACAAGAAGAATGAAACGAAATAACTGGTTCACATACGCGTTAGTAAGACTTCTCACCATTAGTTCCTCCTTATCATTTATCAGCAAAAAACATGACGAGGAAGCCGATTGAGGGTCATCCTTTGCGCAATGAATTGTCGATACACGACAGTGATCTTTACGCTTTCCTTTAGTGTGCCATTGTTGGTCACATTCGAAACAGAAATCCATCATACACTGACCACAGTGAATTGAGGCTATATTTCTAGCCTGACACAGTACGTTACATTTCTTCCCTATGCGATCGAGTTTTTCCCTAAAATGTGATTTTAAACCTTTGGTAGAATGGATGAACACGTCGCAAGCCGCGCAGAGGAAGGTTCCACAGGCTTCGCAAAATAATTCGGCGTGGCTACCCTGACATTTTAAGCACTCTTCACATAGTAATTCTCTTTGAACATTGGTAGACACAGACATATCCATCAGCGTCGCGAAGGTTACATGTATATTAATGAAATTGTCACATGATGTAACGGGTTAATTTTTCATAACGGCCTAATACTGAGACTACTAATGGCAAAAAAGCGACCTGTGATCGATACTGACAGTGATGTTTCTGGTGGTAGCGACCTGGATGAGGTATCGTTAATATACTGGTGGTTGTGGAGAGCCTAATTTTTAATGTCCCATTGTAAGTCCGTACATATGGCCTTGGCTCCTTAAACAACGTTCTTTATTTGTAGCGATAGCCCATTCTCCACCGAGGCATGCATATTATACTGGTTGAAATTTGTATCATTTCTTAGGAGCTTTTGTCATTGGCGTCTGCAGCCAAAAGGGCAAAACCCCCTGTGAACACAGCAAGCCCTAGTGAGTCAGATTCAAGCTCTGAGACTGGAAGTGACGATGAGGTTAGGCCTACAGAACGTATTTTGAACCCTGAAATTGTTATGCAGCATTTAAAACTGTATAAAGTGGGCTTTAGACGGCGAAAAAAAGAAAGGGAAATTACAAAAACCCAAAGCGTCGACCTCGAAGGAACCGAAGAAAAAGACATCAGTCAATTCTAGTGAACTAGAAGGAAGTGGCGAAGAAGAGGTGCTGCAGGTAATGTATCTACCATGCTGTACTTATGTAGGGTCGGAAATCAAATTGTAAGACTCTCTGCATAATCTTTTTTACAGCCTACTACCACGCAGAAAACATCTGAAAGTGATGGGAGCTCTGTAGCTGCAGAGAGTTCATCAGATGAATCGTTGAAGTTTGATGATGGCCTTGATGAAAACTTAATTGGTGATGAAGAAGACAGAAAGCGGCTTGATCAGATGACAGAAGCAGAAAGAGAGCAGGAAATGTACAATAGGTATGCTGTTGACGAATTCACAATCTGAAACATAGATATCATACGTCAGTTATTGTATGCCAGAATAAAGGCTGACGATTTTCTGAAATGATCATTTACTACAGTACGTATCTTAGTGATAAATTTAGTTTCCGCTTTTACAGGGTAAGTGCACAAGACGATGCACTTTTAAAACAAGGAGGCTTCGTATATTACAACTGGTGTGAATAGCAGTAATAATGTTGTCTTTGCTATAACAGCATATTTTAGTTCTTATGTAACCTTATCACTAATCATATGCATGCAAAGATGATAACGAAAGAGAAATGGATTATTTGAAGGGATTGTTTATTCAATCCTGAGTGCAGCACCAATGTACATATTAAACTTAATCATACTTATAATATTATATGTATGTATGGCCGCCTTAATTTGACTCTTGTGCGAGCCAATGCCCGAGCCCTCCTCTTACGATGTGGCTGTTCCCTTCAGGAGGGGGATAGTTCCTCATTGTCACTTTCATAGCCAGTGTGTCTCAGTGTGTCTGGATATGTATGTATGTATTAATAATAGCATTCGTTATTTAGTGCATTTATTCTGATTAGTGTATTCTGCTGCATCTTGTATTCCTGTTCATGTTATATTATAATGGTTTTGTATGTACATGTACTCTTTCTCTTTCTTATAGTAATACTTGTATATTTATGCTAGGTATCTGAAGCGTGACGCCTTGAAGGCTAGGTTTGAAGTGAAACAAAGGCTTAGACGGCTAAAAAGGGAAAAAGAGAAGCAGGAGAAGCAAAAGAAAGAAGATGATGACCTCAGACAGAAGGGAAGGCGTAAAGTAAATGAAGACAAAACCAAAAGCCGAGCAATGGACGAGTTAAAGGCTAGGCGTACTGCAGGTTAGTTCATTACTGATTTCATTGTAACAGGAATGTTCATGAACAGTTTTCATTCTGATGTGTCATTATGTCTTAATTTTTTGGAATGTTTTTGCTGTGCATTACGGCTTAGTTGCTTCCAACTAATCAATATGTTCTAGTAGAGTATTCTCAGTGCCATTTATTTGATGGTATTTTGCTGTTAAAGATAAACAGAAAAAGGCTGAGGCAGAACAGAAACAGCAGCAAAAGGAACCCCTAAAAGCATCTGATATTTACTCTGACTCTGATGAGGAGTCTTCAAGTGCTGAAGAAACTCCTCCTTCTAACAATGTTGCATCAGATGATGAAGCAGGTGAAAAGACAATCCAAGATTTGATATCTGCTGCTCCAAAATACATTTCAACATTGGATGAGTTAAATAAGCTTAAACTGTCTCGTTTTCGCTTGGAAAAGTGAGTAATACCTGTGTGTTATTTGCACTGTAGTGTTTATGTTATTCCTGCAGGTGGGTTCACATGCCATACTTTGAGGAAGCAGTGAAGGGTTGCTTTATTAGGGTTGGAATTGGCGCTCATGAAGGGAAGATGGTATATCGGGTAAGATTGTAGTTATTTGTGTACTGTGGCGTGCTGCATACACGTGCTATGATGCTTGGGAAAATTGTGTTCAATCAACAATGTGCTGCAATTGTATTGTTAGATATGTGAGATTATGGGAGTTCAAGAGACTCCAAAGGTGTACTCACTGGGAACAACAAAAACGAACAAGGGACTTAAGTTGAGGTATAAATTGAAGATGTTGTAAAATAAGCACCATCGAATGTTGTTGGCACTAGGCATGGAATTCAGGAGAGGACATTTAGAATGGAGTATGTTTCAAATAGCTCGTTCACAGAATCAGAATTTCAAAAATGGAGAACAGAGGTTTGTTGCTTTGAGCCAACCTATGTACATAATTATCTATTTTTTAGCTTGAGAAAAGGGGATTTCAACTTCCAACTGTGGCCAGTGTTCAGAAGAAAGTGAAAGAACTTGATCAGTACAAGAACAAAGCTTTGGAAGAAGAAGATATAGACAAGGTGCTAAGTATATATAATGGTTTTGTGAATTAGCAATCATGTGCACCACCAATATTACGGCAAACTGTTGCAATGTATATGTTAGTACCAAAGGAGTATATTTTGAGTAGACAATTTTGTAGTGTTTTAAAGTTTGTGTACTCATTAATAAATATTGCATTCTAGATATTGATGGAGAAAGCAAAATTCAGAAGAGGGCCACGGAACTATGCTATGTCAAAGAGCAAATTGATGAGAGAAAAGGTGCTTACAATACTATTAGTTCTGCTGCATTTCATCAGCCAACAAGATATACTTTTTGTGGTGTATGAATGCGTATGCAGGACTATGACGTACATTGTATTTTGGAGACAAAACAGCCTTGGTTAATAGGTTGATTTGAAATGGAAGGAAATGAAGGTAGAATGGAGATAGCACTGAGCAAGTTTTTTCTGTGGATAGAGACAACATGAATTGTACATAAGGATAATTTGTTGTTTTGCCCCACATCCCCAGACCTGCTAAACATCTTAATCTTACATTCAATATGCGTAGTGGTAATACATAATGATAGGTATGGAAATGTTTTTCTGCATTTACCCATTGCCTGTGCAGGAAGTTGCAGAACAGGAGGGTGACATGGACAAAGTAAGTGCTATTGTGAAGCAGCTCGACGAGTTGGAGGAGAGGGCTGAGGAGCTGGACAAACAAAGAACTAAAAGTCTTTCTGCAATTAGGTTGGTCGATTAAGTATAACATTGGCATTGTCAAAGTAGATTTGTTATGAGCTGTGATGCATTTGTACATGCACATGCATTACAAGTTAGATTGGGATATTAAAGAACTTGTAAACCCCAAACCTATTGTAGACATTTATTGTTTTTAATCAGCGGATTTAAAATAAAGTACACAATAATCTGAAATGTGAATGTTGTCAAAAAAAGAATATTGTCTGGGGAAAATTTAGCTTGCTTCAACTGAAACTGGCTCAACTACTGTGCACTAATGCAGTAGCATGGCCATGAGGTACAGATACAAAATAGCTATAAATTATAATTTCCTATGTGATAGTGTATGTTTTATTTCAGCCATTGCATTGTACTATTTATACTGAATGCATGACATTAGGGTTTTAACTTTTACTTCAGCTACATTAATGAAAGAAACAGGCAGGGGAATGTGCTCCGCGCAGAACAAGCTTTGAAGGTTTGATATTTGTACTAAGGCTACTGTATACCCTGCAGCAAATATTTCCACCAATCAATAGGAGGAGATGGCTGGAGAAAAAAACAAAGAGGACCCATTCACAAGGAGAAAATGTCAGCCAACTTTAGTCAGTATTGTAAGTCACGGATTTGTTTTGTTGCCTATTACTGATAGTTACTGACCAATGCTTGCTTGCGTACAGAATAAGGACAATAGTACTCCTGAACTATCAACCAAACGGGAAGAGAAGACTGGTAGACAGGTGAGCAGCGCGCATTCGCTGTAATGCAAAAAGTGTTCACTGGTAAAATCGCTCAGGACACAAAGAAAGCAGGAGCTACTGCAGGGACTCCTAATGGCGAGGTAATATTACGGCTTCATTTATTTGTTATCGCATGCAAATATTGTTTATAGGTAGAAAGAATATAATAAGTACAACACAGAGTAACTGCAACGCCTATTATTTACTAAATCTACATATAATATCTAAATTAAAGAAGTTCCCGCTGCAACGAAGGCGTTGATTTATTACTTTCGCACGGCAGGTGTGATAATACATACTGGTACATATATATATATGTATATATAAGTGCTGCAAGCATGTTAGTTTTGCACGCCATAACACAAGAAAATGGAAGATATAATAGCGTCATTTACGCTCGACACATCGCAGCTTACTGCGCAGCTGAGGTCTATTTATAGCGGATCGTATAAACACCTACGATATTTTGTTGAACATGGATACGATGTAAACGCTCAATCCGGACGTTTGAAGATGAGTCCTCTTATGATTGCGTGCTTTTTAAAGCATTTGAAAAAGAGGATAATAATAGTAGATTATCTGCTTGAACATGGTGCCGATCCGTCGTTCTCGGATATGCATGGACGAAATTCGCTGTTTTATGCGTGTGGTATGGAACGAATCGACGTGGTAACGCGATTGTTGCGGTACGCAGACTTCGACTTGAATGCAGTAGATGCTGAGGGCAATACTGCTCTGCATGTTTGTGCAGCAGTGGGAAATCAGAAGATATTCAAAGCTGTACTGGATGCTGTGCTCAAATACAGTCTAAACGCTTGGACAAAGAACAAGTACTACTGCAGTCCTTGGGATATTGCGTACAGTAAACAACATCTGGGGTGTATTCAATTGTTGTTTGACATCGGAAGCTGCTCCTACTCTGCTACAACTGCTCTTGTCAATCAGCCTTCAACCTCCAGTGGTGTTGTTTCAGGAACAAGTTTATTTCCATCGTCAGTACATCTTCCACTTTTGGGCACACAGGAACCTAAGAAGACTAGCAAAACTAATGCAGATTTAGCTGATCTTAATGCCAATTCAAATGCAATGAATAGTTTGACAGAATTAACAAAAGTACAGCGATCTTCCTTGTACTGCTCTCCATCCAAGCAAACAACAGTAATTGATGATGTTTGGGTAAAAAGTATTATTGGATATAAAATAATAGACTCATCTCCAATTGAACTTGACAAACTTGGGTTACTAAGAAGAACTCCTTCCTGTGATAAAACTAAAGTACACGTACCCAGGCTGTTGTTGAAAAGAGCTATCACATCCCCACGTCTCCCTATTATGTGACTTTCCTGTATAAGAATTGTGCATGTCTCATTATTTAAGCAAGTGTGTACATTGAAAGATGTTGATACATTTTTGTTTAGGAAATAAAAGATGAGCAGAGAGAAGTTCAAACCGACTTGATTCGACCTTCAACAGAGCAGCCAAAGTGTGGTGGTGTAAATGATCTGTTTTCAGCACATGACTTTGATATACAAATAGACTTGCCAACCGCATCAACAGGTAAGTTTTTAAAATCACATGGTTGTTGCACGGGAGGAAAGTAGCTGTGATTGCTGCAAACATTAAGTTAGTTAAACCTTTAGGTGTAGCTACTGGTTTACCTGAATCACAATGAAGTTGAAATGAGTTCTCACTTAGTAACTATTAAAATACATGTGGATTTTGAGGTCATTCATGTATCTGCTTGTGAAAGTCACTTATAGAGTTAACAACACACAAAACCTTATGAAAAGTATATTGGAATATGACCATCAAATTAAGCGGAAATCATAGTCCATGCACTAAATTTAGTTGTTAGCTTTTTAAAATCTGATGATAAAAGGTTAATTATTTTAATTCAAATATTTTGGACTCAATTCAGTACTGGGTGGTTTTTAAAAATCAGTTCCTATGGAACTTGAGACATCGATAACAACTTTCTGCAATTTTTTTCTCTCTGTTCCATTCTCAAACTACATGTTACTTAAGTTTTTGCCCCTTTTACTTTGCTTGTGTCAACATGCGGTAGCAAAAATGACAATACTGATACTGAATTGAGTCTCAAATAATGAATTGAAATTTTTTAACTTGAAAAATTTAGGTTCTAACAGCGGATAATACTTTATCCCCAATATAGCTGATAGAAAACCTATCTATTTGTACATGGACCAGGATATTTTTCCCGCTTAATTTGACCAGTCACTTTGCAATATACTCCTCATAGCTGTTCCCCATTCCTCCCCATTCTAGTATTCTGGTATTGATACTGTTAATTACACTTTGTAAGTAATTCATTACACTTAATGATTTACCTTGTGGTTAGCATGCATGATTTTTTATGTAGTGCAGGGAAGCAGTTTAAGCGCTAGCTTTAAAGCATTATTGCATGAACATCTGAAAATCAATCTAAAACTCCTGGAAATAATATTTGCATTTACTTTCTGATATAGTTTCATCAACAGTTAGTGCTACTCCCAAGTCTATACCACTGTCAAGAGGTGATGCTCCACGAAGGTCCTTAAACCTTGATGATTACAAGAAAAGGCGCGGGCTAATTTGATTCATAGTCAGAACTTGCTATGGATATGGGACAATTTGTGTTGTATGTACTCTATTTACTGTGTATGTTCTGATTTTCACACATCTATGCACATCACTCATTTGTACACTTTGTCCTATGTGCATGTATTGAAGTATCTTCTATGGAAATATGTCCTTGTGTAACTGAGTCTGGGTCATTCTATATCGATTCAACACACATAAGTTTCATTTTTGGAAGCATTTTTGTGGATGAGTGCAGGCTATTACCCTGTGTATATTTATGTATTATACTAACTTTTAAATATCAATTGTTCGTAAGTTATTAGGTGTGAAAAAGTTGACCACATATGTAAACTATGCTAATTATCTTTGCGAGCGTTACAGCAGTAACGATGGTTATTTTTCCGTGCGTACAGAACATCATGACTATCACGCTGTTTAATAAAAAAAGGAACTTCATAATTGAGCACAACGGAAAATATGCTTTTCGAGCGTAATAGTTGCCACCATTTTAAAATACACACTTTTTTTTTGGTTTTTATTTTATTTTAATGAAAGGCTATCTGTTTGCTTGTTGTGTTTCCAATCGCAAGACGGAACGCCAAGCCGTTACTAAACTACATCGCATCGAAGCGCTCGTGTTTTAGTCTTAAAGAAACCCTTCTAATGTGTTAATTGTGCACTAAACAAACATAATTGGCCACACATAATGAATTTAATTACTTGATGTACAATAGAATGCCTTTTCAATGACTGCAAACTAAACAAGTCTGTGTCACCCTCTCCCTCATAGTCCACCATATCACCCTCCTCCCTCATGGTCCACCATGTCACCCTCCTCCCTCATGGTCCATCTGTGTCACACCCTCTCCCTCATGGTCCACCATGTCACCCTCCTCCTCCCTCATGGCCCACCATGTAACCCTCCTCCCTCATGGTCCACCTTGTCACCCTCCTCCCTTACCCATCCCTTATGATCCACCTTGTCACCCTCCTCCCTCACTCCTCCCACATGGTCTACCATGTCACCCTCCTCCTCACCTCTCCCTCATGGTCCACCATGCCACCCTCTCCCTCATGATCCACCATGTGACCACCCTCCTCCCTCATGGTCCATCATGTCACCCTCCTCCCTCATGGTCCATCATGTCACCCTCTCCCTCATAGTCCACCATGCATGTCACCCTCCTCCCTCATGGCCCACCATGTAAACCCTCATCCCTAATGGTCCACTATGTCATCCTCCTCCCTTACCCCTCCCTTATGATCCACCATGTCACCCTCCTCCTCACCTCTCTCTCATGGTCCACCATGCCACCCTCTCCCTCATGGTCCACCGTGTCACCCTCCTCCCTCATGGTCCATCATGTCACCCTCCTCCCTCATGATCCACCACGTCACCCTCATGTGCTGTGTAGCATGTGTTCATGTGAAAGGTTGACATGATGGACCATGAGGGAGGAGGGAGGCATGGTGGACCATGAGGGAGGGTGACATGTTATACTATGAGGGAGGAAGGGTGACATGGTGGACCATGAGAGGAAGGGTGACATGGTGGACCATGAGGGAGGAGGGTGATATGGTGGACTATGCGGGAGAGGGTGACACAGACTTGTTTAGTTTGCAGTCATTGAAAAGGGGAACATTCTATTGTACATCAAGTAATTATTCATTATGTGTGGCCAATTATAAGTTTGTTTAGTGCACAATTACACATTAGAAGGGTTTCTTTAAGACTAAAACACGAGCGCTTCGATGCGATGTAGTTTATAAAGTAACGGCTTGGGGTTCCGTCTTGCGATTGGAAACACAACAAGCAAACAGATAGCCTTTCATTAAAATAAAAATAAAACCAAAAAAAAAGTGTGTATTTTAAAATGGTGGCAACTATTACGCTCGAAAAGCATATTTTCCGTTGTGCTCAATTATGAAGTTCCTTTTTTTATTAAACAGCGTGATAGTCATGATGTTCTGTACGCACGGAAAAATAACCATCGTTACTGCTGTAACGCTCGCAAAGATAATTAGCATAGTTTACATATGTGGTCAACTTTTTCACACCTAATAACTTACGAACAATTGATATTTAAAAGTTAGTATAATACATAAATATACACAGGGTAATAGCCTGCACTCATCCACAAAAATGCTTCCAAAAATGAAACTTATGTGTGTTGAATCATAGATTATAGAGTAGATATAATCTATGGTTGAATCGATATAGAATGACCCTGCTGCAATATTAACCCTTTGGTACCTTACAAAGGGGCTGGGCAAGCTGATAGCATAAAAGTATCATCATGCACTGCTAGGCTTCCCAAGGAACAGCTGCACTTTGAAGATAGTCCCACGCCCACACTCGCAGCTGTGGTGTCATCTTGGTACGAGACCACTTCAAAAACACCATTCTTTACTGTCAGCAAAAAATAATGTAGTCTCGTTCCCAGACCCTATTTATTAAATAGGCTTGGGAACGAGACCAGTTTTTTTAATTTTTACTAATTAGAACTATAAGTGGAACAAACAGCCAAAACGCAAACGAAACTTAAGGTAAGGCAGACAGTATGTATTTATAATACTACTACATGTAGGCAACTAACGCGTTTTTTTTTTTTTTTTTTTTTTTTTTGGAAAGCGATAGATCGGTCGCGGGAGCGTGGGGGGCCACCCTCACTTTTTGCCCATATTTATGAACAAAATTATATTAATAACTGATTCAACGAACGAGATCATGGCGACAAAACAGAAAGGAAGTGATTATCCAGCCATGTCCTACATTGAATCAGTAACATTGCATTAAATTACACATACATAATTTAATATTTACACTAATAGCTCGTATCATCGCGTACATGTTACTATCTTATCTATTGATGGAATGGAAGGCAATACAATAGCGCTCTCTGCAATAATGAAGTTGTTCACTGATAATGCTTTTGCTAGGTATGCAGCAAGCACCCCCCCCCCCCCCCCAAAAAAAAGGTCTATCTCAGTCGGATCCCCTGAGTAGCGACTACCTCCCTTCTCCCACATTTTGAACTGTTCCTACGCCACTGCAAAGTACCGAATTTTGTGGTTTTATTGACCAGTTCTCTTAACGATTGAAGCAAGGTTCTGTTGATGGATTTATCGATTTCTTCATTTATATTGGGCGGAATATCTTGGGGACGAGAAGTCCTCCTCGATCACGTGCCGGCCACTTTGCCAATTGGAAGCGATATATTAAGGTAGGTCGAACCATAATGTTAGAAAACGCGCATCACAGATCAAGGTAGTAGTTAACGGCTTTTGGTTTGCGTTGGGCATCTGCGGAATCACTAGCGCTTGCCAATAAAACTTATCCCAGAAAAGTGATCAGGGTTAGAATATTTGAGTACATATATTGAATCAGAGATGCATATTGAGTGGCGTGATCAATGTTGCTTATGTGTTGTGCATGTGTTATAAGAATAAATGGCTTGCAAGTTTCGTTTGGGTCGAAGCTCAGATATATCCGCGTTGAATGGAATTTACTCCACAAATGCCTCTTCTTATTGTCAAAAGTATTTTTACCTTTGAGATAGCCGGATTGGGCACAAGTTTCTCAAATGTACCGACTATTTTCTCGGCAAAGCTCTCAAAATTGTCCTGGCCAGGGTACATCATTTACGGTATCGTGAAATGCCGGATGGATACCGTAATCTTTATCGTTTCCAATCACTTTATTCTATTATCTATGCTGCAACTTCCTAGTATTTCTTCTGGTTGATACGCTTTGTGCTGCAACTTTCCAACTATGTGTCGTACAATGCTTTTCTTCCTCCAATGTATCTTGCAACTTGCAGTATTTCTTCGTGCCAACTTTCCCATTTATCATCAATGGTACTTATGATTAAATATCTTCTATCAGTCTGTCATTCCGAACTGGTCCCTCTCACACCCAGCTGCATTTGATATTAAGCTTATCAATCCACTAAATTCACAACTTTTACTGGAAGCTGCTCAAACCTGTGGTCACGCAGCTGAGATGGGAAAAGAGGCTAACCATTTAATGGTAACAAAATATTTTTACATATGATGAGGATAAAAAAATACCCCGCGCTCTAGTTTTGAGTCCCAATTTCAGCCTTCAAATACATATATAAAGGTGAGGCAAGCTGTCCACATCTTTGGATATGGTCTAAACATTCTGTTATATAGAAATGTGTCCAATTGATCAACCTCACTTGTCAAGAAACTCCTTTTATAGCACAGCAAGAAATGTCTTCAAATTCATGCAGGATTTCTTCACACATCTTCAGGGAATGAAAAATTCTTTTTATTAGAACTTTTGATTCATCAGGAGCCATACGTTATGGATGAAACTACATGCCAGTTGCGTGCCAGTTGATAATAGCACAGAGGAGATCTTTCAATTATCTCCTGGGTGGATGTAATTAATACTGTCTTTGCCATTATTCTCACACCCAACACATCCATTTACTTGCCTGATTAAAATCCAAACCCTTCAAGTACACTTCAGCAGAGCAGGTCCACTTGTTAGTTGTGGCTTGTATCAACTTTGCATAACTGAGCACAAATTTTCCATTGAGCCTTATGGAACCTGGAAACAACTAATTTGAGTATCTTAAGCATGTCAGAAATGAGTGAGAATTAACGGGCTATAACTTTGATACTGCACCAAACGTACGGATGGCCAGTGATAATATGAACATGAACTTTGCTCGCACGATGATTGAGATGGCCATTTTGAACTGTGCTAAATGATGTTTTTCCAGGATCTGGTTGTTTTTTTTCCATAACGCACTAAACATACGTCTGTAAATCTTCTTTTTTTTCATAACTAGTAAGGAGCCAGCTCAAACATAGCCACACCCTTGCCTTGGATTCAGAGCACTGAAAATTTCTAACAAGGTCACTCACTATGAGAAAAAACATTGAGCAAAGTACTGCTTAGATGACTTCAACGAATAGTTACATCAGGATCCATCAAATTTCATTAGAAATACAGGCATAGTCATTGAAAGTCCAAGGCCTGAAGTGCATGTTTCTTTTCTTGAACAGGCATTTTTAAAAATAAATATTTTATAGTGATTGTACAAAGCTAAGAATCTTGTTGTACCATTTGAAGGGGTACAGGGCTCTAACCATTGGTATATTTCTCCAGGCTGGAAACATACCTAGTTCACAAGAAAATGTGGGCAGTTTTAAAACATGCAATGATGAAACCAACTAGGTATAGTGCTAGCGCTATTATTAGTCTCACTGACCAGATGTACATCGAACTTCGTCATGAGTGGGAACGAGGGATGAGCTTTGTTTAAGTTCGATGTACAGATGCCATTGCCATCCTCACCAGATGTATTTTGAATTAACTATAGGCTATGTTTAAGATTGTACTCATGTGTATGTGTTAATACTACATGTGTTATTTTAATGATTTTAATTATATTATGTAATCACAATTTTTAAATTACATACTTTTACAAGGATTAACACAATTATACAGCAGTAAGATAAATAAATGCACCCTGCTATAGGTAATAGTCAAGGACAAAACATCTGGAGAGGATGGCTGTGGCATTGGCTCTAACTAAGTTGAGGTTCAGCCTCCCATATAAGGCAGCTAGGACCTCAGCCTTAGCCCTGTTGGAGCTAGTTGCATGGCGAGAGTCCAGAAGTGAAAATGACTCCATTGCTTCTGTCCCCCAAGCACCATATGCCTCAACCATGATAGGGACGCAACCCACCCTAGCTCCTTGCATTTGGCATAATTTTCTTTATGTTTTCTTTGCTCGGCAGCTCTGGCAGCCTGACAGTTTTCAACGGTATATACATAGATATTAGAGTAGAAGGATAGGAAACGCAGCCAATTAACACGACCTAACACCTGCAGTCCGCATAGTTCTCGTACTCATGCCACCATCATGGCTCGATGTCAAGTCTTCTTCAACAGTATCGCAGAAAACAGCCATTTTAAAGCCACTTTCGTAGGTAAGAACATGCTTGTATGCGCGAATCATGCACGTAAAGAAATGTTGATTTGTTTTTTTGTAGGAGATTTTATTGCCACTTTAGACATAGATATTATCGGAAGTTTCGTTAGAAACTTCCATATAGGATTTGACCCCGACTATGAATGTCATTAAAAAAACGCGACCCGTCTGTAACAACACTCCCGACGATCGGATCGTGTAGCTTGTTTTAGCAATCGATCTAGAAGTCAAAAATGAGTAGTTTCGTTTTTGTTTCATGTCGCTGAACCGCGTGGTTGTTGAGAACAAGAGTGTACTGCCCGTCCTCGTACCCAGTCTCGGAACAAGGGGCGGGTCGTCTTCTTATTCTTCTTCTTCTTCTCCTCCTTCTTCTTGGCAACGCATAACTCAGGATAGGAACATTTCTAAGCGATGAAAATTTCACCAATAGCTTCAGAATCGGCTGGAGGACTCGCTTTTTATATAATACATGTATATGAAAAAAAATTAAGAAAACAAGTAAATAAAAACATTCTCTACGAGAAAGTTGGTGGGATATAGGATTTGATTATGACATTGGTGGTGTAAAAAGCAAGGAAACAAGGTCTTATCAGACGGGAAAATGTCATAGTCCTATATTTAGCACACAAACAACACATGCCCTAGAAATGTGCTAAATATAGGACTATGACATTTTCCCTTCTGATAAGACCTTGTTTCCTTGCTTTTTACACCACCAATGTCATAATCAAATCCTATATCCCACCAACTTTCTCGTAGAGAATGTTTTTATTTACTTGTAATATCTATGCTTTAGACGACATCTTGTTGGATGAAAGTTTTTTGCTCCCATAACAGACGAGACAGGAAACAAGCTGACTTTATCTAAGGGGATGTGCACTGGTAGCGTCTTCCTCTTTGTTCTGCAGTTCAGCCTAAACTTGGAGTGCCCAGTCCGATTCATCAGGTCTATGCAGACATGAAACGGCCCCTTGTTTTCTCCCCGTAAGAAGCTTATTATACCAAAACCAAAATGCGTTGCTGTATAGAATACATTTTCCAACATGCATATTGCATATGGCCCTGAACAGCCTCAAAATACGCACGCTACACGCCGCGCAGTTTGACCTCATATCAGGAAGTAGTTTTTTGGCCCTCACACGTACAAAATCAATCTGGCATAGGGAAAACACACACCATGCTGTGTAGTTTCACGAAAGCTACACGAAAAAACCTTCTAATACGATTTAAACATATCGGTTTGCATTCAGTACGCCTCACTTCACATATATATGTAATTACTACAAACGCGCGTATGTACCGTTGCAGGCATGTGCCACTGATAGTATTTACATCACCGTGATCAGCGTCAGCAGCTCTATCAGAATAATAGCACAAACGTTCTCTATCTTGCTACTAGTCCCGCTTCAAGTAAAACATTGGAGTTAAGCGGTGACGTCACAGACAAGTCGAAGGCTGCTGGCTTACCCAAAGACCAGTTGGGTACTAGGATGTCTGCAGGGCGAGTGTGGCTGTGGTCTTTGGAGAGGTTACTTCCTGCCTCCACCGTAACACTCAGGTGGGCCCTGCGATAGGTCTCAGCAAGGGTGTCACGTAATTTATTGTGACGGATTACTACATCTCCACCACGCTTGCAGGTGAGTGCATGATGGCCAAGGGAATCAAGTACTCTCCCAGGACACAGAGGACAAATTGAGCCACAGGAGGTATCTAGGCCCAGCCACCACTTGATGGCCACCTGGACCTCTGAAGGCTGGAGATGAAGGCCTAGTAGCCCCTCGGAGTGAATGACTGACACCCAAGATGCAGCATGAGGGGAGGAGACAGAGAGAAAGCGTGCTCTATCTGCGGCAGAAGATTGCTCATAGAGTATATTAAACAGATGGTTGTCAATCTTGCAGGACAGCACCTTTTGATGGAAAGGGGATATCAACACCTCTTCTGTGCTGACCGCCTCGAATGATTAATAATAATAATAATAATAATAATAATAATATGTTCTATATGTGGTTCCTTCTCCTGGTTTGGGCTTGCACCTGGAGTCGAATGAGTACCAGATGGCCATTAGGTGGTGGCTGAAGTTGGATACTTCCAATCGGTCCATGTGCCCATTCTGCCCCAATACTGCTCTTGATCCTCTTGGTCACCATGCTGTGACCTGGAAGCATGGAGGAGATGTGGTCATACACCATAATCGACTACAGGATGAAGTATTAGTTGTGCCCACCTGAGTGAGTATGGTGAGAAGTCATGGTCTCGCTAGAGACCTTGCCCACACCAGACAGTGGCGTATGCAGGATTTGGGAGGGGGGGTTTCCAAGGGATCCCCACACATTCAGCAAGGGGGTATGGGGGAGCGCTGTAAGTTCCCCCATCGACCGCTTTGCAACTTTTGCTATTTTTAAGTCACAAAACATAACATAATTGTGTAGTAACAGATGTATATATATAGAGGTATTGAAGTTCGCATATACATGCACAAGCTGTTACCTTACTTAAGATTAAAATTACTTAAGATCTAAAACCATTTGTCGTGGGTTCTGCCTTGCAAAGATGTTAACGATCTCTTCTAAATTGAGTTCCATGCTGTAATGAATGTGCATTAAGGCCAGTCCAGAAAACCGTTTCTGACCCTTTGATGAATGCAAATAAGTCTTTAATCGTTGAAGAACACTGATGCTCATTTCGCACTCACACGATGTCACTGGTAACGGTACAGATTACTCTCAACACATGGTGAATGTTAGGAAACATACTTTCAATTCCATAGACAAGAGCTTTGGATGGCGTGTTTGGTAGCTCTCCTGAATAATTAATCCACTTACACCACCATAAATCTAATTCCTGTTCTAAGTATGATGGAGAGGGCATGTCATCTTTGACCTCTAAAGTGTCTTTAGTAAGAACTTTCATGCTAGCTGCTGTTCCATTCACCACAATGACAGATGGAACAATTTCCATAGCTCTCACTGCCTTAGTGTGTGAATCTGAAAATCTGAGATTGAGATGTGCCAACTACTCATCCAGGAATGGAATGGAGATTACTCTTCTATAGTATATCTCAGGTGTATCAGCAGGAATATTTGCTCTTTGTGTTAGTCGTTTACATTGTCGTGGAATAGATGGCGCTGATCGATGCATCAATGTTTTCACCAACGGTGACCGCATAGTCAAACCATTTTTTCAACAATATCGCTGCGTATCTGAAGCAAAACGTGTTTAACTGTGATCCCTTTTGCATATGCATTGCAGATGTCTTGCAAATGGCTCTGCAACGAAACAGTTAATCCTTTTAAATTCCCAAGTCCGTTTTTAACAACAACAAAGGCCATTAAAGACTCAGATTGAGTAATGGCTGTCAATAGAGATGCAGCTTTTTGGGATGATTCAGCATTCCACCCTGCTCCAGTGCTAATGCTTTCCATTGTACTGACCACTGGTGATAGTAGGTCACTGATGCTTTCATATGCCTCTATCCTGGCTACCCAGCGGGTTTTGCAGAGATTGACAAGCTTTTTCCTTCTACTCCTCCTTTTTCTGTGATGTTCTTTTCAAGCTCTGCTTGTTGCTTAGGTGTAAGGTTAAAAAAAAAAGACAAATTTCTTGCATAGTGCTATGCATGTTTCTAATAGCTTGGACGTTACTAGCTGATACAACACAAAGGTTTAATGCATGAGCAGCAAAATGGAAATATTTTGCTTTTGGGTACTTTCACTGAATTTGAGCAGCAACACCTTCATACTTGCCAGCCATATTGCCTGCTCCATCGTAGCATTGTCCACGAAGGTATTCCAGGTCTAGTGCATATTTACACAGAGCACTAATTATTATTTTAGATAATGCTTCCCCTTCAGTACCAAACTCACATAACAGAAATAGATTCTTCTCTCACTACACCTGTTTTGTCAACAAACCATAACACAAGAGAGAGTTGTACTTTGTTTGATGAATCTGCAGCCTCATCAGCACAAACAGAAAAAAAACTTAGCCTCTCGAACCTCCTCCAAGATTTTTTCTTGTATCCATTGTTCAACAGCACAAATGAGATCATTTTGAATATAAGGTGACCAATACTGGGCATTTTTTGTTACAGACTTGATATGTTCTTGGAGAATTACATCTCCAGAATGGGCCAAAAGTGTCAGTAATGCCAGAAAGTTTCCTGAATTTGTGTCCAGGGTAGATTCTTCAGTGCACAAAAATCATTCTCGATGACCTCTTAATGCAATATTCTGTCAAAAAATTATAATCCTGAACATTGACCTTAGAACATCACAGTTGTGTTTAACTTTAAGAGCAGCTTGTGTTTCTAAATGCTGCTGTACTGAGAGATGGGTATTTTCTATCATTTCCAGAAATGCATTTGTATCCTTCATTGATGTTAGATGTGACTGCTGTGAAGCATGCACTTGAAGTGTTTGTTTAGCACGTGTTAGGTTTGTCATTGGATTCATGACAAGCTGACCGGCCAAACATTTATTCTTAGAGAATAAGACACAATTAATACAGAAACCTCCATTTAAGGATTCAGAATATGACAACCATGGAAACTCTTGCAACCAGGCATGTTGAAAACTCCTGGCCTTTCCATATTCAAATTTGGATTGGAACTTGTAGTTAGATGCTGGTCTGAAGGAATGCATCAACAGCCACCATTTGTTTTCATTAGTGAGGTTTTTAATATCTTCTGCCTTGTACTCACCAATATCAGATGTTGTGGTCAAAGAAGATACTACTGCTTGATCCCTAACTTCCAACATTTCATCAGAGGTACTTGTGTCTGCCACATCAATAGATGATTCTGCAGCAAGGTGAGGCTGGTCAACTAGCACTGGATTTAGACAATCAATAGAACAATCATCTGTCTCAATTACCATCGATGTCTCTTTCTCTTTGTTAGATGTTACTGCAGGTGTTGTGGCAGAAACATTGATAGATGATGATTCCAAAGCACAGAGAGGTTATTCATGATCAATTGGTGCCAAATTTAGCCAGTCAATACAACCATCTGATTCATCATTGTCCATTGCTCTAATTCTCCAAGTCTCTGCTGCTGTCATGTCTTCATAAGGTATATAAGGGTGAGCATTCACTTGCCTGGCACGAACATTAACAAAACCACCATGTAGTATTGCAGCACTGCTATGAGAGCTGATAGCTAGCGTGCTAGAACTTGAAGCAGATGGTATAGACATCAGAGACATCTGATCAGGATTGCGTGCACTGTCCACGACATTGTTCTTGTCTAGATTGCAGAAACCAAGTGTTTCAGTGACTCTTGTTTAAATCGCCTAGCCATGATGGTACCATCTAATTAACTTATTACGGCTAATATGTGTGCATGCGTATTCTCTCTGATTTCAGAAAAGGGGGAGGGGGGGGGGGGTTCCAGGCAACGCGGAAACCTGGCTGCCTACGCGCCTGCTTCACCACTCTGCTCCACCATATTGAGTGAGTCATGTCACCAGGCTGGTGCGGCAGCCCTTGCAGCAGAGGCCTGCAAGCTCCACTCCAATGGACCCAAATGTCAAAGAAGAGTTGGGCTGGTCCTGCATTCCATTGGCAGTGGAGACATATGGTAATTCAGGCAAGCAGGCCCATGATACCTTCTCCAGGCTGGCATGCTACCTGTCCATTCACCAGTTCTCCTCCAAGTCATCACTGGTGGCAGCGATTTATGGCTGGTTGAATATGACTCTGGTTCGTTCCGCCATCCTGGCCAGGGAGCTGAGCTCCCACCCTCCTAACTGCTATTAGCTTGTGCTTCATGTATAATAAATGAGTGCATATAGTCTGAATTAATACATTAATAATAATAATATGTTTATACCATTTACAGAATACAAGTACAAGCACTATTATGTAGGACAGTTCATGCGAAAATGACGTATCGCTATAATAAAAAGTTATAAAAATGCTCTCCGTTTGAATCCCTATAACTTTGGAATGGTTAAAACTACCAATATACTATTTGTAGCGAATCCTACCACACCATTTCTCTGTGGCACATATGATTTCTGCTTCAGAAGTCCTCTCCGTAAGTGGCACATACAATGGGCGTTACCCCTAGGGGTTCAAAACTTATATCTGCAGGAGAGTCCCAATCTCTTCAAAATCGGTACATTTATAGAAGAGTCCTGTTGCTATTGATTTATGCAGTGTGTTATATTTCACTCTATCCGTTGTGAAGATACAGCTGTGCAAAGTATGTGCACACTTTCCAACTCAATTTGTGCCAATCATTTACGCACCCACCTCCCATACATTTGATAGGACACGGTTTGCCTAAATTATTGGTGGGAATCTAGCGGAAAAATGTGGTGAAAGGGTTAATGAAGCAGACATTTAAATGAGCCCTGTTTGGAATAGAGGAAGCATAAAAAAACAACTGAAACTGCTTGTTCTCTATTTTACTGAACAGCATCTTTTGGGTCACTGGATAATCAGTCAGCTCATCAATAGAAGTGACCTCTGCTGGGGAAACACAGGTATTAAAGTGTTCCAAAGACAGTGACTCCCATTGGTAGTAAAGTCTGTCATCGAAAAGGAAGACCTGAATGCTGCTGATGAGTGTAGTGATACTCACCCCTGCTCCAGCTGGCTAGTTGCCAAACTAAATCAGATGGGTCAATGCACATGCTTTCTGAAAACATCTGGCAGGCCGCTTCATCAAATAAGTGCAAACCTTCCAGTGCAACAGAAGGAAGGGTGCATTTGGCAATATGAACCATCCAACAGAATCCACCACATTGATGTATAGTAACAACAGAGCAACTTGAGAGTCAACTGAACCTACTTCTTTTAGCAGTGCCAAAAACCTCAGGGGCGTTGGGAGGGCAAAAAATTCGGTACGGCTCGGGGGAGGGGGGCACCCCTCCTGACCAGCCAGGGGGTGTGGGGGAGCGCTGTAAGCTCCCCCACCAGGGTCTGGGGCTCTGCCCCAGAAGCTAACGCTTTTTGTAGAAAAAAACTCATGCACTAATTAAGTGAAAACATTTGTAATGTGAGAGACAAATGTTCTGAATAGACCTGTTGTGGAGCACGATGAACAGTAATTCCCTGCTAACTTCCTGTTACTTGTTCTAAAGTACTGCACCCCTAGCCTGGGATAGGGGTCAAAGCTAGTCATGGAACATACAGAGGCTCTATAAAGCTATTAATTCTGTGCATATTATTAGAGTGAAATAAAGAGATTGACATTTGCATACATCAAATGCTCGATCTTGTACATTAATCAGAGGTAATAAATAATAACTTTCCTCTTCATTCAAATTAATTTCAATCCTTCATTTTTTATTGTTGAGTATAATTAGCCACTAAACATCATCACATATATACATATATAGTGGTGAATAAGAAAGAAATAGCATTAGTATCGTCCAAAGAGCGTAACTCAATTTTCATGATCTGATACAAAGTCACTAGCTAAGCATGAATGTCTAATGCATCAGTTTCAACCCTATGCACATGCAAGACCATGAGATGATTCAGTCTTGTCTTGCTTGAGTCGTAGTGATTCGCAAATATGTTTTGACTCTGCAAAGTGCAGAAAAAGATCTTTCACTCGTGGCATTGGTTGCAGGCATCACTAAAAAAAGCCGGATCAATACTAATATCTGAAAACATCAGTGCCTTGGATTTTGACATCTCTTGAAATTGCTGAAAGATGTATGGCAGAGTGATGTGTCCTGGTTGCTTGTCTCGCATTGATATGAAATATGTGCCTAGTGTTTCTAATTGCACTTTCAAAGAGCTTGATTCATAATCATTTCCATAGAACTTAATCACAAATTCAAACTCATGATCATAATTCTTTACATTTGCTGCATGGATCAAAAGTTGCTGAAGATTCTTATAAGTGCCATAGCCAGGCTGATCAAATTGCTGTTTGATACAACTTATAACTAAATCAAGTGCCTCAAAATAGTGAATTCTGAAATAGTCAGATACATTGTCAAAATACGATGGCTGTCCTTCACCTATTTCTAACTTCTTAGTTACTTTTCTCCGTCAGGGCAACACTGCTTCACCAATATCAACCCTTCCAGCAATGTTTTGTACCTTAAGCCAAAGGAGGTCAAAACATTCTTCAGTTCTAATACTTGTTAGTGTCTCAACACAAAGGCTTGCCAACTCCTGTCCTTCAGCTGCTGACAAATCACTGCTCTGTAAGGCCTTGCTCAAATTGTCCATATGTTGCAGTACCAAATTACAAAGCATAAGCCCAAAAAAGAAATTGAATTCTCTCATCTGTGAAGCAACACCTATTATTTGGGCTTTGATTTCTGTGTCCTTAATATTGCTGCATACCTCAAACAGTTCTTCAAGAACTTTATAGTTGTCAACAATGCTCTGTAGACTGTCAGCTCGAACGGTCCACCTTTGGGGCATAAAACCCTGAATCCAGTAGTTTCTGGAGAGATGTCACTCTTTAACTTCTGAAACAGAGCATCACACTGAGGTGAGTACTTCAATAACTTGGATATCTCAAAGCAGGCGTCAAGAGCATCACACATTATTTTTGATTTTTTGATTGAATCTCCAGCAGCTAGATTAAGGGCATGGCCATAGCAATGTGTATAAATAGCTCTGCTCTCCTCATCTGAAATTTGTTTTGCAACACCTGTTTTGGCTCCTGACATACTGCTAGCTCCATCATAACACTGACCACAACAATTGTGCAATGGTAAATTCATTCTCAGAAGGCAGTCTTTGATTACTGCTGTGAGAGTTGCTGCATCTATTGAATCAACAACTGAAAGTCCAATAAATTCTTCCTGAGCAATTAAATCATCATCTGCATATCTTATAACTATCACAACCTGTTCTTTATTTGATTGATCAGCAGTTTCATCAGCCATGACAGAAAAGAAAGGTGATTTTCTAATGCTGCTTGATATTTCTCTGACAATTGATAATGCCATTATCTGCAACATTTCATTTTGTATATCAGCACTGGTGTACGTGTTACCTTGTCTTTTCATCCAATCAAGAAGAGTAGGATCATCTTCCCCTCTAAGAATCAAAGCTTGTCTAAAGTTACGTTCACTGTCATCTCCATGACCCCGAAGTGCCAATCCCTGTCGAGCAAGAAAGCGAATGGTGGAGAATATTTTAACAAGGCAGTCACGGTTCAATTTTTGATGTGTAGCATGAGCGCAAGCTAATGCCTGAGCTATATCCTTTGTCTGTTTAGGGAGTCACTGACCTTTCAAGTGCTTCCTTGTGACACTCAGATTGCTCGTGTCGTTTGAAGTTTACTGTGGCATCTTTCCAGTTCGAATACCGGTACCCAGAACTAGAGAAAGTAGTATGGCTGTCATTATGCCCACTCGAAACATTGCCTTCAATACGAGCATTCACACAAATGTAGCACAACACTAAGTCACGCGCTTCATCGTAGTGCAGCTAATTCCAGGTTTTAAACCAGAAATGATCGCTTTTTCGGGTGTATTTGGCCATAACTTCGTTTAAGAAAACCTGCCTGCAATGATGGTTGATTTGGCGCTATTATTCTCTCCGTAGGCGTTGTGGTGCGCAACTCCGTGGTACTAGAGCTAGAACTCTTTGATAACTGGCAATAAAGAAGAACAAAACCAGCAGCTGAAAAGCAATTAAAGTCCTGGACAGCATCGAGGAAGTATACGTTTATGTAGCATGTATTTTAATTATATTCATAGCAAATCAATCACCACAATTCGGTAAAATATGTCAGCTATGTATGGTGAGAAAACGAAACTTATATAGCGTAATGTGAAGTCAAAAAATTCAAGTTTATTGGGGGTACTAAAAAAAAATTTATTCAGTTTGACAATATTGAAGTACCGCGTCCAAATTTAAAAATCATATTTTGATTCTACATGTAATGATATCTAAAAATACCGAAAATCTCGTTTTTTGCTTAAAAACTGTCCACAAGATTTTCAAGACAAGTTTTTAAAAGTTTTTGCCTCATTACTGGAGCCATGTTCATCACCCACTTACCTTGCGTAAGCAAAATAACTCGCTGAAGTAACCATAGTTTACTTAACAGCTGTAATTGGTAAGAACATTGCTCAACAATCTCATCGATAAGCCTTTTCATTTGTTCCTACTGCGGCGTTTTTATGTAAACGGTCAAGTGTTTTCAATGAATATAATTAGCTGCCAATTGTGAAATAATGTTTATAGTTATAATTCAACTCACTGAATTTTTTGTTAAAACGAGTTGGGCTAGTAAAACCAATATAAGGAACGTTCTTATCGGACCCCAAAGGCACCTTTAAAATTAAAAAAATGGCACATTATTTTTACTTCTTCGATGCTGTCCCGGACTATAATGTAGAGACTTCGCGCGCATGCGTATATTATATGGTTGCGCATATTGTAAACGCATACGTATGATCAATTCATTAACTTTCATATAACCTCAATAATTATAGGGGACAACGCCCTTGAATCTAGAAGTATTCGCTCTTCTCTCTGCAATGCATAGCCATAGACAACTTTCAAAGTTTGGGGGGGGGGGGGGGGCTTATTGACCATGGAGGAGGGGTTTTGGGGGAGCTTTGTAAGCTCACCCAATGGGGTCTGGGGCAAAGCCCCAGCCTCTTTAACTTTTCCGTATTTGTTGCTAGCAAAACTTCCACCAGTGCTGGCTAATACATATAAATGGAGAATCATTTATGGATATTTCATGAACGCATATGTTGATGTGAATTTTACGTGTAATGGAAATACTAATGCATTTCTATATGCGTTAATTAATATTCATCTCAGTACCAGATCTAGGGTGAAGACTGGAACAAAACATTAAAATGACCGTCTTTGCCTTCTGGTTCGATAGCAACAAAGAGCTAAACTATCTGTTTCTTGGTACGCGAGTTATACGCGGGTCGCGTTTTTTAATGACTTCATGATACAGCAGGATTCCTATATGGAACCTACTCGCGTAGGTTCCGATAATTGTAACGTTACAGTGAATACACAAAGTATACAAAATGATCATTATACCTACATCACATCACAAGGGTATATACTACATGTCCGAGAAATGATGGCAATGACATTAGCTTGCACAAGCACAAGGTGAAGGTTCAGACGCCCTTAGACGTCAGTAAGAACCACTGACTTTGCCTTTGAGGAGCAAGTGGCTAAACGTAAAGCTAGCTGGGAGATAGACTCCAAAGCCTCCTTTCCACAAGCTCCATAAGATTCCACCACCAATGGTACACAGACCCAAGCCAGTCGTCACATTTGGTGTCATTCGAACAGTGCTTTCTTTGCTCAGTGGTCCGAGCAGCTACTCCTGTTGTCACACTCACTTCCAAAATAATTGTGTGATTAAGTGAGGATGTGACTGACAGGTTGAAAGCTGCTGGCTTGCTCAGGACCAAGTTTGACATAGGAATCGTCCAGGCCGAGCCACCACTTAATGACAACCTGGAATTGGGAAGGGTCGAGATGGAGACCGAGACCCTCTGAAGGAGTGACAGATAGCCATGATGCTGCTGCATGAGGGGAGGAAACAGACAGCCAGCGAGCCTTGCCAACAATAGAGGACATGTCCAGAAGAACTTTGAAGAGATGAAGATGATTTTCCAACTTCCAAGGAGGAAAGGCTCTTTTGGGTTACTGGAGTCAACGGAAGTACCTCTGAGTTAATTGCCTCTGATAGTGGTACTAAAGGATTAAACAAATGAATTGCTGAGGCAAGGTGACCTTGAGACTGGGAACCAAAACTGGAAGAACAAAGCGAGACAATGTATGCTGCAGGAGAGTATTGTGTGAAGGAACACAGACCCAGACCACCTCTACTCACCTTTATTATTATTGTTATTTTATCACAAGATATTAATAATGTCATAAACAAGAAGAATGAAATGTTCTCTATGAAGCAACCTCCAGTGGCTTACGTCAGGGATCTCATCATTATGGATCTGGCGTTAGACCGGACGAGGATGATACTGAGTTTGCCATAGAAGTTGGACAGGATCATGGACTTTGGTTTGTTCGTGACGATGGAAATCCGGGAAGCAATAAAAGAGAACGTGCTGCATGCTTAAGCTCTCCAAGCTCCATATGTTTCCACTGCTAAGGGAGTGCATTGCACTATTGTTGGTTGTCAAAATGGTGTCACCACTCAGATGAAAGGGAAGAATCCTTTTGTAGTATCCATACAACATTGCATTACACATCGATTAACCCTTGCCAGTGGGCAAGCTGCAGATTAGGTGCCATACAATAAACAGTATCAAGCTATATGTGAACAAAATATACATTTTCAACAGCACATACCGCTAAAGTGAAGACAATACGAGCTGTTTCAGAAATGGCTGAAAGAAAATTCTATCAAATGTTTAGCACATGATAGGTATCAATTAGGAAAGCAGTTAATACTATTATTGCACCTCTTGATCATCTATTCACAGTTCTCATGGTGAAGTCAGGCCATTCACCCCAAAAGCTCCACTCTTCATCGTTAGAAAGAAACCTGTAGTTTGGAGATTCATAAAGTTCTTCCAGCATGTCTTTTTAGTGTAACCTACCAAGAAAAAACATTCTTTTTGATTAATTAGATATAGTATTGCAACACAATACTGGTGTAAACAAGCATCAATAATGAAACATTTAGCACATTACACTATAAGCGTCCTATTAAACATCGATTTCATTTATTCATGCTTTTTTTTTGCCTTGCAATCCTATATCTTTATTAACAAGTAGGTTTTATTCATTAACTTAGCTGCTGCCGGTAGTAATATTTTACTTAATAGAATGCAGAACACATGTAGGCATGCAGTTTTTGTGATGCCGCTTTTTCAAAGCTGTCATTTTTAGTTCAGGTTTCTTGTGACACCACTCCCCTTGGAGGAGCCACATCCTTGCCCAGTGTAGTTGAGCAGTCTGGACTCCATGGTCTCAGCTATTTTAGTATCAGTATCATCATGCCACTCTAAACAGTACATCATCCATCGAGCCCTGATTTGTTGGATAGGTAGTAAAAAAATAACCTGTTTTTTTTACTGCCTCCTGGGTGACAGTTGTAGTACTTACTGTCAATCCATATGGGAAGCAGATAATGCTTACCCCAGTGTATCATTCATCTACACTGTGTGGATCAATATTCAGAATGTGATGTTTTCTGTTCCTTTGTATGTATGCAGCTAAGAATTAGTAGTTGCTATTGATACGAGTGATGTTTAATATCTATGGCTTCATTTTTGTTTTCAGAATGACAGCTAACATTCATGTGATCTGCCACTGTTGTTCAAAACCTTTTAGTGATCCAAGAATTCTACCTTGTCTGCACTCCTTTTGTTGCCAATGTTTGTACCAAGAGATTAAAATAATAGGATCTCAACAAAGCATTCAGTGTCCAATCTGTCAGAGAAGTGTGACAGTAAGTGGAGTTAGTTCTCTCCTTCGTAATCTCCACCTTGAATATGAAGTGGAAATTGCTGCATACATGTCCAAGATAGTCAGCAGCCATGAAATACCTTGTAATTTCTGTGCTAATGGATGCAGAAATTTTGCAGTGGTGTTCTGTTGTTCATGTCGTAGATTCCTGTGCAAGACTGGGCATGATTGCCACCAGTTTGTTCCACAGCTACTAGAACACACTGTGCTCCTACTTGTCAAGGAGACTGCCATGCTGCTTCCTACTATCATGAAACCAACTGAACATTATTGTTCTCAACCTCAACATAAAAATCAAGTTTTGGACTTTTATTGTAACACTTGTAACTGTCCCATTTGTAGAGATTGCATCAGAACTGTTCACAAAGACCATAACTATACTCTACTGTCCACTATTGCAGAAGCTCATCGAGATGAACTAAAAGGAACACTGCAATGTGCACAGGGTTTTGTATCAGTTTTGGCTGACGCCATCAACGCCAACAAGAAGGTGATGCAACAAGTGGAGACTTCCAAAGAAGAAGCTGAATCAACTATCATACAGACCTTTAAATGTCTAATGGAAACCTTAGAGGAAAGGAAAAAGGCGCTGCTGTCTGAGTTAGAAATTACTTCACTTTCCAAGACAACAGCTCTGAACCTCCAGAAGGAGCAATTTGAGAAGCTGCAACAGGACATCAGCCACTACACAAAAATGACCTCCAACATCCTCCAGACCCACACTGACCACGAAATAGTAGCACTCGGAGATCTGGTGCCCACTGAACTGAAGGCCACTTTGAAGAAGGGGGAGCATCTATCCCTCTTTCCAAATCAGCGTAGCTACTTAACAGTGTCTGTGAAAGCACAATCAGACCTATTAAAGCAACTATCCCAGCTTGGATGCATTGTAGATCTATATCCAGATCCACGGGAAAGCAAGTGTATATTTGAACCTGTGGCCAGAGTAAACACAATGTATTACATTAAAGTGGAGACTAAGACCTTAGGAGGTGTGATATACCCTTGTGGTGGTTTAGAAATGAAGGCTAAACTGAGGTCCAAGAAACTTGATGTTCCAGATGTCTTAGGAAGGATGGAGGACCATGGGAATGGCACCTATACTTTAGCCCTCAACCTTCAGACTGCTGGTCCGCAACAACTCCACATTACAATGGATGGCCAACATGTACAGAACAGTCCTTATGACTTAATTTTAAAGGGCGATTACACCTCAGTATATAGTTCCCAAGATGTTATCAGTGTGAGTGGTAAACCTTTGTGTGTTGCTGTACATGAAAATGGAGATATCTATGTAGGTAGTAATGATAAACACATTTATGTGTTTGATCAAGCTGGTGGTCACCTGAAGAACACAATAGATGGTAGAGGGTTGTTCAAGTGTCCTGTTAGCATATTCATCAAGGAAGATGTGATGTACATTGCTGACTTGGGTAATCATTGCATTCTGAAGCTGACAACTAGAGGAGAGTTTGTCGTTAAGTTTGGTGGGAAAGGATCAGGACAGGGACAGTTCATTAGGCCACTTGCTGTTGTGGTTAATTCAAAGGACAATGTGATTGTTGCTGACAGGGACAATAACCGGGTTCAGGTATTCAACCAGGATGGCAGCTGGCGATTGACCATAGATGGTATTGGTTCTGACAGCGTCAAAGTCTTTACACCTGATAGTGCTTACATTAGAACTTATGGAAATGTGAAAAGTCCCTATGGTTTAGTAGTTGATGCAAAAGGATACAGCCTTGTTAGTGCTTATGATGGCAACTGTCTGTGTATTTTTGATCCCCAAGGACATAAAATCCATACAGTGGAAAACCTCAGACCGAATGGAATTGCACTAGATCCTGAACGTTGTAATATCTATGTTTCAAGCCTGGATGGTATGATTGTGTCAAAGTACACATATACATGTACTATAGGGCATTGAGTGTTTGTATTGATGTGTGCAATTTTATAGATGTTGTGTAATGTGAATAATAATGTTCTTAAATAAAGCAATTGAGGCAGTACATTTACTATGGCCAATGTGGTAAATACAGCATTAAATACCACCACTCTCCTATTAGTGACTTTGAATGAATTACGGCTCCCCATTATGGAGAACATGAAGTTATTCCCAAGTGATAAGGGAATAACATGTTTGCCCTTGATACTCACCAAAGCTAGTGTACTGGTGCTGTAAAGGATGGCAAGATATTAAGGTCCCTATTTAGCACTCCCTATAATGTCTCCATATTAGATTGGGTGCATGTGGCAGTCCTCACAGGCAAATAAGCACTGCACAGTATGGCTGGCTAGCCTATAACAAGGGAATCGTAGCTTTGCTTTTGCTTGTCAGGTATTTGGTCAGCTAATCTTCTATACAATCCCTCCCCATTGCTCCAGTTGTTAAACTTCACAATGCCCTTTCTTCCAATGCAAATGAGTCCATGAAGAGGTTTATAAGTTGAATAAATGGTTTATATTATAATAATTTACTGCAACATTTGTGTAAGCACATATTCAATTCAGCAAGGTAAAAATTAACATTTGTGCCTACTTGTTCAATAGTTCTAATACCTACGTATACAGGCCGGTGTCACGATACGGATTATCCCCCCGTAACAATTGATCCTCCGGGTAATCTCTTCGGAATTGTTCCCCCCCCTGTATAAATTATTCCGGAATTGTTTATCCTCCCTCGGAATAATTTATCCCCCCACCCCCCACCCCCCAAAAAACCAATTTAAATGTGTGCTGTGTGTGTGTGTGTGTATGTGTGTGGGTGTGTGTGGGTGTGGGTGTACATGTGTGTGTGAAACCAACACTGCTTAATAATTTGGATTTACAATGTATTTACTATTAATCAAATGTGGTGCAAATGTGTTAGTAAATATGGTATATGTGCAGGCTTGCCGAAAGTCAGGCCAGGGTCCGGCCTGTGACCTGAAGGTCAGGCCAGGGCTCCGGCCCGTGGCCTGAAAGGTCGACCCGAAAGATACAATTATTAAATTTCATGTTAAAATTATTTTGCCCGAGCTCTATCATCTGCACTGAGGTGTATTTTTCGGGAGAACTCCGAAGAAGCATGGCTGAAATTATTCACGCTTCCCAAGTGTGTTCTTCCCTCATCACGGCGGAGGGGACTTCATGACAGACCCCTTTCAATTGACACACTTTGCAACATGTGGATTGAAAATGACCTTACATCTCTCTGGAACTTAGCTAAATCACGGGTACTTCGTCAAAATGAAGGCAAAAGTGGATCTTCAAGTAACCAGCATTCCAAAAAAATTAACCAAGCTGTATCATTGGGTAGATCAGGGATGATGGGGAAAGCATGTCGTGTCTTGCAATCAGATGGCATTGCCCCAAATAATGAAACAACATGGGAGCTTTTGAAAGCTAAACACCCCAGTGGCCCAGTGCCTTTAGTCCCTGCGACTCACTCTGTACCAGTTACATTGGATCAGGATTTTAACATCTTATCTATTCTGCACTCCTTCCCCAAGGATACAGCTGCAGGACCCTCGGGTCTGCGTGTACAACATTTGCTGGACGCGGCTAGCATCCCACTTCCCACACCTATTTGCCCCTTACTTCTTCAGGTAGTGAACATTCTTTTATCAGGAAAAGCCCCACCTTCTATCGCCAGATTTGTCGCTGGTGCTGGGCTCATTGCTCTGAACAAAATCAAAGAGGGTTGCCCTCGTGATGTAAGGCCAATTGCTGTGGGAGAGACACTCAGGAGGCTGGCTGGAAAATGTGTTTGTGCCATCCTGAAGGATAAGTTTGCAGATTTCTTTCACCCTTTGCAGTATGGAGTGGCCTGTAGGGCGGGTGCAGAGAAGGTCATACATCAGGTTAGAGAGTGTATGGAGGAGCACTGGATGGATGAGGATTTTGTGTGTTTCAAGGTGGACATGAAAAACGCATTTAACTTAGTCTCAAGACAGACGTCTAGTCCTTGAAGAATGTGCCACTTTCTACCCTGAGTTACTCCCATGGGTTTCATACTGCTATGGGTCCCATCCTCTGTTATGTCACCCTCTTGGCAAAATTACTTCAGAATGTGGAGTGCAGCAGGGTGATCCCCTGGGCCCTCTGTTGTTTTCTTTAGCTCTCTGTCTACAATTGATGCAGATGATGAATGTTTTAGCTTACTGTTACAGGCCTGGTACCTCGATGATGGGGTTCTTGCAGGTAGCCGTCCTGCAGTGCTTCGAGGGGTGCATCTGTTAGAGGAGTTGGGCCCTGCTCTGGGTATCCATATCAATTTGACTAAATATGAATTGTTTGGTAGGATGGGCAACACTGCTTTCCCTCCTTCTGTGAGAAGTTCACTCCTGCCTAACCTTGACATACTTGGTGCTCCAATAGGTGATTACCTACATTGCACCCATTTCATTTGTGAGAAAATTTCCCAAGCTAAGGGTTTAGTATCAGCTTTGGTGGATGTAGCTGCAGCGGATCTCCATGTGGCAACATCTCTCCTTAGGATATGTGGCAGTTTCTGCAAACTTGTTAACTTAGCAAGAACCACTCCTCCAAGTATTTCCGCTGATTCCCTACAGTCCTTTGATGAAGAGGTAAGGATTTGTTTCCCCTCATGCTTGGCAGTCGACATTGCTGATGTTCATTGGCAGCAAGCACGACTTAGCCTGAGTTTTGGAGGTTTAGGTTTTCGTTCTCTTTCTCACCATGGCTGTGCTGCTTTCATCGCATCTTTATCTTGCTCAGGCATCGGTAGGGCTAGCAAAAGGCATTTAGTGAGTGCTATTTCAAGGTTCAACACTCTTGTATCCACTAGTGATGTCATCATTTTAGAAGCTACTTTATCCTCTCCTCCTTCCCAGCATGCCTTGTCCAGGAAATTAGACAGTCATCTATTTCACTCAATTATGATGACCTCTTCTCCTGCTAACAAGGCACGTCTTCTTTCTTCTTCTGCTGCTCATGCTAGCTCTTGGTTGTCAGTTGTTCCATCTGTTGGCCTTGGATTGCATCTTGACTCTTCTGAATTCCATACAGCAGTGAAATGGTGGCTTGGCATGAACTCTACTGCTAGATCCTCTTGCCCTTTCTGTCCAGACATTGCTTTGGACCCACTTGGCCATCGTGCGGTTTCGTGCAGACATGGGGGTGATGTGGTCATTAGACACAACCGCCTGCGAAACATCATTGCTGACTTTTGCTGTTGTGCCCACTTATCTGTACGAATTGAGGTTGGTAGAGGGCTCTTGGGAACACACAATTACACACGACCAGCTGATGTGCTGGTTGATGGATGGGATAGGGCTAAGCCAGCTGCCTTTGATGTCACTGTTACCTCTCCTCTTACCCCGGTCACCCTGAATGAGGCCAGCATCAATGAAGGAGCAACAGCCTTGGCTGCTGAGACAAGGAAGCATGCAGCTAATGATGCTAGGTGCCAAGCACTTGGATGGTCGTGCATTCCTCTTGCAGTGGAAACATTTGGCAATTGGGGAAGTGAAGCACAAGGCATTTTTTCTCGCTTGGCCACTTTGCTGGCCCTGCATCAGGGTCGATCGAAGTCTACTGTTGTCAGAGACATTTATGGTCACCTCAGCATCTCTCTGGTAAGGTCAGTGGCTAGGTCCATTATGGGGCGAGAGATAGTTAATTGACACTTTTGTAGGTAGGCTAGATGTTTAACTTTTTTCTTTGTGATCAGTGTATGTTCATGTATTACTTTTATGGAATTTATTAATTTACAATCAATTAATTGTATGAGACAAGTACACGTGACGCGCGTGACCAGCTGGCCGTCACTAGCACTATGAATACAGCTTCAGGTGATTGTGGTGGGGCTGGTGGCTCATCTGTAGCAGATATATCCCATAAGCTTGTGTCTCCTATAAACCCAGACCGCTGGGTTTATAACACTGATGAGCTTATCAGGTACCCGCAACGACGCAAACAACCCTCCGTGGTGTGGGCACATTTCAAATTGTACAAATGTCATGAAAAGAGAGGATATGAAGGGTTTGCTGACAAAGCTTGGTGCGACCACTGCCACAAGCCCTTTGTCAAGGAAAACTCAACTCTTCTTAGGCACCTTCAAAGACACCATAAAAAGGAGCTGCATGACGGTGTAGCACATGAGGAAACATCCACGGCTTTGGCCCACAATGAAAGCACTCTGAAATCAAAAAAAGGTCACATGGAGCAATTTTTTTCAGCCAAGTCTGTACCCCTTACTGATACTAAGCACGAGCAACAGTTAGATTAGTTACGTCTGGACCGGTCTCGGCGGTCTGGTTCATCTGCGCAACTTACTGATGTATGCGGCATAATCGTGTGACTGATTAATTCATAGTGATTGTGTATAATCTTGTGATAATATTATTCAAGTTTATTAAAATAATCTAATTACATCTTTAATAAGTGGCCTTTCAGGCCGGGTTCCGGCCTGAAGGTCAGGCCAGAAGGTCCGGCCTGAAAGGTCGGCCGGCCTTCGGCAACCCTGTATATGAGACATCGACACTAGTACATATAAAGGATTCATTTCCTATAGCGGAAATATCACATATGCATACACATTTGATTAATAGTAATTACATTGCATGCAGAGGGGGGGGGTCGATGGGTTCGAACGACCCCCCCCCCCCCCCCCCCCCCCCCCAAGCGAGTTCACCCTCACCATTGGAATTCAAATCGCGCACTAGTATTTTACGCTAAGTACGATTGCGCTTACGCAGTACCAGTATAGCAGGGCCGTAGGAATAGGTCCGGCAAGTGCGGCATCCGCCGAACCACTTTTGCACCCGGAAGAAAAAAAAATTGAAGTCATCTATAAACGCGGATGAAACCTCGAGAGGGACACTGAGTCTATATGTAAGTGCCCTGCAGGGGCGGACACAGGAATTTTGGAAGGGGGGGGGGGGGGGGGGGTCCGTCATGAATAATCAACAGGGGAGGGTGCGGGAGGGGGTGTGCGCGCGGAAGCTTTTGGGGGTCCTGCACTTGTGCACTGGATGATACGCTATATCACGTGGGGTGTTGTTAATTGCTTTCATTAATACTATTGATACTTAATTTTTTCATCATCAGATCTGAGGGGGGGGGGGGGGGGGGTCCGGACACCACCGACCCCCCCCCCCCCCCCGACCCCCCCCCCCCCCCCCCCTCCTGTATCCGCCACTGCCCTGGGCACGTAGAATCCCACTCACAGGCACTTAGAGTCCCTCCACCTGGCACTTAGAATCCTCCTTTTAAATTCAATTGCTGCTCATTGTTACTCTGCATGAGCATTACTATATTGTACGCGCATTTTGGTCCATGCTGTATATTAAAAATTACGCAACTCCTGCCTGGTACTGACTGCATGATATAGTGTTTCAATGGGGAAATATGTGCACCATGCACGCACTGCTGCGTCCTACATTCATTCCAAATTCTAACGTATCAGCCCGGCTGAGTTTTTATCGAGACAGATCCCTCGGTTTCAGTGTCTATAACCTATATTTGAATTTATTTTTACATAGGACTACCTAAAATTTACAGACAGGCTATATACATGCATAGCTGATCCATGAGTTACGACATGCAGCAGGTTTATGAACAACATTCCAAATTCTAACGTATCAGCCCGGCTGAGTTTTTATCGAGACAGATCCCTCGGTTTCAGTGTCTATAACCTATATTTGAATTTATTTTTACATAGGACTACCTAAAATTTACAGACAGGCTATATACATGCATAGCTGATCCATGAGTTACGACATGCAGCAGGTTTATGAACAATTTTTAGGTTCATATGCAGGTGTTCAGTTTGTCCTATTTTACCCTGTTTTTCCATACAACTCATTTTCCTTAACCTTTTCCAGATGTTGTTGCAATGGGATATCATAGTGAGAAATTAATTTTAGGGTTTCAATGAAGCTCCCAGAATTGATGTCGCTAGACTATTGTCTCTCTGTGTCCTCTGAAAGAGAGACCCTGATGGCCTAGAAACATTACTGCATCCACAATACGTTCTAACACTGCTCGATTTCTTGCCACTTCAATGCTTCTTTCTGAAGATGCTTTTGCGATAGAATGGTCAATTGTTTTGAGTTGTAAAAAAAGTGCCTGGGCTACAGCAGCACTCCTATGGGCTGAGGAATTTTCATGCCTTATTACTGCACTATACTGTATCTTCCAATTGTTAAAGCCTTTAACAGTGAATGCATTCCCTTGGTTAAGTCTCTGGTGCTCACCTCGCATAGCAGCATCACTAAAAAGCAGACACGGTAAGCAGAACAGAGCATTATTCATTGTGGAGTATGAAATCCATTGTCGTCGTGTGCCATCATTGCGTATGAAAACCTGCTGAGAACAATATTGCTTGAAACTCTTCTTACAAGGCAGAGCACTTTTGATTGGTTGACATGGTCCAAATTTGATGATTAGCTCTTTGTCAGATGAGCTTTTAATGTAGGTACTTGAACAAATTTTTCAAAATAGATATAATAATAAAACAATTACATCACGTTAATGAGGGCAATAAACGCTGCACAATGATACTATACTCATAAATTTAGGTATTCAGAAAACGAAGTTATAAAGCGTCAAAGCCAATTTTATGCGTGACCGCTAATGTACGCGGTTTGATTGGGAACTCAAAATAAAAACTGTGACGGTTACGCTTAGTTTAGATGTATCTACAGAAGAATTATAAATAATCACTTGAAACTTTTTACACATCTCTGGTACACACTTCTATCATACATTATGTGCCTAATTGTCATTTGCATTCATACAAAGGCCACCAGTGACCAAATCCACTAATAACGCCCACAAAGTCATATTAACGTGTTCTCCTTCTTCGGTTTCATCATCCTTCCAGTAAGTAGCAGTCACTTTTGGAATTTTATACTTTCCTGAGGTCTTAACTGAAATTATATGACCATTATACATAACATTTTGTCCATCAATAAACCACATGTGTGCAAAGTATAGGTCATTTATGGTGCATGGGCTTAAAAGAGCTTTTGATATTGTATTTGCTTGATCTCTAGTTAGATCCGGAAACTCACAATACAAATCAGTCTCTCCTTCAAAAATGAGCTTGAATTTTTTCTCAAGTTTCCTTCTAAAACTTGCATCTTTCTTTTGTTTTTTTTTTCTACATGACGCTTCTGTTGAATGTTAGCAATATGTGCTTTGCAACAATTTTGCCCTTTGAGCCTGTCTGATAGAAAATGCAATAACTGTGTCTTGCTCTGTTTGACTTTTAGAAGAAAGCCATGCCATAGTACCATTGATTTTACTTTTTACAATTCCATTGGATATTTGATGCTCTTCGGAGATGAAAGTCAGACAGAGCTAAAGTGCGCTCTGCAAACATGTTATGCACTGGAGCTGAGCTGCATTGGGCAGATAATTCAGGAGAACGGTTGTATAATCTTCCTTCAAGGTACTCACTCAACTGCCTTTCAATCACTACTACTATATAAGTGATTAGAATATCCTTTAGGCATTTCTTCTCTGGCTCACTACAACCACTATTTTGCACACTTTGAAGTAGGCCCCTATTAAGTTTCAGCACATATGATGTAGGTGATGATCTTGGAATAGTAATGTGTGTTTCATTAAAATGAAATCCATCCATTGTGGTAGAATCACAAGAGAGTGTGATGTTATCTTAGTATTTTCTCCCACTTGAAGATCACTGATAATGCCAAGTTCATAGGTAAAATTACTAAATGAGGAAGGATCTGGAAAATGGTCTATTATTTGACCTCCAAGTTCTTGAATAGCAGCTGTTACAACAGGGCCTATGCTGGTCAATGGTACTTGATATTCCAAACAAGTATAAACAACTTTTCGACAAGCTGTACTGTATGTTTTTGCATCAGATTTAGTGGAGACACATTTTTGGTCTATTGTCTGTAACCTATTCTGTTCAAGTTCAAGTGCATCAATCATAGCCATAAGATCCTTGATCTCCTTCTTTAGCATAGCATTTTGTATCATCATTTTACATTTATCAACTTTATACAAAAGCTTGTTTGACTTATGACTTCATTGCAACCTTTGAATGTTTCAACATGCAGCTTGGACTTTTCTGCTTGACTGCTGCAATGGCATTTGTGCTTTAAGCTTTGTATGGTAGCACCACTTCTTTCTTGAGGTTTCTTATCTTTATACGAAAAGCCTTTTCTATTTTGGTTTTTCAACATAATGCCTGCTTCAATCCACGATATCTCTGTTTTTCATCACTAAGGACTTTAATTCTCTCCTTCATTGAGTTTTTAGAATTAAGCATTTTCTGTATAGCGTTCCTTGGAGTCTCACATTTCTCACAATCATGTCTGAGCTCCTTTGAGGCAGTTTTGTGAATTTGAGTATCACATGCAACTTCTTCAGATTCAGAATGTGGATTATTTTCAGGTGATCGTACTGCTGCAGGAAATTCTCTCAAAAGCTCAACAATTTCATTCCAAGCTTTTGTAATTTTTTTTTCACTAATTAAAACCTAATGCCCATATCGAAACAGCGTGAATGGCCAATGGGCTGAGATCAACAGAGTCTGCTCTTTATATAGAAGAAGCGGTGGAAGTTGTTGGTGAGATAAAGTGTCTCATTATGCGCATGCATAAAATGTTTGTTTTTGTGTGGCCTTGATAACTTCTTAAGTCCGCTGGGTTGCTGCATGCACAGCGGTGGAAGTGCGGTATTATTTTAATGAGGGTCTATTTGTGTGGGTTACCGTACGTTCAGCTATATGGGCGTGGTCGCCACACGTACCCAGGTAACTTTGCTCTTTAACGCGAACTTTTTTTTACCTTATGTACCCTCACACCCTACCCCCCCTTGTCGTATTGAGAGGTTGCAGTGTCATCCCGGGAAGAGCGGCGGGCATGTTTTTTGGCGTGGAGCCCCAGTTCAACTTCTGTTACTGGTAATACCGGTAGAGAGGTTACAAACCTGTAACAGAACTGGGGACACCAAAAAACATGGCCGCCGCTCTTCCCGGGATGACACTATTACAGTTGTCAGTGTTAATTGGTTAAAATTCACCTAACCATGCAAACGTGTGGATTTAGATTTATATATATGGGACAGTTCACGAGAAAAATGTCGTTCATGTACGGGTTGGGGGGGGGGGGGGGGGGGCAAGAAATACTGTACGGACCCCATTGTCCAATATTGCAGAGCTTAAAGAAAAAAATTATGAATCTGCTTTCAAAATAAAAATCGGACTTAAAGGAAAAAAGATACGAGGGATCATAAAAAGAGGCGTAGAGGGATAGTAACCCCTGCATTTTTAAAGAAAAATTGTTGTGTTTTTGTATCTTTTTTCTTTCACTTCGAATTTACATGGAAGTAGCATGATTCTATTTCTCCCAGCGAAAGGACGTCACTGAGATCCCACATACAATTGCTGCGTTAGATTTAACATTTAACCCCCACGTGGGTGCTTTCTAATTTGGTTAACAATGGTTGTGAAAGGTGTGGCAAGCACTAAATTGTTAACCAAATTGATAATGTAAGACAGCACCATGAACCAAAACAAGAGGTTGCCACGGGGGTATTTGCCAGCACCACACGGATTGCTGCAGCAGCTTCCTTTCACCTTTGAGCAATCGGGGCTGAGGGCTCTGGACTGTGAACGCTTTGCACCATATGGATAGGCTTCTTGTGCTTGTGATCCATGCACCAGGCGTAAATAAGTTACCAACCCTCCAGACCCTCTCTTTTGAAGCAGCAGACTAATGTTGTGATAAGGCATATATTCATTACTACATGGTTTCATCAGTGCTAATTGAGGTTACAGTGGTAGGGTGGTGGGTACCTTTAAAGAAATCTGACAGATGGGTGTTTAAGAAATATATAAAATTGGTCCACTTTTAAATCGCTGCATCTCCTGAACCGTAAACGCTATTGACTTCTATTTTCAACACTTCATACTGGCCTCTGGAAAGTTTATATAGAGAGTATTCACACACATGCATTCATATTTACCCATGGCTGTGTGTGTGTGTGTGTGTGTGTGTGTGTGTGTGTGTGTGTGTGTGTGTGTGTGTATGTGTGTGTGTGTGTGTGATTGATAGCATTATACATGGTACTTTCTGCTGTGAATTTTATTTTTTGTGATGTGTGGACCACTTTTTAGATCTGCTCTTTTAGTAGACCTACTTTTTACTGGTTACTTGGAGTGGTACAGGAAGTAGTTGCACATTCATGAATCGGAGTAACCAGAAGACAGTCATAATGGGTTAATGGCATGAAATGACCGGGAAATGTGCAATTAATTTGCACAACTGTATCTTTGTAACGGATCAAGTAAAAATTAATGAACTTGACAATTCAATAGGTACAGGATCCCTCTAAGTATAAACTGAATGACTTGATTTGAATTTTCCTGCCGAACGATATGGTGGGTGTGAACCCCAAGGGGTATCAGACAGTCCACCACTGGCACAAAGCTGTTGCAAGATCCCCAATCTATTTTACCAGGGTTTCATCGAGGGGGGGACAGGGGGGATGTGTGGGGCATTTGCCCCCCCTTGCCATATTATTGCCCCCCCCTCCCCCCTCCGCCCCTTGGCAATTTTGGGGTAATCTTTTAAAATGCAAACACACACAACAGCTGTGTTTTTCTATTCCATGTATCAATTCAAATAAAGCTTCATTGTACAAAGCAAACATTAACCAACCTCTGTTACATGTATAGTTCTTACTCTATGTGAGCATGTGAGCATTAATGTGCTGTTAAGAAAAAATGTATTCTTCAAACCACAATGGGAGACTTTAATTGTGTAGCTGTGTACTTATGTTGTGTTATAATAGGTTCCTCCATTAAGGTGGAAAATAGCTCTTTAACAGCACCCTGGCAATGGTAATAGGGCGAGCGGCTCAACCAAGTAAAATTACTCAGAGCAATGGAGGGCCCATGCTCTCCTACCAATTGTAGTTTAGCCAGCTTGGTTTTCTGCAGACGGGCTTTGGGAGTTTGGCCTGGAGTTGATGAGAGGCTTCTCGCCAGCTCCCCTTCTACCTCCTTCACTTTACATGTGTTACTTTTTATAAAGCTTTTACATTCCTTTCAAAGAGTTTCCACACTTTGCGTGGGAGGGGATGTACATTCCCCCGTTCCAATGGGCCCTTCCCCTCCTACCTCCTACCCAGCTCCCCTTCTACCTCCTTCACTTTACATGTGTTACTTTTTATAAAGCTTTTACATTCCTTTCAAAGAGTTTCCACGCTTTGCGTGGGAGGGGATGTACATTCCCCCGTTCCAATGGGCCCTTCCCCTCCTACCTCCTACCCAGCTCCCCTTCTACCTCCTTCACTTTACATGTGTTACTTTTTATAAAACTTTTACATTCCTTTCAAAAAGTTTCCACGCTTTGCGTGGGAGGGGATGTACATTCCCCCGTTCCAACGGGCCCTTCCCCTCCTACCAATATATATAAGATCACAATTTGTCAGCTGGGATGTGGCACAACACCACAGAAACAAATTTTTATCGCCCCCTCTAAAAAGTATCAACTGAACTTTTGCCCCCCCTTGAGGTTTTTTCTCGATGAAACTCTGTTTTACCATAGAGAAATTGTGTAGTAAGAAGTGTTGAAAATTGGAAGTCAATAGCATATATGGTTCAGGAGATGTAGCGATTTTAAAGTATATAATACGCAATGGATATTTTTCTCGTGAACTATCCCATATATATTATACTATACAAATCAAATCGATATTTCTTCTGACATTAATGCTATCGGGTTCCTATTTTTAACACATCATACTACACCACTTCTATATGTGAAAATACATTTTTGTGTATTACTCATTTACTGATATGACATGGTCCAATGCCCCATAAGGTTCCAAACAGTCAGGTGCATCTTCAGGTAGGAGCATTCAAATCGCTTCAAATTTGGTACATGCGTAGATGGATCCTGTCCCTATTGATTTGTTCTGTTCATTAATTTTTTCTCATTCGTTACAGCTGTGCAGAGTGCATGCAAGGTTTCCTGCTCGATTCTCACCAATGGTTTAGGCATCTGCCTCCCATGCATTGAATTGCCTAAATGTTTGGCGCGAATGGAGTTGGAACCATGCATGCACTCATCACAGACATATCTCAGTAACAGATGAAGTAAACATTGACTAACAGAACATATCGCTAGTGACTGGACCCTTAGTGATTTGAATGCTCCTACCTGAAGATGTGGTCATTTGGAAAGCCTATGGGGTATTGGACCATGTAATGTTGGTACCCCGCATGAATAACACACCAAAATGTATTGTCACATCAAGTATGCTCTGTTATAGGTAGGAACCCAATAGTGTTAATATTTAGGAAGATATACTCATTTGTTTTGGATGCTATATATAATTCTGCATTCATGTATTCTCTGCTGCAGTTTAATAATTATATATAAATCTACAAGCCCATTTTAACTTCCCATAAATTCAATTTATGATTTAACCACAGATGTAATTTTTAAAAATACCCTGTAGGTTCTAATTCATGCAAAGATCTGTTTCAAGCTAAGTCTGTAAACAAAGCCCAACGAAGAGGTGCATATGGAGGACAAATTGTTGGGCAAGCACTGCATGCAGCGGCTAAAACATTGGATGACCTAAGTTTTCTAGTTCGTTCTTTCCACTGCTACTTCCTGAAGTTTGTTGATCCATCAGTCGCCACATACTACAAGGTGGAGAAAACTAGAGATGGCCGAACATTCTGTGCAAGGACAGTAACGTGCCTTCAAAACGGACAGGCTGCATTCCAATGTTTGGTTCTATTTTATAAGAAAGAAGAAATTTCAGCAGAGTTAAACCATGAGGGTTGTGCAATGCCAGATGTTCCTTCTCCAGGAGGACGGTCATGTAACCAAACAAATTATGTTCTGTTAACAGATTCCCATCACACATTGGGACGGGCTATTGATATTCAATTTTGTCTCCCTAACAAATGGAGTGAGCTACTTGAGCACAGAAAACCTGTAGCACCAAGGTCAGTTGATCCTATTGGGAATGTTGACATGCCTGAATAGATGCTGGATGCTAGGTTAATCTAACTTTTTATTTGAGAGATCAGAACGCTTCCTTCAATGTTAGCAAACTGTGCCCTAAGTTCTAAGATCCTAAGTTGTGTGTGCTGTGTCTATAAGTTGTGTAACCTTTGATGTACAGGTTTTACATACATGTATACACAATGATTGTTATGAAATGTGCGAATGCTTGGTTAAAAATGTGGTGTATGTACTTATGTGTGTGGAAAAAAAGGAGGGGGGAGGGAGAGGTGGGGCAAACATGACCTTCCCATTTTTCAGTTACAATACATATTTTGAAGAAACAGGAGTCATTCTTAAATCTTCCAACGCTGGTTAACATAGCATTTTTACTGCATGGCACCTATCCCTTAAGATGATCAGTTTAACTTAACACCTATATAACTTTGTGCATGTTGGAAATGAGTTTTCATGTGGTACTGCTCTAGTGCCATACCTGTTAGGGAATTATTACCTAACATAACAAAACATGATAACTGTTTTTCTGTTGTTGATGATAGGCCTTTCTGATGTGGACGATATTAGTTTATGTTGTGGTTCTATATGGACATATGACTTCATTTTGTTTACACCTGCAGGGGCCTGGTTTGGATAAGAGCAAGAGGATCCAGTTTGCATACTGCTGACCAGAATTTTCATAGAGCTGTTCTTGCTTTTATGTCTGATTACAGCATGGCTAGGATTGTACTCCTTAAGTATCCTGAATTTAAACCTGGTCTGTTGACTTCATTGGACCACACAGTCTGGTTTCATATTCCAGTAGACTGTGCAAACTGGCACTTACTGGACACAGAATGTGAACATGCTGTTGGAGGAAGTGCACTGAACATTGTCAGGTAATCAATGTTCTTAGTCATATCACTATTACCCTTTATTTTTTGTTGCTGTCTCAATTTTTTTCTATATGGATCCACTATTCAATTGTTTCATTTTACAATAAGTGAAATACCATGTATTAATTCAGTGTAATTAATTGACCTTACAGGATATTTTCTGAGGATGGAGCCTTAGTTGCCACTGCAAGGCAAGAGTCATTGATCAGACCAAGGCTGTAACAATGAATGTAAAGATCATTTCGTATTATTGCAGGGTCACATTTCTTAATTCTTGATTTTACTGAATGGCTCATTGTCCATATAGAATAGACCTTATGTTCATATATTGTGTTGTGTCAAAACACACAACTAATAATGCTCTTATCTGATATCACTCACATCACTAATGCCAATAGATTAGCCATGGATGGTACATATACAACAGGTCTTTCCGGTCCATCTAGACATTTAGACATTTTCCGTGTAACTGTGACCACTGTAAATCTATATATAACCTCAATCCTGATACTTATCTCTCCCATGGGCCACGTGATCTGCTCCAGATGGAGGTGTGAACCAGAGCTGGCTACGATTAAGTACATAAACTTACTCCATAAATAGAACTGCACCACCATACAATTGACTATACTCAGCAATGGTGAAATCCTTTCTACAAGGTGCTTTCTAGAAGATACAGCTATGCATGCACATTTGCATTTATTCTGCCTTTAGGACACACATTCAGCTTGTTGCCTTTGAGTGTCTTATACATTATGTACTATAATATAATGTTTAAAATCAGTGCGGGTTGGCATTGACAACACATTTCAAAATAGTAGCAGTTGAATGTACAACAATGATGACAGAATGATTGATGTGAGTTTGATCATTAGCTGGGACACTGACTCATAAACATATGTTCTACTCAATTGACTCTTTCCCATTCAATCCTCAGCTGGGTGAAATGAAGACCCACCTATTGAATGTGCCAACAGAATGAAGTAGAAGGTGCTGCAAAGCCATAATGAACATGCGTCTAGTAGGAGAGTCAATGAACACACAACCCCAGCCCTCCATCTCAAATCTGCTAAGGCATACCCTGTGAGGTTTAATGCCAACACATTCCTTAACTACCACATCAAACATGCATTACAGCAAAGGTGTTCAATACAGCATGCATAAAATTAAGTAATGCAGTTTTTAAACTTATAACCGTAATACTTCTGTAACAGGAATTGGCTCAAATGTTTGATTCACTGAAGCAATCAACAATGTACAACACAATGTACCACTTTACCATTATCCTGTCCTTGTGACCTCAATAGTGTCAATGTTAAGGTCAGGCCTAGCAGGATAGACAACCAACAGCTGCCCCTCGGCATCCACAACCTTCACCTGTTCAACCACCAATCCGTCAGTTGCAGCAGATTGTAAATGTTCACAACACATCGCAGCAATAAGTGAGTCCATCACTTTCTTGCAAGAAGCCAAACTATCAGAAGAGGTCACTTCTAGCAATACTTCAGTTGACGATGGACTGATCTAATAAAGTAGGCAAATGCATGTCATTTAAAAAAAAGCAATACTCCCACCAGAACAAACCTTAGATAATTCGGAATTTGTCAAGGGTGGTAGTGACAGTACTATACCCGTGCTGTCCACAAGATGAACCATTTCCATCGCATTTACCAAATCCAAGTACCTGCAATGACATCACTTGATGAAGATATCACTAACACTGGCTTGTGGTTATGCTATCAATGCATCAATGATTGGCAGAGAAGACACATGTAGTTATTAAAAAAAAACAAAAACACTGGTGGATGAGCTAGCACCCTCCATTCTCCTAGGAATAATACCATGTTATCTTTTTATTTGCGTGACGTGGCATTGCCACCATTCCAACATTGTGCAGGTATCTCATGTGGTGGGTCACAATGATTATGCCTGGCACCCCACTGTATTTTCTCAATGTGTACACAGTTTTCTTTTTCAATATGCTGCTGGAGCTAGATATCTGTAAACACCACCATTTTTTGAGCAAGGGAGTAGAGAGGCAACAGCATTACAGAATGCTAGAAGTATTTTGATTGATGACATTGCACTAATGAAAGCTAGAAACCTGCCTGCCTGTATTCAATCTACCTAAGTGTGTTAACACAACTGGTATACTAATTGGTAATAAAAATATGTGCATTTGTGCAGCAAATGTAACACACAGACAATTTTGAAATACTCACTTGCTTAGGAGAGCGGCACTTGTATCAATCGCCTTTTGCTTTTTTTTTGCCTGTGCTTTCTTGTCTGGTTTATTGTCCTCAAGATAGTCAAGAAATTCCTGTACTGTGCTTGTTTTGCTCCAGCCAAGAGGAGTAAGTGTTATTGAATCTGCAGAACCACAGTCAAATGTGAGTGGAGGAACGATTCTAGACAGGTCATGAGTTGCAATAGTAGCAATTCTACGCCTTTTGCAGATAGTATCATGAAGTTTGGTCTGTAAATAGAAAATGAAGTAGTTAGCAATAAACTGCGAATTCACACAATCAACAAACCTGAATTGCAATAAACTGCTTGAAATTTTCAGCAGTTGCGAGGTCGAGACCACGAATGGCTGCAAACACCACAAAAGGTCTCACACGCCTTGCTGCGATGCTAGTTTTGACTTCAAGTAATTCAGCTGGTTTAGTAACAATCACTCGAGGTTTGCTGGATTGGAATGTCACTTCAGAGTCATTTTCTTCAACAGGCTCGGACTCTTCCTCCTTCTGCAATGATTTTCCTTTCTTTTCTTTGTCATGCTTCTCTTTGTTTGGCTTTGGTGTGTGGCTTGCAATGTAGTCCAATACTGCTTTAGGTTTCTGGGCTCCATGCTGTGCAATAAGTTTCATTAAGCGACGATCTTCAATAGGATTGTCTTCCAGATGAAGAGCCTTCAGCTTCAAACAGCATGTAAATTCATATGGCAATGAAGTCAGTTTGTTACGCTTCAACTCAAGCAATTTCAGATTGGTCAAATTTCCGATGTTATCGTCCAAGGTTACAATGGAGTTATCTGAAGCGATTAATTCCAATAAGCTAGCAGTTGAATAAACAAATGCAGGAAGGTTTGAAAATTGATTTTGTCCTAAATTAAGATGCTGTAAACTGGAAAACCCAGTGCAGCCCTCTGGTACATCCGGAAACGACTTGTCACCCAAACAACTGTTACTGATTACCAGGGTTTGAAGCGAGCTTAATCGGTATAGTGCCTGAGGTAGGGAAGAGATTTTGCTGTACGATGTATCCAACAATTTCAACTTGCTTAGGGATCCAATTTCTTCTGGCAGTGATTCCAATGCTGTGTTAGTAACTACCAACTGCAACAAGTTATTAAGATTGCCAAGCTTTGAGGTCAACGCAGTCAGTCCCGTGAACCCTGTCATTTTCAAATAATTCAGAGTAGAAACAGTATAAAACCTATCATCTTGTCCTGACTCTATAGCCACCGCTTCTGCTTCGTCGACTGCTTCTCGTCTGATAACTATTTCTCGTTTTCCTTCAGCAATTTCCAATGCCATTTTTGATAATATACAGCTGTACATGCGCAGAAACGTTGCCCACGTGATAATCTGCGCGGGCAAAGCGCGATTTGAAAACTATATATTGCTGTTTATACGCCCTCGACGTTGACAGAATGGCGGGCTTTGATGATCCTGGTGTGTTCTACAGCGACCCATATTACTCTGAAGATCGCACTGAAAATGAGGAAGTATCTCGGGTCTCTGCTGAAAAACGTTTTAAGGAATTTATCAAGACCTTCTTAGACCAGGATAACTGCTTCTGCTACAGGTTTGTACTTAATACAACTACTAACACTGCAAAGATATTAGATATTATATTTATCAGAGATCAACTCAAGAGGCATTACAATCTACGTCAATTCTGGTTAGAAGTAGACTTGGAGGATTTGTCAAGCTTCGATGCGCAGCTAGCCGACAAACTGTGCAGGCAGCCATCTGAGTATATTTCTATGGTAAGGAATGTTGTGAGGCGTCATCACTGCTTTCAAAACGTTCGGCCTCGTGTGTATTTCGTTTTGGAGCCATTTGTGTAAGTGTTTTGAATGGTTTATTAATGTGCTAATTAATTTTAATTAAAAATATATTTGTCCTTTAATTTCCATCCAGCAATGTTGCTGATGGCTAATAGTAGTGCCAGTTTCTTATTTACTGAATCACTTGGTAGAGATGTTTCTTTTCTACCTATCAAGGAGTTAATTAGAATGGAGTTATTAGTAATACATTCTTGACCAACATGTTGAATGCATCAGTTTGAAGACGCGTGCCGTGCAGCTGCTGATGAACTTACTCAGCCAAGGCCTGAAGGCGAGGAGCAGGTTGAAGATATTCAAGTGATGCTAAAGTCAGATGCAAATCCTATTCAGATCAGACAGCTTAGGGTATGTTTACAGGTTTAAGAGCTGCATGTGGCTTACTAAAAGGATTTTAAGAATTAAAATGTAAATGTGCTGCGTTGAAGTCCATCATTTTTGGGGGACATTTCACCAGGTACTAAATACCTGCAACTGCTAATTTCGTTTGACCCATATGATATCAAGATAGGAAACATCCATCTTTTGCATTCAGTGAACTGATAGGCAGTTTAGTACTGATTTCTGATTTTTCCTGTAGTCAGATCACATGGCACGACTGGTGAAAGTACCAGGCATTGTTATAAATGCATCAGCTATCAGGGCAAAAGCAACAAAGATTACTATCCAGTGTCGCAGCTGTCGTAATTTCATGCCAAATATTCCAGTAAAGCCAGGATTGGAGGGCTATGCCCTACCACGGAAGTGCAACACGTAAGTTATATACCTTGCTGTGATATAGTTTTTAAATTACTTCCAAATTCCATCTTACAGTCAGCAAGCGGGTAGACCTAAATGTCCTGTTGACCCTTTCTTCATTGTACCTGATAAATGCAAATGTGTTGATTTTCAGGTTAGTTGTTACAAATTAATCCATGTGCGCTTGCATTATGATCTCCAGGATTTGGATTGATACGGTTTTATTATTTTCAAATCCAAAAGTAAATCTGTTGTTAAAAGTTGCATACATACATGTATATGTGGTAAGGATACTGATTAATGGCTGTGTATAGTTTAGCACAAACGTTAATGGTATTACGATGACCACACCCCTCCAAGAATTCTTAAGCCATTGACCACAACCCTGTGAATATGCTGATACACAACAATTTGCTGCTTGCAGTGTGTAATTTGCTCATCAATACCAAAAGGGGAGCCTGAGGCTCAATTAGCTTGTTTGTCCATACCCTTTATAAAACATCCCTATATTTTGAAGCTCTTTGCCCAAATGCACAACCCTGTACTTTTACATGTATCTGCTTATTACACAGCTGCTTATTTGTTTATTGTTTTTTACTTTGCAGTCATCGATTTGTAACTTCTTGATTTTTAATGATGTAGAATGAGATGTAGAAAATTGATTTTATTCTTAATCAGTATGTCTCTATAACATATACCATAACCTTAAAAACATGTTTGTGATTCTCTCTGTGCATATTTGTTATGCTCTCTAGTGTGGAATGGTTGTTTATGCATCCCACCTGATGTAATTTTATTGTGCATGAATACGAAATGCATGGTTTTATTCCTATTTGTGATGTCTAGAGTTTGCTGTACACTGCATGTAAAAATCAATCTCTCAAAGTGCGTTGCTGCATTGTACTATTTTACAAAATTTATACAATAGTGGATGTAATTTGTGCAATCTGATTGGTCAATTGCAGGTAATAGAAATCTTAAGAGAGATTGTTAAGTGCTAGAAAGAGGAATTTTAAGTGCCCCAAGCATTCCTTGTACTGTATGCATTTGTACTATAAACTGATTCGTACGCTCGTGCCCTACTTGCACATTTCTGGCAACATAATGTGTTGTTTCTCCACATGTAATGTATACTATTGTCGTAATGTGTGATTGGTTACCACGCGTTATATGTTGTCCTTGCTAGCGATGTGCTGGATGCCAACAAGGTAAGTTAATAGGAACACACAACGTGGATTACACGAACAATACCAATATAATGTCGAGTGACCAGTCACATAATAAGTGTTGCCCATTACACTCCTCCCCCCCTTTGTCAAAACTACTCCCGGCTGTGGTTTTTTAATTTTATAGCCTTGTTAGGCGGATGTGAGATGCAACTTGATCTTCTGAGGTTTCTGAGACTGACAACTTCCTGTTGTGCTTGTGCCTGTGGTTGATGTGTTGGTTTGAGTTCAGGTTCAGGTGTATCTTCTTGTTCAGAATTAGCTGTCTACCTTTTCCTTATGTGGTCTGTATGTCGGCGCAAAATACAACCATCTTGCAGCTTGAATTTGTATATCAATGGACCATTCATTTTGATCACCACTCCTGGATCCCATTCCTTGCTGGAACTAGTGTCCTTGATGAACACTTTGTCACCACACACCAACACTCTGGCCTTGGCATGTAGGTCGTGATAGCTTTTCTGCTCTTCCTGGTGGTGGAGCACTTTTGCTCCCAGCACTGGTTGTATCAAATCCAGGTGAGACATTAGACGTCTACCCAACATGAGCTTAGCTGGTGAAGTTTCTGTAACGGATTGAGGTGTCACTCCGTATGAAAACAGGAACTTGTCTCCAGTATACCTTCTTTCGGTTTCCTCAGACCAACCTGAATGTCTGTACTGCTCTCTCTGCTAATCCATTTGATGCCTGGTGATATGGTGATGCCTTTATGTGTCTAACACCATTCTGTTTCAGAAAATTCTCAAACTTGTTACTTTGTAGATCTGTTATCTGTCACTACTATTTCAGGTAGACCCAAGGAACAGAATGATTGTCTCAGCTTTTCAATTGTGGTAGTTGATGTTAATGATGATGTTGGGTATACCTCCATCCACTTTGAGTGAGCATCAATCAGAATAAGGAAAATTTTGCCTTCTAATTGTCCTGCATAATCAGCATGTGCACGTGTCCAAGAACGTTTAGGCCATTCCCACACATGCAATGCTGCTGGTGGGGGCATGCTACATGAATTTTGCCGTGTAGAGGTTCTTCTCTATGCTTTGTCCATTCCAGGCCAGGTTCTTCATCCTGGAAATGCCTGGATGAGAGTCATCCATCCTGCAAACAGTTCATCCTTCTGTCCTGAAAATGGTTCTATCTCCTTTGAATCTTCTCCTTGTGGCCACCCTTCCATGAAAAACTTCTCCACTCTAGACATTAGAGGATCTTGGTCTGTCTGAGTTTTTATTTGCTTCGCTGAGACTGGTGTACTTTCTAAGTATTCCAGTAATGCCACAACTTCCATTGGTACAGGTATGTCTGCATGCAAAGGTTCTACCAATGGTAAGTGGCTGAGGGCATCTACATTTCCTTGCTTGTCTCCTGGTTTGTACTTTATGCTGTATTGGTAGCTTCCAAGTATGACTGCCCATCTTTGAAGTCTGGCTGAAGCCATAGGAGATACAGCCTTGTTTTTATGCAGTTGCATAGGGGCGTGGTTGACTGCCTGTAACTTTGTTCACCTGAGATTCATTAGTGACTCCACGTATCACTTTAGTGTCTTTTGCTGCCAGTTCCATAGCGGATGCGATTTCCAAAGCACGTTTCAGTGTCAGTTTGCTTTCCAACAGTAAGAGATGCTGAATCTGAGTGTCTTCAATTCCTGAAACCAGGCAGTCCCGCAACATGTCCTCCAACATATCTCCAAACTCACAATATTTGGCTAGTTTCCTTTACTCAGCTACAAACAAAGGGATAGATTCCCCGCCTTGCCATGCTCGAGAATTGAATTTGAAGCGTTGAGCATTCACAGACGGACGCGGACTTTGATGAGTCTTGACTTTGTCAACCAGCTGTTCAAAGCTGAATTCTGTTACTTTATTTGGCGCGACCGAACTAGGAATGAGACTATATGTCCTCACTCCACACATGCTCAAGAGATTTGTCCACCTTTTTGAGGCGTCTTTGACACAGTTTGCTGTGATAAAGTGTTCTAAACCTTCGGTGTACACTGACCATTCTTCTTGATCTGCATTGTATTCTCCCAGCGTTCCATGTTTCGCCATGACCACTCAGATCCTGGTCTGTTACAAGATGTGTCCATTGAATTACCCTCATTGCCAATACGTTATAATGTGTGACTGGTTACCACGCATTATATGTTGTCCTTGCTAGTGATCAAAAAAGTAAGTTCATAGGAACACACAACGTGGATTACGCAAACAATACCAATATTATGTCAAGTGACCAGTCACGTGAGGTTACATAATAAGTGTTGCCTATTATAACAACGCACATATTATAATGCATGCAACATAATTCCATGCATACATAAGTTGAAATTGTAAGCTTCAGGTACTGGAATGTTTGATTCCAGTGGCATGTTTAATGTGAATGTGTTGCAAATATTTTCATATCCTCCCTTGATGTTACATGGCTTCTTTTGTAAGAGTGAATATCAATATCCCATTTGTACCATGCATGTATAATAAGTAATGTACTGCTTGTGATGTCTAAAACCTATCTTTAGACAATAGCGGAAGTGATTCGCGCAATTTGATTGGTCAATTGCAGGTATCTAAACGCGGTAGAAACCTAGAGAGGGACTCTAAGTGCCAGTGGGGGGGGATTCTAAGTGCCCCGGGCACTTAGAATCCCCCCCACTGGCACTTAGAATCCCTCCCGTTATCGTTATCGCGTTGCGCGATAATTTATTGGTTGCTACGTACGCGTTGCTATTGTCTAAATTGGTTAGACATTAGAATCCCCTCGGGCCCTTAGTAGCGCCCTCGCTACCGCTCGGGATGCTACAACCCAGGGCCCTCGGGGATTCTAAATCACGTAGATCCCTCGGTTTCAGTGTCTAACCTATATGTAAATGTACCTTTTAATGGTTGCTATGTATACATATCTATCTTATTGCTATATTGTATGATAAACATATTGTTGCGTCATATGCGTTGAAATAGTCTAAATTGGTTTGACACAAAAACCTTCTGGGATCCACGTTATTTAGATCCCCTTGGGCCTCTTGTAGCACCCCACTATTGCTAAGGACACTACAGATCAGAGCCCTCTGAAGGGATTCTAAACCACGTAGATCCCTCATACAAGAATATGTAGACTTAATAGTATTTTCTTTATTGTATTGTAATGTTTATTTAAAGAACTCCAGTTACTAATTTTCTGGCACATCAGTAACATTTGATGAGAAAACTGTGTGGCAGTGTATGTATGAGCTTTGCTTCTTTGTAGGTATTAAAACTACAGGAAAGTCCTGACTCTGTTCCAAATGGGGAACTACCTCGTCATATGCAGTTATATTGTGATCGCTACATGTGTGAGAAAGTTGTTCCTGGTAATCGTGTTACTGTCATTGGAATATACTCAATCAAGAAAGCTGGAATTAATCCGTTGAAGGTGTGTTACATGATGTGTATGATAAATGTTCCATCACATATTATATTATTGTTTGTGGTGTCAATTTCTAATGCGGCTACTCATGTATTTAATACTTTACTTAGCAAGTGCACTAGCGGCTAGCCCTGTACATGCACCCTGTTGGCTGCATGCCGTAAAAGGGAGTCACACCCCCAAATGGCTAGAGATACATGTAGCTATTGGAGGCAAGAGCTGATCACTATCCTGGCTAGCAGATGTAGCCATCGTAGGGTTAATGAGACGTAGAGCGTTATGTAAGGCAGACCGCCATCTAGCGCAAGTTGTTGCCTTAGCTATGTGATGACCCCACCCCACCTCAGCGTGTGAGACCCAGGGTTAGGATAGCCATATTTTTTGGATAAGAGCAAAAAATGGCATACACAATACATTGGTGAGAGTGTAGGTTACAAGTTCGTACTGACAGTGATGTGAGGAACAGTCAAATATACAACTGTGACAGACAAAATACACAAGGCACAGGGAGTGTGGATTATTGTAGATTAATCCCGCTGGTGGGTAGAACTGAGAGGATGAGTGTTTTTGTGATGATGGGCATGTATGCATGCCCCAGGAGCACCATTGGCAGATCTGAGTCTGACCCGAAAGCATGTTATAAGCAGTGTAGTAAGGTGCAGTTGTTTGGGCCTATTTAAGAGGTATGGCACCTCCATGGGCACTTGCTATATTCACTGTTTCTCCCAAGCAGTACCTCTATGGACTGCTGAATCACTGGATTGTTTATGAAATGTTTACACCATTTATTTTGTACTGTATTTAAAGTTTGTATTGTGAGGAAATGCTAGTGAGCTCCTTTGCTGCCCTTTATTGCTCTTTCCTTTTTAGAAGCTAACCATGAGCTTACAAACTTGATATCAGATAATGATCTCTAATTGCTGAAATATAGCTTTGTTGAATGAAGCCTTTGCCATTGTTAAAAATAAATAAATCAGTCTTTGAACTTTTATAGTTTTTTACAAAAGCGAACTGTGTGAGGCCATACCTGTCATAAGGTGTTACATGTGTGCCTTTAACAACAGGGAGAAAAAGTGAACAGTGCTGGAATTCGACGGCCTTATCTTCGAATTGTTGGAATTCAGATAGATTCTGGAGGCCCTGGCAGAGCTAGTGGAAGCACTCTAACTCCTGAAGAAGAAGAAGAATTTCGGCAGCTCTCTACTCGGCCTGATATTTATGATATAATTGCAAAATCCATTGCTCCTTCTATCTATGGAAGCTTAGGCAAGGCTTTTGCTTGTCTGTTATTAATAGTAGCTTAAATAGCATTTATTACTTAAGTACAATGTTGCAATGGTAATACAGAGAATACATGTAATTCATTGTAATAGTTACATGTATGTTTTGATGATGCACATATTGATTAGAAATGTCTTACTGCTGTAGATATTAAGAAGGCCATAGCATGTTTGCTGTTTGGTGGTTCTCGAAAAAGGTATGTTATCATTTTGTGAGGTTTGTATTTTCTAATGCTTCTGTAGACTTCCAGATGGGCTTTGTCGTCGTGGAGATATTAATATGCTCTTACTGGGAGATCCGGGTACTGCAAAAAGTCAGCTTCTGAAGTTTGTAGAGAAAGTATCTCCAATTGGGGTAAGATACATGTATTTGAAATGGTTCACACCATCACATAGTGGTATTATTAATGTGTTTAACACATTGTAATTTTTATCTTCTAAATGATAAAGTGCTTTTGACTTCCTATTCTTGTGTGTAGAAAATCTTGTTTCTCACATCCCATTCAGAATGATGTAACCAGATCTAATATATCTGAAGTGGTATAAAGCGACCTAACTTTCAATGCAAGAGGTGCTAACAAAATTCTGATGAATCTAGATGGTCCTTTCTCTAGCGATTTTTTTTCCATTCTTTATTTATAATTTCTGACATAGCTGTGCAAAGTAATTGCACATTTTTCTCAAATAATGATTTAAGTAAACTCCCAGATGAAAAAATAGATGCTAAATCATGCAATTTACGCTTGGAAATCTCGCCAAAATGCACGTGTACAAAACGCTTTATCTACTTGATTGTGCATTGTAATGGAGTCAAATTCTGCATACACACAAAGTGATCCAGTGTCTATAAAAATCCAAAGATCGGTTGAAAACTGCTTGTTTTGGCGAGATTATGGCCGATTTCCATGCGTACTTTGTGCGATTTATTTTTTACCTGAGCTGCTTCCCATTCAATACACTGAAGGTTGTGCATGCACTTTGCATGGCTGTATCTTTGTGATGATTAACAATCTATTAGAACCCGGCACTTCAGTTCCTATGTTACTTTTGTGTATGTGAACATTATAGGAAACTCAAACCTCACAACAAACCAAGTTCATCTGGAACAGAAATAAGTATTTATATTATTCTGTTTCGCTAAAAAGCATGTGTGGTAGTTGATAAGATTATTGCCTATATGCAAATGACTTATCTGCATACTGCAATTTGCAATGACTGAGCTTCATCAAAAACAGTTTGGCTGGCTGTATCTCCAGAAGATGAAACTGTTCAAAGCCACTGGCTGCATGCAATTTATTTTCTTCTTGTATGATTTCTTCTGGTGAATTATAATTACTGCAGTGAAAATGAACAGGGACCTAACGTGATTTTCCAAAAATTTCCAGAAACGTGGCACATTATAAAGAATATAGGCCACTTCAGTTCCAGTGCTCAAAATAACAGGCGGACATCAGTCAATTTCGATCAATTTGTTCATTTCACCGCACAACTTGCACTACTGCTGATCACTTGTTCAGACCATTGTTGCGTGTTTTTTTTAGCACAATTCATACAAATACCATATTTAGCAGCTGTTTTTATAGTTATGATAATGGTGTGATATCATCTAGTGGCTAACCATGTGATTGTGACAGCTGATAGTAGCCCCTGTCCACATTCTACACACTGACACATACAACAGTAAGTAATACAATTTACAAAACATTATGGCATCACTGCATAATACTTTGGATGTACATGTACATTGTATTTACTATTATTCAAATATGGTGCAAATGTGTATGGAAATATTGTATATGTGCGTTTCCACTATAGTAAATGAATCCTTTATATTTACTACGGTGTTGATGTCACATATAACATATTTACTAACACATTTGCACCACATTTGATTAATACATTGTACATCCAAATTATTATGCAGTGCATGTCCGAACAAATCTGACTGTTGTCCGCTCAAATTTATTATTGGTCTGCCAAATGACCTATCAAACTTTAGTCCTTATTTGAGCACTGCAGTTCCATGATGGACGGACTAATTTTCAGTGCATAAAAAGAAATAGTTGAGGACATAGGTGTCTTTAAGAATATCAAATAATTTGACAACTTGAATATGCGTTAGGGCCCTTTCGCTGCAGCGATTCCATATGCACAAAGTGATAAAGGAACTAGACAAGAACTTGCTATCATAATATCTCAGGCAAATTATATAGAACAGTACGAAATATAAAGCCATATGACTCTTCTTTAGCCAGCTTGTTTGGAATGAGTATTCCAGCATTTCAGACTGAACGCTTGGTTCAGATAGGTACCATTTACCATATGCTTATCTCTCAATACATACTTGTACATCATTTATTGATGTATTAAATTTAACAAGTAAAGTAAAACATTCTCCAACGTTACCTTTAATTCCTATATCCCACTAACTAACTTTCTCCTTGAAGAATGTTTTTTTTTTTTACTTTTAAGTATGGCAATCCAATTTAAAATACTCTCTGCATAAATTAGTGCATGCATTAGCATATTGGTGTTCAATTTGCCTTAAGTCATGTATCCATGTTTGTGCATGGATTTTCAAAGTTCCAAAGTATTTTTTAATGCTCAGAGAGATATTTGGTTTTCTACTTCTACGACTTCATACACATTTTAAGATAGGTCCATCCATCATGGCATCACAATGGCCTGATTTTAATGTTCAATTGCCATCTACGTGTAGACACATATCATCTACGCGTAGACGGTTGTATATAGTAACGTGCACATCAATAAAAATGAAAATGCAACCTTTACCACGTGTTTATTTAACCTGTTCAGATGCCTCGGTAAGAAAATGAATAGTTTTGGTGATTATGACCGATTTAGTCTACACGTAGATGGTCTGTTGATTTAACATTAAATAGCCTGTGTAAACTTAGGTGTTTCTTCTTGGAAAATATTATATATAATATTGCGTTAGATCCCTTTTTTGTGCAAAAGTAATGTAAAAGTTTATAATACATTCCATGTTCTATTCTATCAGGTCTACACTTCAGGAAAGGGTAGCAGTGCAGCAGGGCTGACAGCATCTGTAATGCGAGATCCTGCTTCGGTTTGTGCATGTACCTGTTGCTCTACTTCTCTGATTAGTATCCCTCCTCACAATGTAGCGTAATTATATAATGGAAGGTGGTGCTATGGTTCTTGCTGATGGTGGAGTAGTTTGTATTGATGAATTCGACAAGGTAATGTTTTATATAAATTCTGAATTTCATCTGCTATATTTCTATTTACGCTAGATGAGGGAAGACGATCGTGTTGCAATTCATGAAGCCATGGAGCAGCAGACAATTTCTATTGCTAAGGTACTATATTGTTTCTGTCAATGGCATTTGGTATACATATTGGTATACATACATGTATTGGTGATTAGCATAGCATGATTAGCATTAGCAAGGTTAGATTGTTTCTAACAACTGACCTGTTGAATTAACAGAGGAAATAATGATAACAGTTGTCAAAATATTAATTACATAGTAAGTATAGCAGCAACATGTTTTTATAAACCACACCCAGGTGGGATTGTTTTTAGTTACACTTACATTTAAGCAGTAGCAAGCCCTGACTTTGGGAATGGATGGTGTGAATATCTGTTAATATGAAATGATGGTACCTGCATATATACACATGTAGGCTGGAATCACAACCACTCTGAACTCACGCTGCTCAGTACTGGCTGCTGCAAATTCTGTATTTGGACGTTGGGATGATTCAAAAGGCGAAGCTGTATGTAGAGGCCGATCTGTAGCCAATTGTTGTAAGGACTGTTTTTTTTTTCACACAGAATATTGACTTCATGCCAACTATTCTGTCAAGATTTGACATGATTTTCATAGTGAAGGATGAGCACGATATTACTAAGGATATGGTGAGAATATATATTCAATGTTGCATTTTGTTCGGTTGTCTTATTTGTGATCTCAGATAGTTCGTCAGAGATTTTGAATCATTTATCTCTTTCATTGTGGATTTTTTACCATGTTAATCTAATATTATAGCGCCTTGCAAAACATGTAATGAAAGTTCATTTGAATGCTGCTCAATCTGACGAGACTGTGGAAGGGGAACTTAGTCTTTCAGTTCTGAAAAAATACATTGCATACTGCAGATCGTAAGTTGGACTTCTACATTAATACATGTACATACATGTAGATGCAATTTCAATCCATATTGGTAATGTCTGAACCATGTATGCAGTATTCACACCAATCACAAGTCTTGATATTTAAGTCATGTTTGGCATGATCAATAGATATGGTATGTAACCACTGCTTGACATAACTTTTGCTGAGCCAATGAATGCTGTACTGTAAACTACTGTAAATTACTGGATTTCCGCAATTTAACCTCCTGAGCTTTGTATATTTTGGGCTTTGAATACCCTTGGCACGAATTGAAGCATAGACTTTTGCATAAGCATAAGTGTTAACATATCGGAGTATGGATTAAAAAGTACCTGGTATATCGATGTATGTTTAATGAACGACAAACAGGAAGATACTATACACTACGCATACTATGGTAAATCTATTAGCCTCTTTGTTGCTTTTCTTTAGTCCCGCTAGGGCTGCTTTCATATGCTGATGATGGCCTTCATCAAACTCACACGGTACTTTTCTTGGAGAGTTTCAAAGGTCTGGTTCTACATTCTTGGCTAGCATACATCTAAACAACTGTTTTCGTACGGATTAAAAAGTACCTGGTATATCGATGTATGTTTAATGAATGACAAACAGGAGGATACTATACACTACGCATACTATGGTAAATCTATTAGCCTCTTTGTTGCTTTTCTTTGGTCTCACTAGGGCTGCTTTCATATGCTGATAATGGCCTTCATCAAACTCACACGATACTTTTCTTGAAGAGTTTCAAGGTCTCATTCTATATTCTCAGCTAGCATACATCTAAATAACTGTTTTCTTTGACATGGGCATTGCGATTCAGGCTTAAAGCAGTGTATCTCATTGATCATTCTTAGTTCCATCAAGTCATATATGCCCATGAACAGATTAGAGATGACTTTGATGGCTTTCTGATGATGTTACAATCCATTTCATCCAGTGGTGCATGCCTCCAGCTATTTTTGTTGGGTTTCCAACTCAGCCATTCATCATTGAATTCCAGGATGCATCAGCTGGTTGTATAAACAACATCAATATCCATGTTGAGCATTTAATGGTCTTCATAGTGCCTGCACAGATCTGGCAACTAAAAGAAATATCCACAAAGAGGCTTTGATATATATCACCTTCTCTTGATATCTTTTGTTAGCATGTCATTCATCCAGGTACATGTCTAAACTATATCGGCATTCCATTCAGGACATAACTTTTACATTGACGGCTTTAGTTTATCTATTCTGGTCCTTACCTTTTCATCCAAATCTAGGTGATGGGTCACACTAGATAAATTTTGCTCGAAATACGTTTGACATATTCATGGGAAGACATTCAGAATGATATTCATTTTCAAGCCACTCAAATATAAGGCAGCAGAAGCAGTTGTACTGTACGACCCAGGCACGTTCTTTTGCCTTCTTTGACTGAAGGTGACTGAAGGATGGTCTCCTTGCTGTTTTCATTTTAGGATTGTTTTGCAGTGTAACTCATACTCCTTGGTAGCACTAGCAATTGATGGCTGCAATCTGTGCTGTTATAATGATCTCAAGTTTCATTATTAACACACTGAATATCGTCTGTGATGTTAATGCAACAGATAAGCAACTAACATTAGCTGAACATTTAAACAAATACTCTATGCTAAAAATACAACTTACAGTTATGCTAAAAATACAACTTCCAATTCAAATATGGCGCAAAATGATATAATTGATATTCTGGACAATATGATTATGGAGGAAGGTATTGCCAGTGTAAATGCTTTGCTGTGATTTCAGACAAAGTTCAGGATGATGGTTCCCTGTACTAAGGTACTGTACCAGGAAGGCCAGTCATTTGTTGTTAAGGAAAGTTTTAAGGTGCAACGTAGAGAAATGACTAATGGCTGTGGCATCATCTATCCTTCAGAAACTGAAGTACCAGATTATTTGAGGCTGGATAAATTGCAGGAAAGTGAATTGCCAGAAGTGAAGAAGAAATGAGAAAAACCATTTGTAGAACCAAATGGTTTGAAAGGTATGATTCTCTGCAGGTATTTTTTTATGTTGCAGCACCCAGCCATTGTAAGAGCCCTTAGTGATATTGCTTATGATTCTGATACTTGAACAGGATAACTGTGGGTGATGCAAATGGCTTGCAGCAATAGAAAAAATTTCTTTTCTGCTGACACCAGTAGTTGTATACAATATCCTCAGCTATATCAAACATTTAACCTTGTTGCTTCAGTTATAAGAGAAAGCATTTGTTTAAAAGAGCTGAAGTTCAAAGCCAGCTCAAGGATCTGAGATATGAGCTAGATAGATCACTGGAATAAAATGTGGTTCCAGTTGGCTATTAATATTGCAGCGAGGTAGGAGCAGGAAAATCCACTATTCCACCGAGGTGTGACAGGCAAACAAAGATCAAATGTTGGGGCTAATGTACCTGAAGTATTTTACCGAACATCACTCATCACTGCCCTTCCTTGATCATCCCTTGCATAAAATGGTGGAGAGGCTCTCCACAAATGCAGAAGTAGCCACTCTTTGGCTGTGCTTCATACCTTGTACCATTTTCAAGAAAAGGATGATTGGCAGACTCATATGAGTAAAGAATCTTGCTTCCAGGGTGATTTACCTGCTTCTCTTTCACTGCAATTGAGCAGTACTGTTGGAAGCACAAGTGGATGCACATTACATGTAAAGCTGCCCTTATGGAGCCCTCATTGGGTGTGTGACAATAGGCTGTTACCTCACATTTCTACCCTATTGAAAATCATGTGTACAATTCCTATCACATCTTGTGAGGCCAAGCACACGTTCTCAACTCTATGCTGACTTAGCCACACATTTCTTAAGAGCAACATTGGCTTGGTAGTCTAGTGTTATTACATGTCCATAACAACATAGCAATAGATGTAGATGATACTGTGGATAGATTTGCAAGACTACTACACACAAGAAAGCTGCAATTCCTTTAATTTCATTGGATTAGCAGGTGTGAAAATGGTGTTAAAATAAGGAAGGAATTACCTCAACTTCTAGCCCTCCCACCTTTGTTTATTCCTGTATCTGCCCTTGGTAGGATAAACTTGATAGGGACAATGGCAAAACGAACACACGAGAACAGACACACTAGGAACAAAAAAAACCCTGATACATGTATATGAAAGTTCACTAGAATGTTCAATAAGGTATCGTGTGCACATCTAAAGTCTGGTTATCAAACCATCTATGAAATATGGATATGGTCCTCCGTCGATGCAATATATTGAGTATGGAATTCCAATTATTTCCCTGGTTTGCAACTATGGCATGGTCCCTTTAAATACTAAAACAAGCTCTGTTCATTAGAATCAATTCAAGTTATCTGCAATCGTATTGGTACAATATAGAGGATGCAATCAGACCATATAGATCTGGCTCACTAGATTTGCCTCCTGCTATGCTATAAATCATTAAGGGATTCCTTTGCATACATGTAGCATCATTTAATTGATAGGTGCCAGCATGTACATGTTAGTTTGGTAAAGTACTTGTATGGTTTAGGATGTTTGTGGTGTACAGTGCAAGAATTTTAGCATTTAAAAGTGAACAAGGTAATACATGTTGTATGTATTGTGCAGTGAGTTTCGATTTTGAAATGCCATGAATACATGTTTTGTGCTCTTGCCTAATGTACTTTGTATATGTGTATTGCTTTTAGTTGGCAACTTACAGGAGTATTGTTATAGGCATTGCGGACCCAGGCTATCTGCAGAGGCTGCTGACAAACTAAAGAATCGGTATGTTATGATGAGAGGAGGTGCAAGGCAACATGAAAGGGACACGTCGAAAAAAGCAACAATACCCATCACAGTTCGGTAAATCCAACTAAGTTATAATTCTCTGATAGTATAGTCTATAAGGGTATAGTGGCATGTTAATTCATATGTTTATTCAGTCATTCCGAAATGTGAAGTTTTGGGATTGTATTAAAATAATAATGAGTTTTGATACTTTGCTGTGGCTGTTCAAATTTTGCAAAGTTACATGTACATATATGCGTGATGCCTGTATAATACCAATTCTTGTACAAATACTTTTAAAATTACCAAGTGGCTTCCATTTAACTCTGCGGCCTTTGTTTGTGGTTAAGCCCCCAAATAATAGATTTCCATGCCCTTTTGTTTAGAACTAAATTAAATAGCACAGAGATCCTATAACGTGTCCTTTCTTTTGTGTAGAACGCATATATTAATTTAGGATTAAATTAAATGGAAAAATGTCATAGTTCACTTTTAGAAAAAATATAGAAGCCTGAAAAATTATAGCTCTATTTTTTGTGACAAGTATGAATACTGTAGATCTTACATGCGTAGTTAGCCATGTTCCGCTACATGTAGCTACATGTAGTACCACAGCATAAAATTGTGCTTAGCGTTTCACCGTAGAAAAAGTACTCTACGGTGGGAAATTTTTTTAGCCTGGTACTGTATGTGAATATGAACACACCATGGTACTGTGCACATTGTATATTCATATCGTGATGTTTGCACCTGGAATCAACTGGCACTGCGCAAAATAACTGAGAAGGGCTCCTATGCAAATATTGACCTTTATATACCTAGAAAGCTATGTAACAAGTTTGATGCTTTTATCCGCTTTGTAACAGTAACCACGAAAATTGGCATTTAGCGACCCCACTATCATGGGCTCAGCTGCACAAATAGCTAAGTCGTTTTCCGCGGCATGCTGCTATCAATGCCATCATACACAGGTCACACTAGATTAGCTGCAGTTAATGTACCATAGATCTACCGTTGAGCCCACTGGCCTATGCAGATCATGGTAAGCAACCCGACGGTTGGTCAATTGCCCCAAGGAAGTGTTGACAGTGTCTTGTTTGGGACGTTACTTGTGTTGACACCTTTGCAGCCTCATACACAACTAATGCAACGTTCGAGGGAAGCTAGAGCTGAAGCCAGAAAGAGGGGGAAGTATGCACTGCTGTCCAGGTCTCATCATTTTGTCCCAGTTGCAACTGAGACCTCTGGTGACCTTGACCCTGATGCCCTCAGTTGTTCTTTGATATTGGCAGGCGTCAGAGGCCATTACGCTTGACCACCATTCCCTCTCATTCCTCCTCCAAAGAGTGTGCATTGCACTCCAGCTGCCTCTGTATTGAGCACCACAAGTAGTATATAATTTGTATAGTGTATCTCATCATTGTTATAAATGATGATACATGTACATAGAAAGCCAGGTTATGATAACATGAGTAAAGTGAATAATGTAGAATTCATAACACATAGTCTTCAGTTAAAACAGGGTTGGAGGAGTCACAATTTTATAATCCTGTTGGTGAAAAAGGTTTAATTTCAAGGATTGTCGCTCATTTTAGTGAAAGGAGACGAATGGATCAATGAGAGTAGTTAATTGTATTGAAGCACATCACCATCAAAGCATTCATAGAGGCGCTTTGTCCGGTGTGAAATTTGTATGTTATTGAATTCTTTGAACCTGATTGTGCTCTTAGATTATTTAACTTTCAAGTTTTTTGTTTTTTTGCAGGCAATTAGAAGCAATTGTTCGCATTGCAGAATCACTGGCGAAGATGTCCTTAGCACCATTTGCAGTAGAACAGCATATTGATGAAGCACTGCGCCTATTTCAAGTCTCTACACTGGATGCAGCATCATCTGGATCACTTACTGGTACTAATGAATTTTAATCATATTACATCGAATGATAACTGAAATATTTAATGTTGGAAGTGTAATGCAACAAAGTAGTTTGGAGTTGTAAATATTTATAGTTAGACAAGTTGTATAAACATTCTCTATGAGAAAGTTGGTGGCATATAGGATTGGAAGGCAATAGTGGGATAAAAAGGAAGGAAACACGAGTCTAATAATAAGAGAAAATGTAATAGTCCTATATTTCGCACACAAGCTGAATAACATGTTGAACAACATGTCTTTCAAATGTGCTTGTTTCCTTCCTTTTTACACCATTATTGCCTTCCAATAATACCATTAGTGGTGTTACTTACACCCTCTTCCCACCTGCAATATAACTGCTAATGCAGTTCAGGAAGAGTAATATGTGGAGGAGGGGGTTGCTCTGATGTAAGGGCATCCCACTGGTGGTCTTCAAGTGCTGTGGAAATGGGGAGAGGGTCCATGAAATAGTGAGGAATCCCATATGGAGGAGGGAGGGGGGCATCTACTGGTGGAGATGGAAGCCCAGATGTGGAGTAGTAGCATCCACATATAGCCTTATTGTAGCATCGAAGTCAAATGGACAATCTTAAAGTACAGCTTGCTGATTGATGTTATGTTATGTTATGTCATGTTGCTTAGCGCACCCTAATTGATTGTAATTGGTAATAACAGAACTAGATGGTGTGATGACCTTTCACAATCTTAGAATGGCAAACTCCACAGGTGATTGCTGTTTGTTTATATTAATCATGGTTGCCCTGTGTTTCAAAAAGCTGGGTCAAAAGTTACCAGTTAATGTTATAGACAAGCTACTAAAGTATAGGGTCTGTAAGGTTTTCTAAATGGTTTGGTAAATTGGGCGTGCTCAGTATGAATAAATCCATTTTCTTAGGTGGGTGATGCCATACCATAGATACAACATGTAAACAGAAACCATATAAAGCTGTAACTTAACAATACAATTATGTAGTAAGGTACGTAAGGTACTGTACAACCATGAAAGAAATGCCAAGAAAACTATAATGGGATATCAACGGAAAGACAGCTCTAGGGAATTCCTGGCAAGTGTACTAAAATGAAATAAAATTGTACATGTACTTGCTTCTTATTGCAGTGTGTGTGATTTTTGTACCCCACCCCCTCCCTGCATTCCAGGAGCGGAAGGGTTTACGTCTGATTCAGACCAAGAAATGGTTCGGCGCATTGAGCGTCAGTTAAAGAATCGATTTCCAATTGGCTGCCAGGTTTCAGAGCAACGCATTATTCAGGATTTTCTTAAACAGGTACATCTAATTGTAACAAATACTTTTGATTTGGTAAAGTGACATTTACTTATCCAGAACTATTCCGAACGTTCTATTTCAACTGTGGTTAATATCATGTTACGTCGTGGAGAACTTCAACACAGAATGCAGAGAAAAGTTCTTTTTAGGGTTCGATGAGCGTGGACACAGTAAATGTGCATATGGGTGCATGTTACTTGTTAAATCTGAACCAGTATTTCCAAGGCCAATGTATGTATTGTATGACTGTACATGTGTATTAATTGCAAGGTATTAATTGCAAGGATTGCAAGGTTTGTACATAGCGCAACATGGAGAACGCAACACAGCATGGCAATTATCAGAAATTTACATTTCTTTTATACATGTATATGAGAAAATGTACCCCAATGGATACATTGAGTTTTCGACAGAATTTTATTCCTGATACTATGACTGTCCACTACACTTTGCAGAGCGTGAATAAATTTATTTTCTGTACACTGCAGTAGAATGCATGTATAACAAGTGCAGTGGTACCACTTTGTCGAAAAGGAATATTACCGTATATGGGATGTGATTAGCAAAATTCGGTCACGCGCAGCGCAACGATCGATGACGCAGCGCAGCAGTTGAAACGCAGCGCAGCGATAGCGCAATCTCGTACCCAGAAATTATATGCCGAGAAAAACATTATTAGAGAGTTAGTGGTTGGGATGACATGGCCGTATCAGGTGCAACAAATGAAAAAAACAGTCGTAAAAGAATTTATGCAGCACTGTTGCATTCTACGAATGAAGCGTAGCAACGAGTAGGCCTTCTCTGGCCCCTCCTGCGATATTACCGGTCATCTACACCAAAGTGGTATTATTTATTTGAGGCGCACCCATGTACTTACGGCAGTGCCTGAGGGGTGAACTGAAGTTCACTTCGAGAGGCAACTGGTGGTGTCGGTTTAAATAATTTGAGGTGATCCACTATGCTACGAATTGGATATACGATAGTGTATATTTTGCGGATATGTGAAAAATACACATGATATACACATGTGTGTACGCAAGGTATACCCATTGGTATATTTTGCGGATAGAACCAGAATCTCATGTCGTATATTTTGCGTATTCTCAAATCGTTGTATAATTTGTTGTCGTCTTTGCGCTCAGGCAGTGCCTTAGTTTCATTGCGCACAATAGATGTTTTTTTAATTATTTCTCAACTTGGCATGTCAACATTTGCAGAAAGGGCAGATTGGAAATGTGACAGTTGTATTAGCTGCGTCTCAAGGCAAAATACACCATGGCTATATTCAGACTGAAGATTACAACCAAACATTTTAATGGAGGATGAACAAAACAGTTGATGGTTGTGCTTTAAGTGTGTTGATTCATTTATTTGTGTGCATGTGTGAGTGTGTGTGCATGATTGTGTGTACATGTGAATATGCATGCATGTGTATGTACCTAGGTTCAATCTTGAAGCATCTCATACTGAGTTAATGACTAGAGTTGCAACTCTACACATGTACATTCAAAGGGATCAGCTGACTCATTGATAATGGTTCTGATCATGCAACCTAAAAAACTAGTCATACCAATGCATTAATTTCATTACTAGTGAATTGTTTGCTAGAATAATTGGTTGTGTTACGCCATAATTATACAACCAAACTCCTGTAAGTTATTTTTTGATTTCACGTAAAACATATCAACGGGGCTAATAATAGATATAAAACAATATGACACAATCTTCTTCAATAACGCTCAGGGGCCAGTTGTATCACTAGTACTGTTTCAAAATAGGATCATGCTGTTCGACATACATAGTACACAGCTGGAAGTGCAGTGTATGCCCACTTATGTTTAACGTTCCCTCCCACCCTCAGCAGTACAGTACATGGGAATATAGTTTGGTGGATACACGGACGTCTTCATTACATGCACTAGGCTTGTAGAAAGGTGGCAGGATTCAGTCAGTCTCCTGCTGCCGGCTTGCAGAACAAGGAGTCAAATGCACGTATGCATACCATGTATCATTGCACAGTATAACATATGCCTACGTATAAGAGATGCAGTTGCAGAACTACAATGCAATGTCTGCTGGAGCACCTTTTATCAACATCGTGTCACAAGCTGTGGCAGCAATACCACAATCAATGAAGATTGAACTTTCAGGACTATACCTATCGTTGCTTGACACGGCATTCAAAATCAGCGATATTTGACGATCTGTATAGCGATGGGCCATCATTTCAGCTAGAGATGTGCAGTGGTTTTCAGTTTGGCTATGCAGTGGAAATTTCTGTGTTATGATCATTTTAGGTGCAGGCTTAAATTTTTATGGATCCAGCTGTGTGTGCCATTAATGACACTAAACCACTATAAACATGAACACAACTAACCAATTCACTGCCTAATCAAGATGTCCCCTGCATAGCTGGATGAGGATCATCATGCAGATTGGGCAAACCAGCTGGCCCAAGGTGGGCCATGTGGAATATATGATTGTGAATTTGCGACATTCCCATGCTGTAGTGAGGCTGTGTGAAAAGGCTGCATGAATTTTAAATCACGTAGATTGCAACATTCAGTGTCTATCCAATTAAGACAATAGCAATGCATACGTAGCAACTAATCAAACATTACCATAAAGATAATTCAGAGTTCTTGGTCTTCACTGGGAAGGTGGAGCTACAAAAGAGGGTGAAAAAGGGAGAGAAAATAGCTGAGGAGCCCTTCTGCTAACCAGCCTCTCCTCTCTCAAACCTAAATAGTCCCCCATACAAGGTGAACTACACTTTAACACGAGCTCAAGTCCTTTGCAAGCCAGCTGTGATTCCTAAATCCACCAAAGAATACTTTTGATCACTGATCACTAAATAAATTCTAATTCTCAGGTGTTAGTCCCTAAGTTATGCACAAGGGTCACTCTGGAGACCGTCATTAGTGTTGTCAAGCTGACTGATGTGGTTGCAAAGGCGTATGGATATTCCTTAACATACATATATGTAATTAAGAGTCATTTATATGTAATTTATATGTAATTAAGAGTCATTTTCAGAATTAAGAAATATGATCGCTTATTCCATCGTCACAATTAATACAGCATACTTCAGAATTATCTTAAGGAATTGTGAAATTCCTTAAATTATGACGCTTTTGGTATATTGCGCGTGCATAATTATATGGAACAGCATTAAATGATGGAATATACATACTAGGGTCATTCTATATCGATTCAACACACATAAGTTTCATTTTTGGAAGCATTTTTGTGGATGAGTGCAGGCAATAGTTACCCTGTGTATATTTATGTATTATACTAACTTTTAAATATCAATTGTTCGTAAGTTATTAGGTGTGAAAAAGTTGACCACATATGTAAACTATGCTAATTATCTTTGCGAGCGTTACAGCATTAACGATGGTTATTTTTCCGTGCGTGCAGAACATCATGACTATCACGCTGTTTAATAAAAAAAGGAACTTCATAATTGAGCACAACGGAAAATATGCTTTTCGAGCGTAATAGTTGCCACCATTTTAAAATACACACTTTTTTAAATTTTAATGAAAGGCTCTGTTTGCTTGTTGTGTTTCCAATCGCATAACGGAACGCCAAGCCGTTACTAAACTACATTGCATCGAAGCGCTCGTGTTATTGTCTTAAAGAAACCCTTCTAATGTGTTAATTGTGCACTAAATAAACTTATAATTGGCCACACATAATGAATTTAATTACTTGATGTACAATAGAATGTTCCCCTTTTCAATGACTGCAAACTAAACAAGTCTGTGTCACCCTCTCCCTCATAGTCCACCATATCACCCTCCTCCCTCATGGTCCACCATGTCACCCTCCTCCCTCATGGTCCATCTGTGTCACCCTCTCCCTCATGGTCCACCATGTCACCCTCCTCCCTCATGGCCCACAATGTAACCCTCCTCCCTCATGGTCCACCTTGTCACCCTCCTCCCTTACCCCTCCCTTATGATCCACCTTCTCACCCTCCTCCCTCACTCCTCCCACATGGTCTACCATGTCACCCTCCACCTCACCTCTCCCTCATGGTCCACCATGCCACCCTCTCCTCAAGGTCCACCATGTGACCACCCTCCTCCCTCATGGTCCATCATGTCACCCTCCTCCCTCATGGTCCATCATGTCACCCTCTCCCTCATAGTCCACCATGCATGTCACCCTCCTCCCTCATGGCCCACCATGTAAACCCTCCTCCCTCATGGTTCACTATGTCACCCTCCTCCCTTACCCCTCCCTTGTGATCCAGCATGTCACCCTCCTCCTCACCTCTCTCTCATGGTCCACCATGCCACCCTCTCCCTCATGGTCCACCATGTCACCCTCCTCCCTCATGGTCCATCATGTCACCCTCCTCCCTCATGATCCACCACGTCACCCTCATGTGCTGTGTAGCATGTGTTCATGTGGAAGGTTGACATGATGGACCATGAGGGAGGAGGGAGGCATGGACTATGAGGGTGGGTGACATGGTATACTGAGGGAGGAAGGGTGACATGGTGGACCATGAGGGAGGAAGGGTGACATGGTGGACCATGAGGGAGGAGGGTGATATGGTGGACTATGAGGGAGAGGGTGACACAGACTTGTTTAGTTTGCAGTCATTGAAAAGGGGAACATTCTATTGTACATCAAGTAATTAAATTCATTATGTGTGGCCAATTATAAGTTTGTTTAGTGCACAATTACACATTAGAAGGGTTTCTTTAAGACTAAAACGCGAGCGCTTCGATGCGATGTAGTTTATAAAGTAACGGCTTGGCGTTCCGTCTTGCGATTGGAAACACAACAAGCAAACAGATAGCCTTTCATTAAAATTAAAAAAAAGTGTGTATTTTAAAATGGTGGCAACTATTACGCTCGAAAAGCATATTTTCCGTTGTGCTCAATTATGAAGTTCCTTTTTTTATTAAACAGCGTGATAGTCATGATGTTCTGTACGCACGGAAAAATAACCATCGTTCTGCTGTAACGCTCGCAAAGATAACTAGCATAGTTTACATATGTGGTCAACTTTTTCACACCTAATTTACGAACAATTGATATTTAAAAGTTAGTATAATACATAAATATACACAGGGTAATAGCCTGTACTCATCCACAAAAATGCTTCCAAAAATGAAACTTAAGTGTGTTGAATCGATATAGAATGACCCACTATCCCCCTACACTACCTCCCTTGTTGACTAGACAATGATCATCAAAATACTGTTAATCAACCTCGAATTGAAATGGCCAGAGTCATCATCATTCTTCTCCCATTTTATATGCAGCATTGTTGACAAGGTTTACAAATAAGCAGCTCCGAATCATCATATACATATAGAATGCATAGATAACTACTGTTCAAATGAGAGGCTATTAGTGACTATCTATGACATTGTAATCAATATCAGTGCATGGTTTCTTATCTTTCCAATGATTTTCCAAGGATTATAAAACTTAAATATGCTCCTAACATTTATATAAGTGTATCGTTGTAAACAAAATGATTCAAGCCATAATGAAGGCTATACATGTCTTGCATATTGATGTATTTAAATGAACACGATGACAAAAATATTGCAGCCACTACTATTGTTAGAATAAGATAGTTATAAGCACTATGGCTTTTGAATTGAAACTAGACGTTAAAATTATAAATAACTGCATTATTATCATTACATTTACATAATCGGATCAATGAGATCAGCGATTAATCGTTTACATATGCTTTGTTGTTATGAGAGGCAATTAAGATCAGGGATAGTACTCTTACTATGCTCAGTTCTAGAATATAATCTCAATGCGTACATAACACTTCAATGCTTGTTTCTTGAGATTAATCACTCAGATCCGTGTTATACTTGCTTAATTGTATGAAAAATGCACACTGTCTCCTTAGCTATTAAAATAAACTATTAATTAACATTTTTTTCATCATTCAGTAAACGTTTCTCTAGAACCATACCAACAATATCATAGAAACATTAATGATTTACACTTACTATGATTAGTTACATGATAAAGGCTCAATTTAACCATAATGACATTTGTATTGAGATGGGCTAATGTTTAGCACTATCCTGAACCCTTTTAGACCATACAAATGCAGTTCAATACGAGATCACAATGTTTCCAATCCATGAACACTTAATAAGCTCAATAAGCATAATGATATGATTTTTATAAAGATTGCTAAGTTGCTTAGACCTCCCATGAATGATCTCTTTGTCATTGTTTTGGTTAGAGAATAAGGTAACAGATGGTGAACATATCCTTTGTTGATCAGTCCTTTGAAATTAAGGGGTAATTGGCGTCAATACATTGAGCCCTTTGAAAGTTTTTGGACGCGCATTTGTGATCTTGAGCATTAGTTTGCTGAACGTAGTTAGTCATGATAGACATTAGTGGTTGCAGTATTTCCTTTGTTAGATGAGGCATTTCAAACTCGGGTATTTGGTTTAAAGGATGAAGGTTTATGCTTTACTTTGTTGGCATTGGAAGTGGGCTTCTGGTTTACGTTGTCAGTATGAACTGATGGTTTGTTGGACATGATTTTGTTTGGGATTGTATTGGGTATGTTTTATCAATAAGGTGGTTACTTTCTGATATGTTGTGTATCATGGACACTATTAATCACCACATAAAAGATTCACCTAACCACAAAGCCATAGCAATATCATTTACACAGTCCAACAGGTAACAACTAAGACAAGACCAACTACGGAGACAAATTGAATAATGAGTCATGAACAAATACTTTATAAAACTCAATGACATACACAGCACTCGTAGACAAATACAGCAAAATAATAATGTTATTTGAACTGTGAGGACAACCATGCTTACAAGAGGGCGTTTTACCCTTGGAGATAGTAGCTTCACCGACATGGGCGTCATTTGGTGCAGATTAACAAATAGACACGTATAAATGCATGGAATTGGAAACAAGCGAATGAGCATCACTTACACAAACAAATGAAAACAAGCGCACAGCAAACAATGAAATAACTAATGTCTGGATAAGACTCATAAATTGATAAGCGGTATGATGAAAAAACTTCGGAACTACCTACAGAAAAAGGATCACAAGAAAACGAAATTAATGTTTCCTCAAGTACAAACCATAACCACCTTAAAAGGGGAAGGGGAACTAGAATTCGACAACTTCCCCGCGCAAAACCTACAACAACCATTGAACGGTCTGACGAACATGATTCAATGTTGTTGTATCAATGAGTATGCAGAATTTAAACGATAGTGTAAAGTCTATTTGGTGAGTTTAAAGATAAATACAATGTAAACTATCAATCTAGAACTTGTCATAACTTCAGAGTTGATCGTCATAATTTCTTGACACCAGAGATTATAAACCACTGATCATCAATCAATAGCTAATTACAACTTCAAACGATTATAATGAATGTTTCATGACGTATTTATGTATTTTGATCACTCAGACCATATTGATTTACTTGCATGTTGAATTAGATCAGATACGACTATTTTTCAACAGCTCCAATAGCAGTTCTCTGGAGGTGTTTGGATGCGCGCTGTTACATAACCTCAAATAGACATCCAGCTCTTCCTGTTGTGATACACCCTTCGACTACCAGATACCACTGACTCCTCCTCCCCTACCAGTAGTCACGTCCATTTAGCCTTAAAAAAATGTCCACTTGAAGCGACTTGCCATAAGCCATCTGCCGCTTGTCATAAGCCATTTTGATTGATTGAATATCTAATCAAGATCATGGGTTGTAGATGAAGATCAGACAAACACATTTTGGCCCAGATCTATTGTGTGTAATATATCAATGTGTCTAATTGATGGATTTGTGCCTTAATGCACAAACGTACATGTAGTATAAGCCATGTAATCATGAACAGCGGTTTGCATGGGGAATAATAATGGAGAGGCATTGACGAGAGAAAGTGTGGAGGTTAAAGGTGGGGCAAGGAGAGAAGAAAGTTTTTTTAAATCTGATATCTGGTTGCATAGCTGGCAAATATTGCATCATCATGTCTCTGTCGCATTGCCTTCTTGCCTGATATCATTTACTGCCTACAGCACTATAATGTCATGTACATCAAGAAAAACAAATGCTATTTGTGATTTGGACAATTATTTTACCATGGATACCATTGCGCTATAAGGCTGCAGAAATGGTCTGTTATCAAAAACGACATATAATTACTAGTGCCCATCTGAGATGTAATATCACGGTGATTTCATAAATGTCAGCATATGATCACTAATATGGTCTGATTGCAGGTATAATTTTCCTGTCGCTTTTTATTGTGGTTATCTCTTAATGCCATTGTAAGTGCACCCAAGTGTATGAAATCTCACTGAACTCATTACTCCAATACTTAAAACGTCAGGAGCCCACACTAATGGGGTCTCCGAAGTGGTTATTGGTAGTTATAAATAGCAAATCTCCAAATAGCATAGCACTGACTATTTATGCATTGTGATTATTATATATCTGAGCATAACATTGTTTTGATAATGATAAATTACTGTAAATTCATCGTCCAATTGTACTGCGGTCGCTGAAGTAGATATTGATAGTTAATACTACCCTGCAGGTCTCCATTTAATGTTTATCTGACATATTTGGGCATTATTATGTATGGGTGGTTTGATCGATGAATAACTTGAAAAAAAATTTATCCAATGTCAGGCAACAACACTGCGCTGACATGTTTTGAAGTTGTTACTGATAGTCATTTTAAACAGAGTATGTAATGATTTTTAATCTATTAATGCAAGATCTTTAATGATCCAATATTTAAAGTGTTTATGTCATGGTTTGAAACAACAATAAGAGTATTGTCTCAATTACATCATGAACCATGCCTGTATGAATTGAAGATCCCCCTATGGATCCGCCTATGCTAATATCATAGGCGTGAATCCGGAGCGGGGTACGTACATTTTGATATTTGGGTCGTCTCTAATAATTGCCTAGGTTACGCTATGGCGGTTTCCCATTTAGAATGTAGAAAACGAAAGCCGTATTAAACCACGCATTGTGTCATATAAGATAACCAATTTCGCGGCAGTACTGGATATAAGCTGCCGCTATAACGTATTGCTACTACCCAAGCTACTTAACTCGATACGTAATAGTTACGATTGAGGTAATACTTGCACGCTAGGATGATCAGGGGATCGATTACACATCATTACTGTATTTTTCCCTTCTTTCCCTTTAAAATTAAAGGTACTGTTATTGCAGTAAAGGTTCCAAACTCATCATTTAGAGCTAGTGCACTCTGGCATAGTAGGTTACGAATAGTGCTATCATGCTCGAGGTACCGTGATCAAGGCCCGTGGTCCATCGGATTTCCTACCCATCGTCGTATATCAATTGCGCAGCTGCTTCAAGTCCTCGACTTTCGAAGTGGAAAAAGCGTACTTCAAGGTGTCACATCTAGCTGGTTTCAGTTCACTTGGCAGTGTCACTCAACAGAAATTCTCCACAGAGAAACAGTTAGTTGAGGCGATTCATGGTGCTGTCTTTTTATGGAAGATTAATTATTCTTATACTGACTATTTAAATTAATGCATGTTGTCGTTTCACATACATAGCTATTATTATTCTTTTTTTCGTTCTTTTTGTTGTTGACAAGAATAAACCCATCAATGCCACTAAATCTTGTCAACAACGAAAAAAAGAATAATACTATGTATGTGAAACGACAATATGCATGAATTTATATAGTCAGTATAAAAATAACTAATCTTCCATAAAAAGACAGCACCAAAAACGAGGGGATAGTGATGAATCGCCTCAACTAAATGTTTCTCTGTGGAGAATCTGTTGAGTGACACTGCCAAGTGAACTGAAAGTGACATAATATTACTTTTTTATGTTCCCTACTACTAATAGTACAGTACGACGAAAGGAGAGCAATTAAACATAAACCATTCGACAAATTTAGATTAGTGGCATGCCACACCAGACAACCTCAGTTCAGGAAGTGGATGCATGCAATAACTATAAGGATTGCCGCGTGATCGATAACAAAACTCCTTGCAGTCTAGGCAAGTGACTAATTAGAGTACGAAACACCCCACCCCAACTATTTACGCCTTACCTTCATCCTACTTTCAGAATAGCTTTGAAATCGAGAGATTACCAATCACTTTCAGCACCATAAGTTATATTATGGAACACAACTATTTTCAATGATATTAGTGGGGGACTATAAAGCGAAGATGCGAAAGCTTTTGGTGATTCAAACGTTAATTCTAAGGGCAAAGTTCGGGGCCTGTATGGGAAATGCTCCCGTGACTTTTGGAATAACGAAGTGAAATATAACATTATATGATATCTCCCCTACCCTATAGCAGGATAGTACAGTTAATGTTGGTTATTTTGTCATCGCCACAACAACGCAGCCTCCAAAATTAATGCCTCAACTATGAATATTGTGTGCTTATCTACTACTATAATTTTAGGTATGTTGCAATAATTTTCAAATCGTTTATATCGCCGAGATAATATACTGATGTGAAGAGCTCTTTAAACCATTCCTAATGATACCAAAATCATAATTTGTCGATTTAGTAATACAGAATATATAGCGTTTTAAAGCGTAAATAAAGCAAAGTATCGGTTGTCGTTGAAACGTGCGGCTTTTCTCAAAGGTGTAACTTTTGCAACGTATAACATATCAAGATGGAAATTTCACTAAAGGCAGACTAATTTATGCCCGTCAAAATTATTCTACTAAAGGTGCAAACGATAAGGTTCTTTGTGGCTCAATAACTTTAATAACATATTAAATACATTAAAATGTTTTAATTAAAACAAATTACCAATTCATCAAAAGTAAGTGTGCTTCACTTCAAAGATAGACATGTCAAAATCTGTTGCATCATCATGTTTCAATCTCCTTCCAATATGCAACATTCCCTTCATTGTTTCAATTCTTCCATTAAACAATTGAAAAATTCTATCATACAGCCATACATGGCAAATATTGTGGCCAATGAATTTACCTATTTGTACTTTGTCTTCATCAGATCAGGAAATTCGTCCTTGAAACTTCTCTCTAATGCTTCTTTTTCTTTTACATCTAACTTGTGCTCTAAATCAGATATTCTATTCTCAAATTGCACGTTCTGTTGTTGCCCAATAGTTTTTCCCTTGCTGCCTGATACCTTCTAAACTATTTTTTTGTACTTCGTCTCCATTAAGGTACAGAGCTTTTAGCAACAATTGGGACATCTAACTTAGCTCGCAGCTTGGATATTTGCAAGTCTTTTCTTCATTCAGTCGCTTAACAGTTTCCATTTTTGTTTGACTAACTTGTACTCTTAGCATCTGGAGTCTCTTTCTCATATTATTCAACTTTAGCCTCTGTGTAAAACAGGAAGCGCACATTGATGTACGCCTGGTAATTGGTAAGCCCTGTAGAGGTGTGGGGTGGGGGGCTGTTTGTTCCTCTTCGGGATGTTCAATGCAGTTTTTACTCCCTGCTTTTTTTGAATGCTCAATTTCAATTGCATTCCTTGGATTTATTTGTGGTTGCATGATACATTTCTCAAGACAAATGAAATCAAACCTTTGAAATTCATTTGGATCACTAAGTTTTTAAAACTTTTCTAGCGTGTAGGTAACTAATTTCTTTTATTTGGGCAGATAAGCATGGACAATAATGAGCCTTGTTGGGATGTAGTAGGTAAATTTCTTGTTCAGTTCTGGCTCTGCTATGCTCACAAGTAACCACATATAAATACAATTCACGCCCATTCAGAAAATCTCCCCTGTAGGTAGTGTGGAAAAATTATCCAGAAGGAACTGCCAGGTTTTGCATTCGGATTGTTTACTCTGCGTCGTTTCTTTGTATGACTAAGTTCCATTGCATTGGACAAATTGCCGCACTACTCATGGTACAGCAATGACAATGTCAATGTTTAATTCCTTAGAGTAATAGTACCAACCAGTCTTTCTGCACAAATGTATACTCAAGACTCAAGACCTCAATTTTCAACTGACCTGACACTTGTTGCTAACTTGGTACGGATCTCTACAGACACAGGCTAGCTCACTGCTCAGAGTCACATACACACGCAAATGATAGGAACACTTCAAACTTAAAACGAATTCAAATTTCATCTCGAACCTTAAATCAATTCTCAACTAACATGACACCTGTTGCTGACTGGGTACGGATCTCTACAGACACAAGCTAGCTCACTCTTCAGTATCAATCACAGACACAGATGCAGTCACACATGAACGATAGGACTACTTCAAACTTAAAACGAATTCTAATTTCAACTCAAACCTTAATCGGCAAATCATTCAATGCAATTGTATACGCATATACTTGTACATGACAAATACAAATAATAAAGCGGCTTTCACCGTTTCAGATACGTGGTCCATCACAGACGCCAGCGCAATGTAACAATGTAATTGTAAGCCATCTAGGCATCTTTTGTGATTGTGAGAGCCTGCACCTCAGCTTCCTGGATGGCCAGCCAGTTGAATTAATAAACGGTGCTTCATTTTACACTCTGAGTCTGAGGAATTAAACCATAGATAGTATAATACATGGATAAAGATTACATGCGCGTTTCGATTTCCGTAAACTATTTGACCTCCAGGTTTCTTTTAGATGTCCACAGGTATCGTTCGGAGTGCTATTGCCTCGGTCCTGGAAGTTGAAGGGTCCCGTTTAAACACATTACCCAGCGGGTGAAGCTGGCCAAAGAAATAGAAAACATCATGGGCTTCGGGCCCACGAACGAGCAGGTTCGACAATCAATTAACTTCCAGTAGAAGAAGCTGCGACACAAATGACAATTTACAGATGGAATACTGACTAAACAATTCTAGAATGATTATAGATCAGTTTAAAATAGTTTCTAGTTCATGATGTACCAATGTTTCGTGAGTAAAATCCCCACATAAAGTGATCCCTTGTAGTACAGAAAACACCTATTTTTGAATGTAACTTCGTATGCGGAGGCTTTCAAGCCTTAAAAATACCACAGGGCAATACGTCTTGTGGAGCAGCAAGCAGTAGGCCATAAAAAGTTCAATGAGGAAAAGTACATAAAACCCCGGGCCTTGAACAAAACTATGGCCTTCTCTCCTATACCTTATGTAGAGCTACAATACAACAGACGTACCTTCCATTTGTAGTGCCAGAAAAGCTATCTGAAGTATTAATAAGTAAGTTTGGAGACACGAAAACAACTCACCTGACAAAGACTCCAGGAAATTTCAAGTACCTCGAAAAACGAGTAACGGACTGCACGCTGGAAATGACGTCACGTTCGTATTTAGGTATAGCGTTTCCAATCCATGTACTATACTATAAGTAGTTATCCTTGAACATGCGCAAAATAATGTAATGCCATATATCACACGCACTTATGGCCTACCGAATTCCCGGGCATCGACAGATTTTTATTAAATTTTGTACTACACAAGGTTATACAATGTCCGACTAGGTGATTTTGCACGGAAAAGTTATAGCACTTTTTCGAATAGTTAATGAGATCTGAAAAAGTAAGTTTTTAATGAAATCTACACAGAAAGATGACAACGAACCTTCGAACTACGACACAAAGCAAATAACTTTCTCCCATTCCATCCCGTAACCCTACGCGATGCAAGTTTTTGAATGGATCTACACAGAAAGATGACAACGAACCTTCGAACTACGACGCAAAGCAAATAACTTTCTCCCATTCCATCCCGTAACCCTACGCGATGCAAGTTTTTAATGGATCTCAAAAGTATTAATAATCCTGCAAAAATAATTTGGAACAAAATGGATGACAATTATTGCACGGATTGCAACATTAAATACTATAATTTCCAACGTACGTTCCGTACGTCGCGGCGGCCTAGCGCCTATTGGTTGCTAGGTACGCGTACCTTAGCAACCAGTAGGAACGACCACCTCCCACACAAAAGTACATAGCAACGCGTACTTCGCGCATGACCATGCAGGGGCGGATTTAGGGGGGGGTGTCCAGGGGGTCCGGACCCCCCTTTCCTATATGAAGAATGACGTAATGCATACTATTATCTATGCAGCGTTCTGCATGTTACCGTCCTTGGAGTTGCAAATCGTTCTAGCCAAGCGGGGTCTATATCGATCTAAAATCCTCCTACATAAGTAGATAATTAGTATTTAATCGCGCGATCGGTGCGTGTGAGCAGCAATTGAGGTAAGCGATCAAAAGACGTGAGTAGAATGAATCTCAGATTCGTTTACTAACAGGTAGTTATAGAGCTAAACAAACTAATACTAGAGTAAAACATACATGAGTCGTTAACGTCTTGCACGCTTCGGTCACAAATTCACAAAAGCTTTCCGTCACGAATTTAACAGTAGGAACCATTGCATTGTGAAGTTTTCTCGTCGCCATCCATGCAGGCTCTAGTAATCCGGATATCGCGTGATGTATATGTATTGGATATCACTGTGAGTTTCATGCTAAATTAACGCAAAAGCAAAAAAGCGGCTGGAGCGAAGCCCCAGACCCCACTGGTGGGGCTATCAGCGCTCCCCCAGACCCCTTGCTGTCACGGGAGGGGGCATGCCTCCCACAGTTGTGAGTATTTTTATCAGACCCCCCCTTTCCCAAAATCCGCCCATGCCGTGCTTCGTGCCACAAAACAACATGCATGTAAAGGAGGTAATAATGTCATCCCATGCAGTAACAATTAAAGCAACGCTATTGTGGTTCACTCTCAAGTCTCATCGTACAGGCCGAGAACATGCAGTTACTATCTGACAAGTCACATGAAGTATAGATGGAAGACCATACGGAACGGGATTGGCAATGCAATACACATTGCTCTGAGACCGTCATGGTTTCGCCGTAATTATGACTTCATACGTAGCGCTTTTTGGAAACGCTAGCTCTTCATGTGTTCACAAACGTAAGTATGTTTTTCTTTTTGAAACAATTTTATATTGCGAAAGACTTTGGCGATACAGACCGACGAAGCTTTCCAACTGGAGTCTGTGTTCACATGCGCTGTTCTGAAGACCTCGCAGACCTTGGAGGCATGGTGGAAATGTGTCCTGTCAATGAAAGAGAGACACGTGCAAATGACCCAGGAGGATGAACATGAGCTATAGACCTATCATATGAAGCAGTGTCACTTAGACTGCTAGTAGCCATCTGTTCCTTCAACCAAGTGATATATTGTTGGCTCATTCGATGCAAATCGTGATGTCAATATTCTTTACCAGACATGCTCAAACGAGATAAAGCTGTGTGAATACTTGGGTCTGTGCCATCAGTTGTGCTTCCTTTCTTAGACCGATGACTAACAAGGGCTCTCAAGTTGGAACGACATCCCTTGCACCTACTACAAAGGTCATCATCACTGTCATCAGGACTGGTTGCTAGGCAACAGTCAGTGCCGTGAATTGTGGATTGCCGAGAATCAAGAAAGGCAATGGTGGTACGTAATAAGTAAACATCTCTAATAGAAAAAACATTGTGTAACTATCAACAGTTTTTTCATACCTGTACTGTTAACATATTTCCCATCCCTGGATTGAATATATGTCAAAAACCAATCATCATTGTTTCCACAGCACAGCTGGCAACGATCAATATATTGGCAGGAAATCCTTTTCGATACGTTAATCGTATTATTTAGCCTGCAAGTTCGCTCAAGGGTTTGGAACAATCCGACAAAGACATGCACTGCGGAAGGCATTAAAGTCGTTGTAGCTTCACCAATAAAGGTTATACAGGTTTCAAACTAAAACCATGCAAAACTTCAGAACTTTTCCATACTTTTGTATACTGCCTCATGGTTATACGCCGCTAAACATAGACACACCAATCCGATAAAGTATTAAAAGTCGCGTTTCCCATAGTACCAAAGAATTTCTCAACATCTCAGACGACGGTAAGTTACTGAACATGCCTTTAAAACATACCACTTAATCCAGCAAGGAACTAGAGAAGTATTCGAATCACTAAACGCTCTCTTCTTCTGATCGTCTTGTAGTTCTTGGTCACACTCTTCCGCCCTCTTAAAAAGGCCCGCCAAAATAATTATATTCATGCGAAACGATGATTGCTTCATGTGAATGTATATTGCGAGGTCTATTGCGTTGCCAATTCCGTTCCGTAAGGTCTTCAATCTATGCTTTTAAATTGCGCGGGCATGTTATAGAGGTTGAGTAGTAACCGTATGTTAGATACTATAATTTCCAACGTACGTCCGGGCGTCCGTACGTCCGCGGCGGCCTAGCGCCTATTGGTTGCTAGGTACGCATACCTAGTAACCAATAGGAACGACCACCTCCCACACAAAAGTACATAGCAACGCGTACTTCGTGACCCTGCTTCGTGCCACAAAACCTACATGCATGTACAGGAGGTATTAATGTCATCACATGCAGAAAGCGACGCTATTGTGGTTCCCTCTCAAGTCTCATCGTACAGGCCGAGAACATGTAGTTACTATCTAACATGAAGTATTTGTATTGCGCGGGCATGTTATAGAGGTTGCGTAGTAACCGTATGTTAGAACAGATGTAGATTATATATAACTTATTGTAAGGGTCTGTGAACCCTTTGTATTATATATGTTTTAAGCTGCTCTTGGCGGGGCGCCACAGGAGGATGCAAAGAGGGATCCAAGTGCGCGAACCGTTGTATTCGTAAAACAGTCCACGAACGTGATTGGGTGCACAGGGCATGCATGTTAAAGACTATTTAAAAATCAGCCCGAGATTATCGCTAGTCTAATACTATAATTTCCAACGTACGTACGTCCGCGTAACTCATTTTTATACTCGGCCTAGCGCCTATTGGTTGCTAGGTATGTACGCGTACCTAGCAACCAATAGGAACGAACACTTCCCACAAAGGTACATAGCAACGCGTACTTAGCGACCATGCCTGCCACAAAACCTATATGCCTGTACAGGTAATAATGTCATCACATGCAGAAAGAATAAAAGCAACGCTATTGTGGTTTACTCTCAAGTCTCATCGTACAGGCCGAGAACATGTAGCTACTATCTGACATAATATAATCTAATACTTGGATTGTGCGGGCATGTTATAGAGGTTGCGTAGTAACCGTATGTTAGAACAGGTGGTAGATTATATATGCAACATTTGGTAAAACAGTAAAAAAAAGAGGAGCTAGGAGGTAGACCAACTGTTCATCTGTCAAATGAATAGCGAGACGAATAACAGCGAGACGAATAATTAGCCCGTGATTTTTCACGGGGACACGCTAGTTACTAAATAATTAAAATACCGCTATGGAATATCTCGGTTTTTACTCATAGCGCGATAAAGACGCTATCGGCAAAAAAAAAAAAAAAAAAAAAAAAAAAACCATATCGCGGCAGCACTGGATACAGCTGCCGCTATAACGTACTGCTATCCATGCTACTCGATACATAATAGTTACAATTGAGTTAATATGTGCATACAAAAACTTGGTGGTCAAGCAGATTGGTCCCATGCTTGTCGCTAGGATGATCAGGAGTTTGATTCCACATCATTACTGTTTTTTTTCTTCTTCATTTTATATTCCTATAGGTTCCAAACGCATCATTTCAAGCTAGTGCAGTCTGGCTTAGTGGGTAGCCATCATGCTCGAGGTACCATGTTCAAGGCCCGGGGTCCATCGGATTTCCTCCCCATCGTCGTATATCAACTAATCCGGATTGCGATATCATCACCGGTTCTAGTCTTCGACTTCCGAAGTGGAAAAAGCTTACTTCAAGGTGGTGACGTCACTTGTAGTTGGTTTCAGTTGACTTGGTAGTGTCCTCAACAGAAATTCTCCGCTAAGAAACAGGTAATTGAGGCGTTCATCACTTTCTCTTTGTTTGTGGGCTGCTGTATTTTTATGAAAAATCACTCATACTGGCTATAAAAATTCATGAATGTTGTTGTTTCTCATGCATAGTATTTCTCTCTTTTTCTTTTTTGTTGTTGGCAAGAATAAACACATAATTGCCACTCAACACAACATGAAAAAATTAATTCTGTATGTTCCCGAATACTGCTACTAATACTATACTACAACTGCTCGGTACTACGAATGGGGAGCAATTAAAACTAAAACCATTCGACTAATTAAGATCACAGTTCCGTGCCACACCAGACAACCTCAGTTCAGGAAGTGGATGCATGCATAAGATATTTAGGATTGCCGCGTGATCGATCAACAAGTAGTGAAGGCAAGTGACTATTGAGAGCACGTGTGTCTGGATCTCCCTAACTATTTACGCCCTACCTTGATCCTTCTTTCTGAATAACTTTGAAATCGAGAGATAACCAATCACTTTCGCTTAGGCGTCATAAGTCACATTATAGAACACAATTATTTAATTTTCATACTCAATGATATTAGTGGGGGCTATGAAGGGAAGATGCGGAAGCTTTCGGTGATGCAAACGTTAATTAGCTCAATGAATATTAAAGAATTGGTGAACGCATTCTAAGGGCAAAGTTTGAGAGCCTGCATGGGAAATGCTGCCATGACTCTTGGAATAACGAAGTGAGATTAGTTGGCATTTGTGGGTGTGTTGCATGCGGCTATAAACCAAAGTCAGCAAAATGGTTTAATCTAACAGCATAATCAGGGTTTTTGTTATATAATGGTATATAGCAAGGGGTGTCGCGATATTCGTACGCAGTACGGTAGCGTGTATGGCCGTACACTACACAGGAAAAATAAACTCGTCGAATCAATTCTTAATTTGTCACTTACATTCTGGTACAAAATGTTTACATACCTGGTTCAAAATGTTACCAGAATGTAAGTGAAAAACCATTTGAAAATCAAGAATTGATTCGACGCGTTTTGTTTTTGACCGGCCTACTGAATTACTTTTCGCATATTTCCGTCTATCTCCGTCCACTCTTCCGTCTTGTCTTCGTAGATCCCATGCACGTTTCTAGCGCGCTATGACCAAAGCACATTCGCATATCGCTATATACTATTATCAGCCCGGCCCCTATCGAAATAGTATTTTAAAGTGCAACCGCGAACGCTTATACCTTTTTTTCGTAGCAGTTTTTAACCTAGGGGAAGGGGGGGGGGGGGGGGGGGGGCAAGATAGAATAATTCACCACTCTATACGTACGTATACGGTATCCCTCCTACCGTACAGCATGGTAGCACGGTTTATGTGTTGGTTCTTTTGTCGCCGCCACAACAACGCAGCCTCTAATATCTATGCTTCAACTATGAAAATCAGTTCCGCGATTGTTACTAAATAATTCCGGGATTGAAATATGAAAATATCGCTATTGAAAATCTCGATATTTTACTCATATCGCGATAAAGACGATATTGGGAAAAAATAACGCGGCATTATCACTGGATATAGCTGCCGCTATAACGTACTGTATTCCATGCTCCTCGAAACATGACAGTTACAATTGAGGTAATATTTGCATACAAAAACTTGGTGATCAAGTAGATCATAGATTAATGACCTTATAGATACGGGATTGGAAACGCTGTACATTGCACGATTCTATCATCGTTTCACGTATGCATGATGTCATGTTTGGAGGTGGAACACTAGCTTTCTTCCTGAATTCAATATCAATAGAAACCGTCAGTGAAGTACATTGTCTAGTACACCTTTCGTATTTGCGCTTTGATGCTAGGCGACCTTGTCGATACATGACCTGCACGATACAATCATAAAAATATACAACGACCAAGAAGAACGCGATCATTTATGCGCATAGTGGGCCGTATATCTTTAGAACCAATATGTGTAGAAGACTTTAACATACTCCACGCAACCCATCGACCTTTCTAACCAAAAGCCATAGTTTTGTACCATGACACAACAACAGCCTGCGAGCTGCTGGAGGTTCAAAACGCGCAAATTTGAGTTTGAAGCTCTGAATCTCTTTTTGTGTAACAACTAAAAGTTTGCAACAAACCCTACGCAACCCTACCATCTCTGCCTTTGCTGTGTAACGAGGTTTCAACGCTTAAAGCTATTCTGTGTCGCCACAGTAATCAGCGCAAAAATTTCACTTCCTATTCGCATGACCTGATACAGCCGTTTAACCATCATATAAGCACACGGTTTAAAAGCCGAATCATTTGAACGTGCTTTCTGATTACACAAGTTTCCATACGACTTTTTATATCGTCAACTGCTTTCTTGTACCTCTGTAGGAGCGATTTGGGCCCCCCCCCCCCCCCCCCCCCCCCCCCGAGCGAAATGGGGCCACCCGGCCCCAAAACGCTAGTGATTTGGACCCCCTCATGGGCCCCATTTCGCTATGGTTTTGGAGCCCCAGGAGGGCCCCTTTGCTAACATATACATATACATGCAATACATAGCATATACATGCACCACTTTGCCGTCTGAAGCTTTCATGCATGCATGATGTCATTCAGTCTGCATGAACAACGTAAGTACACACGCATGCGTGCCACCTGCACACTCTCTCTAGTTATCCAGCTGCTATGAGCGTTACAGGAGAGACTGTAGAGTGCGACGCATCTGCTTCAAAGTACGCGTAAGACCAACTGAAAATTGTAAAGACCGTTCATGAAGGTCATCTGGGTAGAGACAAAACGCTTGCTCAGATCAGCGACAGATACTACTGGCCTGAGCTGTACAATCAAGTGTGCTCCTACGTAAGTTACAATCATAAAATAGGAGACAACTTAAGGACTCTTATTTTTGATCAAGGCAGGATGAGTTCCCATCTGCTATCCTGTTTTGAACGAAGTGAACTAACACCATTTCCTCTACAACAGATACCATCAGGAGGTGTGCACTAAGGCATCATGTCATTATCCTTTACCGTACCTGAATCAGGCTAAAAGATTCAGTGTGAAGTTTGCTACCAATGGTACCACTACGTATGTGCATCTATTAAAGGGCACCAAAACGGTGGAAGTGTTTTTTGTGCTTGAAAGACAAATAGTTCTTCGGAAGACAACTAGTTAGTTTCTGAGTTGTGTCTTATATGCATATCAGTACACTTGCCCTATTTCGTACTTGCTATCTAAAACTTCGATGGTTAACCTCAGGCTCAGGTACCGTTCGAAAATTACATGTAACCAGCTTCAAGACCCATGCACCCTATTCCCCTGCACCCTGTTTCTAAGTGTACTTTATATGCACTGAACTAATGCGGGGGCCCTATTTCACTAAGGGGGTACCGAATCGCTAGTGAAATGGGGCCTTGTGGAGGTCCCAATTCCTTAGAGTTATTAGGCCGGCCGGCCCCAAATCGCTAGGGAAATGGGGCCGGGGGGACCCAATTTATAGGGGGGGCCTACATCGCTACGACACCTCTGCTGTCTCTGTTCAGGACAGTTTCTTCACCTCCCCTTGACAAGAGCCCGCGCTTTTTAAATTAGATTCATGCGAAACATCCATACGTAATACTAGCGTATATAGCGTTTCCAATCCCGTATCTATAAGGTCATTAATCTATGAGCAGATTGGGCTCATGCTTGAGGCTAGCAGTTCCATTCCACATCATTCCTGTTTTTTTTTTTCTTTTTAAAATTAAAAGTACTGTTGTTGAAGTGTAGATTCCAATGGCATCATTTCAAGTTAGTGTGGTGGGTTACGACGAGAGCCATCATGCTCGAGGTACCGTGTGTTCAAGGCCCCGGGTCCATCGGATTTCCTCCCCATCGTCGTATATCAACTAATCCGGATTGCGCAGCGGCATATCACCGGTTCTAGTCTTCGACTTCCGAAAAAGCTTACTTCAAGGCTGTGACGTCACTTGTAGCTGACTTGGTGGTGTAACTCTACAGAAATTCTCCACAGTGAAACAGTTTGTTGAGGCGTTCATCACTTTCCTTTCGCTTGTGTCTAATGTAGCAGTCTTTTGATGGATATCGATTATTTTTATACCGGCTGATTTCATACATTTTGCGTCTGTCCTTTTTCTTTTTTTGGTCGTCGACGCCTCAAAACTACTTTGTTGTGAAGGCAAGTACTTGGCTGGCTTATAAGAGCATGCGCCATTAATGCCTCCCTTGTAACCACGCATGCTTTTGCTATTTACGCCGTACCTTCAAAGCTGAATAACTTCGAACAGTCTGAACCAAGCTGACCTATTTTTTTTTTATACTTATGACTGTCATTCATTTAGAAGTGTCATTCATTTAGAAGTGTCCGCAAATTATTTTATACGAGTTGAAGTAAAAGTATTATTTGCGGTGTCCGTAACAAGCTTTTGCTTTATCTGCTATGATTGCTCGAGTGTCGTTTGAACAGATATTGCTGTTGTGCGCTTGGTATTTTCCAAAAGAAAATGGTGCACTTAACACCTTGCAATCCGTTGTGGAAGATGTTTGATACACGGCTTATCTTTAGTGGTTTGTGATCACAGGTGTGGAGACGTAATTGAAGCATTATTCTGCTGGATTTGTGAACGTGTGCACTGACTATCATGACAATCACTATGTTTTGTCATGTCTCTTTTGCCGTAGTACATTTATTTGCACGCCTAGTAAACATCTCGCTATAGCATTCAGTTCCACAGGTCATGATCAGTCATAAAATAATGAATAATGACCGCCTGCCCGCATCTTTTTATGAAAATAAGACTAGTAATGAAGTTTATATGGCCTAAGCCCAAGGCAAAAAGAGTTTCCAACCAATATGGCCTTATTTGTCCTATAGAGAATACGTGGTGGTTGTGTAACAACAAAAATGGTAGAACATCACGGGAAGAACTGTTGTGTTCTTCCCAAACACGATTCCGCTTTGAAATATGTTCGATGAAACGTTTCACTGCATTGTTGACTTATAGATTCCAATAATGGATACTACCACATGAATACTAAAGTGCTAATTGTATTTATAGCATCCAGAGGATGAAATCCATTCCGCCATTGTCGGGTGCAAGCATCAGTATGTTTACTACCATAATCTACATACCTCCTCGAACAATCATTGAACTCTATGAAATCCGCTTTTGTCTATAGACAAAAGCGGATTTCATAGAGTTCAATGATAAAAAACTTATTGCATAGTTCAATGACACAAGCACATTGATAAAAGCTTATTGCATTGGGCAAAAGCACATTTCAATGACAAAGGCACACTGCATAGTTCAATGACAAAAGCACATTTCATAGCTCAATGACAAAGGCACCTGCATAGTTCAATGACAAAGGCACATTGCATAGTTCTAATAGGAAAGCACATTGCATAGTTGAATGCCAAAAGTACATCGCATACAAAAGCGCATCGTATAATCAATGACAAAAGTGCATCGCATGTTCAATGACAAAAGCACATTGTTATTGTTCACCACGGTTAACGCACATTTGATGGCTTTTAATCTGCACAGGTAAGATATGCAGCTATGGTTGCAGGGTCACAAACACTGCCAAATAAATATGTCGGATACCCCGGAAAGCTATTATACAGAACAGTCTAAATCTTAATATCATTATTCAGAACTGTCTAAATTTTGGCGCCATGCAGTTCGTAACGAAAGGATGCGAAACGCACACAAGCTGCTTTTCTACGCCTTCCAACCTTAAACACACGTCAGCACAGGAAATGTCCTGCAGAACCATATTAATGTAACTTCAAGACATAAGAAATCGTAATCGCGATGGCGTATGTAAGTGGGATGCCATATAATATTTCATAAAGGGCTTTATCCAAAGAATGGCTTATTAAGGCGACAAAACACTAGGCAAAATTGCAACGCACTATATTATCAGTAAAACAGAATTTGGCTAGAAATTTGCTAATATTCATTGTCTTGCGCAAACGCAAGGTACATTCTTAAGACATTTACAAAACTCTTAATCTTTCAGTACGTAAGAAAAACCGCTGTCTAAAGATACGTATTCAATTTTTCCCCCGCATTCTCCGCTACATGTGTACTTGCATATAATGACGGAAATGGAACAGCTCAACGCTTCAACGGCTAACTGTTCCGATCATTCGCGTTCCCAAGCCCTATTTATTGAGAAAGGTGGTGGTCTGAAAACAGGAGTAGTGCTATCTGATCTGTGCATAGTGATTTATGTCATGACCTTGCACTTTTTTAAATATTAAGTTGCTCTGAATAGCCCAAAGCATCAGATTGTACTAAAAATTGTTTGAATTTAGTTAGCCGTTGAAGCGTTGAGCTGTTCCATTTCCGTCATTATATGCAAGTACACATGTAGCGGAGAATGCGGGGGAAAAATTGAATACGTATCTTTAGACAGCGGTTTTTCTTACGTACTGAAAGATTAAGAGTTTTGTAAATGTCTTAAGAATGTACCTTGCGTTTGCGCAAGACAATGAATATTAGCAAATTTCTAGCCAAATTCTGTTTTACTGATAATATAGTGCGTTGCAATTTTGCCTAGTGTTTTGTCGCCTTAATAAGCCATTCTTTGGATAAAGCCCTTTATGAAATATTATATGGCATCCCACTTACATACGCCATCGCGATTACGATTTCTTATGTCTTGAAGTTACATTAATATGGTTCTGCAGGACATTTCCTGTGCTGACGTGTGTTTAAGGTTGGAAGGCGTAGAAAAGCAGCTTGTGTGCGTTTCGCATCCTTTCGTTACGAACTGCATGGCGCCAAAATTTAGACAGTTCTGAATAATGATATTAAGATTTAGACTGTTCTGTATAATAGCTTTCCGGGGTATCCGACATATTTATTTGGCAGTGTTTGTGACCCTGCAACCATAGCTGCATATCTTACCTGTGCAGATTAAAAGCCATCAAATGTGCGTTAACCGTGGTGAACAATAACAATGTGCTTTTGTCATTGAACATGCGATGCACTTTTGTCATTGATTATACGATGCGCTTTTGTATGCGATGTACTTTTGGCATTCAACTATGCAATGTGCTTTCCTATTAGAACTATGCAATGTGCCTTTGTCATTGAACTATGCAGGTGCCTTTGTCATTGAGCTATGAAATGTGCTTTTGTCATTGAACTATGCAGTGTGCCTTTGTCATTGAAATGTGCTTTTGCCCAATGCAATAAGCTTTTATCATTTAACTAAGAAATGTGCTTGTGTCATTGAACTATGCAATAAGTTTTTTATCATTGAACTCTATGAAATCCGCTTTTGTCTATAGACAAAAGCGGATTTCATAGAGTTCAATGATTGTTCGAGGAGGTATGTAGATTATGGTAGTAAACATACTGATGCTTGCACCCGACAATGGCGGAATGGATTTCATCCTCTGGATGCTATAAATACAATTAGCACTTTAGTATTCATGTGGTAGTATCCATTATTGGAATCTATAAGTCAACAATGCAGTGAAACGTTTCATCGAACATATTTCAAAGCGGAATCGTGTTTGGGAAGAACACAACAGTTCTTCCCGTGATGTTCTACCATTTTTGTTGTTACACAACCACCACGTATTCTCTATAGGACAAATAAGGCCATATTGGTTGGAAACTCTTTTTGCCTTGGGCTTAGGCCATATAAACTTCATTACTAGTCTTATTTTCATAAAAAGATGCGGGCAGGCGGTCATTATTCATTATTTTATGACTGATCATGACCTGTGGAACTGAATGCTATAGCGAGATGTTTACTAGGCGTGCAAATAAATGTACTACGGCAAAAGAGACATGACAAAACATAGTGATTGTCATGATAGTCAGTGCACACGTTCACAAATCCAGCAGAATAATGCTTCAATTACGTCTCCACACCTGTGATCACAAACCACTAAAGATAAGCCGTGTATCAAACATCTTCCACAACGGATTGCAAGGTGTTAAGTGCACCATTTTCTTTTGGAAAATACCAAGCGCACAACAGCAATATCTGTTCAAACGACACTCGAGCAATCATAGCAGATAAAGCAAAAGCTTGTTACGGACACCGCAAATAATACTTTTACTTCAACTCGTATAAAATAATTTGCGGACACTTCTAAATGAATGACACTTCTAAATGAATGACAGTCATAAGTATAAAAAAAAAATAGGTCAGCTTGGTTCAGACTGTTCGAAGTTATTCAGCTTTGAAGGTACGGCGTAAATAGCAAAAGCATGCGTGGTTACAAGGGAGGCATTAATGGCGCATGCTCTTATAAGCCAGCCAAGTACTTGCCTTCACAACAAAGTAGTTTTGAGGCGTCGACGACCAAAAAAAGAAAAAGGACAGACGCAAAATGTATGAAATCAGCCGGTATAAAAATAATCGATATCCATCAAAAGACTGCTACATTAGACACAAGCGAAAGGAAAGTGATGAACGCCTCAACAAACTGTTTCACTGTGGAGAATTTCTGTAGAGTTACACCACCAAGTCAGCTACAAGTGACGTCACAGCCTTGAAGTAAGCTTTTTCGGAAGTCGAAGACTAGAACCGGTGATATGCCGCTGCGCAATCCGGATTAGTTGATATACGACGATGGGGAGGAAATCCGATGGACCCGGGGCCTTGAACACACGGTACCTCGAGCATGATGGCTCTCGTCGTAACCCACCACACTAACTTGAAATGATGCCATTGGAATCTACACTTCAACAACAGTACTTTTAATTTTAAAAAGAAAAAAAAAAACAGGAATGATGTGGAATGGAACTGCTAGCCTCAAGCATGAGCCCAATCTGCTCATAGATTAATGACCTTATAGATACGGGATTGGAAACGCTATATACGCTAGTATTACGTATGGATGTTTCGCATGAATCTAATTTAAAAAGCGCGGGCTCTTGTCAAGGGGAGGTGAAGAAACTGTCCTGAACAGAGACAGCAGAGGTGTCGTAGCGATGTAGGCCCCCCCTATAAATTGGGTCCCCCCGGCCCCATTTCCCTAGCGATTTGGGGCCGGCCGGCCTAATAACTCTAAGGAATTGGGACCTCCACAAGGCCCCATTTCACTAGCGATTCGGTACCCCCTTAGTGAAATAGGGCCCCCGCATTAGTTCAGTGCATATAAAGTACACTTAGAAACAGGGTGCAGGGGAATAGGGTGCATGGGTCTTGAAGCTGGTTACATGTAATTTTCGAACGGTACCTGAGCCTGAGGTTAACCATCGAAGTTTTAGATAGCAAGTACGAAATAGGGCAAGTGTACTGATATGCATATAAGACACAACTCAGAAACTAACTAGTTGTCTTCCGAAGAACTATTTGTCTTTCAAGCACAAAAAACACTTCCACCGTTTTGGTGCCCTTTAATAGATGCACATACGTAGTGGTACCATTGGTAGCAAACTTCACACTGAATCTTTTAGCCTGATTCAGGTACGGTAAAGGATAATGACATGATGCCTTAGTGCACACCTCCTGATGGTATCTGTTGTAGAGGAAATGGTGTTAGTTCACTTCGTTCAAAACAGGATAGCAGATGGGAACTCATCCTGCCTTGATCAAAAATAAGAGTCCTTAAGTTGTCTCCTATTTTATGATTGTAACTTACGTAGGAGCACACTTGATTGTACAGCTCAGGCCAGTAGTATCTGTCGCTGATCTGAGCAAGCGTTTTGTCTCTACCCAGATGACCTTCATGAACGGTCTTTACAATTTTCAGTTGGTCTTACGCGTACTTTGAAGCAGATGCGTCGCACTCTACAGTCTCTCCTGTAACGCTCATAGCAGCTGGATAACTAGAGAGAGTGTGCAGGTGGCACGCATGCGTGTGTACTTACGTTGTTCATGCAGACTGAATGACATCATGCATGCATGAAAGCTTCAGACGGCAAAGTGGTGCATGTATATGCTATGTATTGCATGTATATGTATATGTTAGCAAAGGGGCCCTCCTGGGGCTCCAAAACCATAGCGAAATGGGGCCCATGAGGGGGTCCAAATCACTAGCGTTTTGGGGCCGGGTGGCCCCATTTCGCTCGGGGGGGGGGGGGGGGGGGGGGGGGGGGGCCCAAATCGCTCCTACAGAGGTACAAGAAAGCAGTTGACGATATAAAAAGTCGTATGGAAACTTGTGTAATCAGAAAGCACGTTCAAATGATTCGGCTTTTAAACCGTGTGCTTATATGATGGTTAAACGGCTGTATCAGGTCATGCGAATAGGAAGTGAAATTTTTGCGCTGATTACTGTGGCGACACAGAATAGCTTTAAGCGTTGAAACCTCGTTACACAGCAAAGGCAGAGATGGTAGGGTTGCGTAGGGTTTGTTGCAAACTTTTAGTTGTTACACAAAAAGAGATTCAGAGCTTCAAACTCAAATTTGCGCGTTTTGAACCTCCAGCAGCTCGCAGGCTGTTGTTGTGTCATGGTACAAAACTATGGCTTTTGGTTAGAAAGGTCGATGGGTTGCGTGGAGTATGTTAAAGTCTTCTACACATATTGGTTCTAAAGATATACGGCCCACTATGCGCATAAATGATCGCGTTCTTCTTGGTCGTTGTATATTTTTATGATTGTATCGTGCAGGTCATGTATCGACAAGGTCGCCTAGCATCAAAGCGCAAATACGAAAGGTGTACTAGACAATGTACTTCACTGACGGTTTCTATTGATATTGAATTCAGGAAGAAAGCTAGTGTTCCACCTCCAAACATGACATCATGCATACGTGAAACGATGATAGAATCGTGCAATGTACAGCGTTTCCAATCCCGTATCTATAAGGTCATTAATCTATGATCTACTTGATCACCAAGTTTTTGTATGCAAATATTACCTCAATTGTAACTGTCATGTTTCGAGGAGCATGGAATACAGTACGTTATAGCGGCAGCTATATCCAGTGATAATGCCGCGTTATTTTTTCCCAATATCGTCTTTATCGCGATATGAGTAAAATATCGAGATTTTCAATAGCGATATTTTCATATTTCAATCCCGGAATTATTTAGTAACAATCGCGGAACTGATTTTCATAGTTGAAGCATAGATATTAGAGGCTGCGTTGTTGTGGCGGCGACAAAAGAACCAACACATAAACCGTGCTACCATGCTGTACGGTAGGAGGGATACCGTATACGTACGTATAGAGTGGTGAATTATTCTATCTTGCCCCCCCCCCCCCCCCCCCCCCTTCCCCTAGGTTAAAAACTGCTACGAAAAAAAGGTATAAGCGTTCGCGGTTGCACTTTAAAATACTATTTCGATAGGGGCCGGGCTGATAATAGTATATAGCGATATGCGAATGTGCTTTGGTCATAGCGCGCTAGAAACGTGCATGGGATCTACGAAGACAAGACGGAAGAGTGGACGGAGATAGACGGAAATATGCGAAAAGTAATTCAGTAGGCCGGTCAAAAACAAAACGCGTCGAATCAATTCTTGATTTTCAAATGGTTTTTCACTTACATTCTGGTAACATTTTGAACCAGGTATGTAAACATTTTGTACCAGAATGTAAGTGACAAATTAAGAATTGATTCGACGAGTTTATTTTTCCTGTGTAGTGTACGGCCATACACGCTACCGTACTGCGTACGAATATCGCGACACCCCTTGCTATATACCATTATATAACAAAAACCCTGATTATGCTGTTAGATTAAACCATTTTGCTGACTTTGGTTTATAGCCGCATGCAACACACCCACAAATGCCAACTAATCTCACTTCGTTATTCCAAGAGTCATGGCAGCATTTCCCATGCAGGCTCTCAAACTTTGCCCTTAGAATGCGTTCACCAATTCTTTAATATTCATTGAGCTAATTAACGTTTGCATCACCGAAAGCTTCCGCATCTTCCCTTCATAGCCCCCACTAATATCATTGAGTATGAAAATTAAATAATTGTGTTCTATAATGTGACTTATGACGCCTAAGCGAAAGTGATTGGTTATCTCTCGATTTCAAAGTTATTCAGAAAGAAGGATCAAGGTAGGGCGTAAATAGTTAGGGAGATCCAGACACACGTGCTCTCAATAGTCACTTGCCTTCACTACTTGTTGATCGATCACGCGGCAATCCTAAATATCTTATGCATGCATCCACTTCCTGAACTGAGGTTGTCTGGTGTGGCACGGAACTGTGATCTTAATTAGTCGAATGGTTTTAGTTTTAATTGCTCCCCATTCGTAGTACCGAGCAGTTGTAGTATAGTATTAGTAGCAGTATTCGGGAACATACAGAATTAATTTTTTCATGTTGTGTTGAGTGGCAATTATGTGTTTATTCTTGCCAACAACAAAAAAGAAAAAGAGAGAAATACTATGCATGAGAAACAACAACATTCATGAATTTTTATAGCCAGTATGAGTGATTTTTCATAAAAATACAGCAGCCCACAAACAAAGAGAAAGTGATGAACGCCTCAATTACCTGTTTCTTAGCGGAGAATTTCTGTTGAGGACACTACCAAGTCAACTGAAACCAACTACAAGTGACGTCACCACCTTGAAGTAAGCTTTTTCCACTTCGGAAGTCGAAGACTAGAACCGGTGATGATATCGCAATCCGGATTAGTTGATATACGACGATGGGGAGGAAATCCGATGGACCCCGGGCCTTGAACATGGTACCTCGAGCATGATGGCTACCCACTAAGCCAGACTGCACTAGCTTGAAATGATGCGTTTGGAACCTATAGGAATATAAAATGAAGAAGAAAAAAAACAGTAATGATGTGGAATCAAACTCCTGATCATCCTAGCGACAAGCATGGGACCAATCTGCTTGACCACCAAGTTTTTGTATGCACATATTAACTCAATTGTAACTATTATGTATCGAGTAGCATGGATAGCAGTACGTTATAGCGGCAGCTGTATCCAGTGCTGCCGCGATATGGTTTTTTTTTTTTTTTTTTTTTTTTTTTTGCCGATAGCGTCTTTATCGCGCTATGAGTAAAAACCGAGATATTCCATAGCGGTATTTTAATTATTTAGTAACTAGCGTGTCCCCGTGAAAAATCACGGGCTAATTATTCGTCTCGCTGTTATTCGTCTCGCTATTCATTTGACAGATGAACAGTTGGTCTACCTCCTAGCTCCTCTTTTTTTTACTGTTTTACCAAATGTTGCATATATAATCTACCACCTGTTCTAACATACGGTTACTACGCAACCTCTATAACATGCCCGCACAATCCAAGTATTAGATTATATTATGTCAGATAGTAGCTACATGTTCTCGGCCTGTACGATGAGACTTGAGAGTAAACCACAATAGCGTTGCTTTTATTCTTTCTGCATGTGATGACATTATTACCTGTACAGGCATATAGGTTTTGTGGCAGGCATGGTCGCTAAGTACGCGTTGCTATGTACCTTTGTGGGAAGTGTTCGTTCCTATTGGTTGCTAGGTACGCGTACATACCTAGCAACCAATAGGCGCTAGGCCGAGTATAAAAATGAGTTACGCGGACGTACGTACGTTGGAAATTATAGTATTAGACTAGCGATAATCTCGGGCTGATTTTTAAATAGTCTTTAACATGCATGCCCTGTGCACCCAATCACGTTCGTGGACTGTTTTACGAATACAACGGTTCGCGCACTTGGATCCCTCTTTGCATCCTCCTGTGGCGCCCCGCCAAGAGCAGCTTAAAACATATATAATACAAAGGGTTCACAGACCCTTACAATAAGTTATATATAATCTACATCTGTTCTAACATACGGTTACTACGCAACCTCTATAACATGCCCGCGCAATACAAATACTTCATGTTAGATAGTAACTACATGTTCTCGGCCTGTACGATGAGACTTGAGAGGGAACCACAATAGCGTCGCTTTCTGCATGTGATGACATTAATACCTCCTGTACATGCATGTAGGTTTTGTGGCACGAAGCAGGGTCACGAAGTACGCGTTGCTATGTACTTTTGTGTGGGAGGTGGTCGTTCCTATTGGTTACTAGGTATGCGTACCTAGCAACCAATAGGCGCTAGGCCGCCGCGGACGTACGGACGCCCGGACGTACGTTGGAAATTATAGTATCTAACATACGGTTACTACTCAACCTCTATAACATGCCCGCGCAATTTAAAAGCATAGATTGAAGACCTTACGGAACGGAATTGGCAACGCAATAGACCTCGCAATATACATTCACATGAAGCAATCATCGTTTCGCATGAATATAATTATTTTGGCGGGCCTTTTTAAGAGGGCGGAAGAGTGTGACCAAGAACTACAAGACGATCAGAAGAAGAGAGCGTTTAGTGATTCGAATACTTCTCTAGTTCCTTGCTGGATTAAGTGGTATGTTTTAAAGGCATGTTCAGTAACTTACCGTCGTCTGAGATGTTGAGAAATTCTTTGGTACTATGGGAAACGCGACTTTTAATACTTTATCGGATTGGTGTGTCTATGTTTAGCGGCGTATAACCATGAGGCAGTATACAAAAGTATGGAAAAGTTCTGAAGTTTTGCATGGTTTTAGTTTGAAACCTGTATAACCTTTATTGGTGAAGCTACAACGACTTTAATGCCTTCCGCAGTGCATGTCTTTGTCGGATTGTTCCAAACCCTTGAGCGAACTTGCAGGCTAAATAATACGATTAACGTATCGAAAAGGATTTCCTGCTTTGCACGGAACATGTTTTAGTCTCCGAGGTTGTTCTTGCACGAAAATACTTTCATGTATATAGCAGCGCTTTTTTCAATGTGGAAGTATGGCTATATATCCGCTGTTAATGTGCAATACAGGATACATGTATATCATATGTATTATCTCATACATGTACAATGGATTTTAGGGTAGTTCAAAGCAGCCCAGAGATTGTTTTTGTGAAGTGAAGGTTGAGAGTGATGTGGATGGTGTACTGGTCGTATCTCGCGAGGTGTGTGGTACTGGATCATGACATGTGCTGGCATGTGCAGGTAACATTTTGTAAGGAAATGTCAATAAGCTTTACTACATATGTCTTTTCAGGTTTATGGGAAGACGCTGGCTTCAGATATACCCCTATTAAGCCCTATTAAGCCATCTGCCTCACAGGATATCATCGGTAGATGACATAAAGTTACTCCTGCAATATATTGATCGTTGCCAGCTGTGCTGTGGAAATAATGATGACCGAGGTACCGTGTTCAAGGCCCAGGGTCCATCGGTTTTCCTCCCCATCGTCGTATATCAACTAATCCGGATTGTGCGGCGGCATATCACCGGTTCAAGTCTTCGACTTTCGAAGTGGAAAAAGCTTACTTCAAGGTGTTGACGTCACTTGTAGCTGGTTTCAGTTGACTTGGTAGTGTCACTCAACAGAAATTCTCCACAGAGAAACAGTTGAGGCGATTCATCACTATCCCTTCGTTTTTGTCCGGTGTAGGGTGCTGTCTTTTTATGGAAAATCAATTATTTTTATACTGACTTTAAAATACATGAATGTTGTTGTTTCTCCTGCATTGTATTACTCTCTCTTTTTTTCTTTTTGTCAAGAATAAGCACATATTTGCCACTCAACACAACATGAATAAGGGTAATTTTGTATGTTCCCTAATACTACTAGTACTACACGGTTGTTTGTGGCTGGAAACAAGGTTTATAACAGTACCTGTCGAAATAATTGTGAAGAAACTCCTCATTACAGACACCTTATGTTTCAAACTTAATAACTCCTCAGAACAGCTACAACAGTATACACTTATGAGTAGAACACAACACTTCAACCTCTTTTATTTTTAATGAACACTCATTCTTTAAATTGCGCAGCAAGTTTGTGCGCAAGTCGACATGCAGCTAGCTGCAGCTCTAAACCCTTCAGAGAAAAGAAAAGCATGATACATGATATACAAACATAACGTATTTACCTTTCCATACGACCCTTCTATGCGCGGAATAGCCAACAAAAATGGCGATTTTCAAGCGTTTGAAGACCGCTTCAGAAAATTCGGCGACACACGCCTTTAGTAGAAACAAGTACAACAATCAAGGTAACATACTGATATAGTTGTATTTTAGCCCATTGATGTGCACGACACCCACTATAGTAGATAGGCAGAGATGCCAAGTCACACGCATTAGGCATGTGACACACGCATGTCCGTCCCGACCCCGTGTATTTAACAACATGTAGCGTGCCAGAGTGGCTCTCGTGCTGGAATGGCCTAATGAGGCGCGCCTCTAGTAAGCCGTACGGACAATTTAATTCATAAATCATGAATTTTGTACCCTGATGATAACTAACTATAAATATTTTTGCACGAGCCATTATGACACGGACAGTTTATCATTTCATACTTCAGTGTCAGAATGGCTCGAGCCATTCTGGGAAGACCAGTTGCATTACTTGAGTTTTAGAATGGCTCAAGCCACTCTGGCACGGCCAGTTACTATTTTTGAGTGCCATATAATGTACGTGCCAAGTCATTCTGGCAAGGCTATGCAGTTTCCATATTTGAGTTACTATATACTTAAGTGCCAGAATGGTTCGAGCCATTCTGGCACTGCCAGTTACTATAATTAAGTGCCAGAATGGTTCGAGCACTTCCAGGTACGTAAACAATATTTGAGTGCCATAATGGCTTGAGCCATTCTGGCCCGGCCAGTTGCATTACTTGCAAGAATGGCTTGAGCCATTCTGGCACTGCATGCCAACAATATTTGAGTGCCATAATGGCTTGAGCCATTCTGGCATGGCAAGTTCATTACTGGAGTGCCGAAATGGCTTGAGCCATTCTGGCACTCAAGTTATGCAACTGGCCGTGCCAGAATGGCTCGAACCATTCTTACACTCAAGTCATGCAACTGGCCGTGTCAGAATGGCTCGAGCCATTCTGGCACTCAATTAAGTTATGCAACTGGCCGTGCCAGAATGGCTCGAACCATTCTTACACTCAAGTCATGCAACTGGCCGTGCCAGAATGGCTCAAGCCATTCTGGCACTCAAGTCATGTAATCTGCGTGGCTGTGCCAGAATGGCTCGAGCGATTCTGGCACTCAAGTTCGGCCAGTGACATTACTTGCGTGCAAGAATGGCTCGAGCCATTCTGGCACTGTCAACAATATTTGAGTGCCATAATGGCTCGGGCCATTCTGGCACTCAAGTTATGCAACTGGCCGTGCCAGAATGGCTCGAACCATTCTTACACTCAACTGGCCGTGTCAGAATGGCTCGAGCCATTCTGGCACTCAAGTTATACAACTGACCGTGCCAGAATGGCTCGAACCATTCTTACACTCAGGTAATGTAACTGCATGCCCATGCCAGAATGGCGAGCCATTCTGGCACTCAAGGTAATGCAACTGTTCGTTCCCGAATAGCTCGAGCCCTCTGCATGGCACTTAACTGGCCATGCAAGAACGACTCGTGCTATTCTGCCAAAGCCAGTTACTATATTAGAGTGCCAAAATGGCTCAAACCATTCTTGCACGCAAGTAATGCCACTTGCCGTGCTAGAATGGCTCAAGCTATTCTGGCTCGGCCAGTTACTATAATTAAGTGTCAGAATGGTTTTTGCACTTCCAGGTACAATATTTGAGTGCCATGCATAATGGCTTGAGCCATTCTAGTCAGTCCGGTCAGTTGCACATTACTTGTGTGCAAGAACGGCTCGAGCAATTCTGGCACCGCCAACAATATTTGAGTGCCGAAATTGCTTGAGCCATTCTAGCACAGCTGGCATTACTTACGTGCAAGAGTGGCTTGAGCCATTTTGGCACTCTATAATATAGTAACTGGCTTTGGCAGAATAGCACGAGCAGTTCTTGCACGGCCAGTTAAATGCCATGCAGAGTGGCTCGAGCCATTCCGGAACGGACCGTTGCATTAAATTTAATAACTGCATTACTGCATGCATATACATGGCCGTGCCAGAATGGCTCAAGCCATTTTGATACTCCAGCAATGAACTGGCCATGCCATAATGGCTTAAGCCATTATGGCACTCTAATTTAGAAACTGCATGGCCGTGCAAGAATGGCTCGAGCCATTCTTGCACTTGAGAGCCCAGAGGCGGATCCAGGGGGGGGGGGGAGTTTTGGGGGTTGCAACCCCTCCTTTCATATATGGTAACGCCCCTCTTCTGCTAAACAGCCCCTCCCCCTTACCCGCTTTTTGTATCGGGCCTGAAGCGCTGGACAGCACCCCCCCTCCGCTTTTCGTATCGGGCCTTAAATGGACAGCACACCCCCCCCCCCCCCCCCGCTTTTCGTATCGGGCCTGAAGCGGGCAGCACCCCCCCCCCCCCCCCCCCCGCTTTTCTTGTCGGGTCTAAAGCGGACAGCACCCCCTCCCCCCGCTTTTTGTATCGGGCCTGAAGCGGGCAGCACCCCCCCCACCTCCCGCTTTTCTTGTCGGGTCTAAAGCGGACAGCACCCCCCCCCCCCCCCCCCCCCCCCCCCGCATTTCGTATCGCGGGTCTAAATTAAACCCCCCCTTTTGGAAAACCCTGTATCCGCCCCTGGAGCCATAATGCCTTGACCATTTTAGCATGACATGCAGTTCATTATTGGAGTGCCGAAATGGCTAGAGCCATTCTGGCATGGCCAGTTGCATTATGTCAGTGCTAGATTGGCTGCATGGAGCGACTCTGGAATGGATTTGAGCGCCAGTTGGCTCGAGGCATTCAAGAACGGACAGTTACTATATATCTGACTGCTAAGATGTCTTGAGCCATTCTGGCACGACCAGTTGCATTACTTATAATATGTGCCATAATGGCTTGACCTTGCCAGTTACTATATTAAAGTGCCAGAGTGTGTCAAGCCATTCTGGAACGGACAGTTGCATTACTTGAGTGCCAGAATAGCTTGAGCCATTTTGGCACTCACTTTAAAAAGGATGTAGTTTCAAGACCATTAAAAAGAAACGTTCATGCACTGTGAAATGCAAGAAGCATCATCATTAATTGCATGATTGCAAGCACAAGCGACATACACTGTATCTGAACCTGCGGCAGCAGGTTCAATATAGGATTGATTGAGGGTTGATGAATGTCATTAATAAAACTTAACTAGCGTCTGGAGGGACAACGGAGAAACGGATCGCTTATCTCTTTATCGCGGCGGAATGAGAGCACAACGATCTACAGTTCTACGTTTGTTCCGTGTCATAAAACGGTGTGGTTATAGAGAAACAAACAATTTCCTGTTTCTCGTGCCCAGTCCAAAAATAATTCTCCATCGTCGTCGTCGTCGTCTTCTTCTTCTTCTTCTTCTTCTTCTTCTTAGGAAGGTATAACTCGAGCTAGGAACGGTTTAGAAGGACGGGAATAGTACCAATCGCTTGGAAATTTACCGGCACGTTATCCTTACATGTCATAAAGACACATATCAAGTTCTATTTAATAATGTATGTAATTGATATTTATTAATAATTTTAGGCAGTATAAATACTCTAACCTGCACTAAAAATATCTGGTGTTCCTACACAACCAATTCTTGAAACGCCGTGACGTGAGCGGTACCCAACTTTGGCGTGACGTTAGCGTATACGGGCCCGTAACAGTGCAAGTAAATGAATAATGATATGTTATTCATTTAACAGGGCTATTACGGTCCCGTATACGCTAACGTTACGCCAAAGTTGGGTACCGCTCACGTTACGGGCGGGATAAGAATTGGTTGTGTATCGCAGTTTAGTTGTTGCTTTGGCTAGTGAAGTTGTTTTTCTAAAAATGCCTTCGCGTAATCAAAAGAAGAGATCTAAGCAACGAGCGGAATACCTCCAAAAGCAAGACGAGAACAAAGCTAAAGCCCGAGCGCTCTACAAGGCCGATCCCGAAAAGAAGAAGGCCTCTGTACGCGACAGCTACAAGGCCGATCCCGAAAAGAAGAAGGCCTCTGTACGCGACAGCTACAAGGCCGATCCCGAAAAAAAGAAGGCCTCTGTACGCGACAGCTACAAGGCCGATCCCGAAAAGAAGAAGGCCTCTGTACGCGACAGCTACAAGGTCGATCCCGAAAAGAAGAAGGCCTCTGTACGCGACAGCTACAACGCAGATATTGAATCTAAGCGATCTGCTAAAAGGTGGCGATATGAAGAGGACCTCGAGGAGAACCGTGCTGCTAAAAGGCGGCTATATGAAGAGGACCTCGAGGAGAACCGTGCTGCTAAAAGGCGGCGATATGAAGAGAACCTCGAGGAGAACCGTGCTGCTAAAAGGCGGCGATATGAAGAGGACCTCGAGGAGAACCGTGCTGCTAAAAGGCGGCGATATGAAGAGGACCTCGAGGAGAACCATGCTGCTAAAAGGCGGCGATATGAAGAGGACCTCGAGGGAAACCGCGCTGCTAACAGGCAGAAATACGAGGACAATTCAGCTGCCATGAAAGCATCTAAAAGGAGTCGGTATTGGAATGACCCCGCTGTCCGATTGGCTAAATGTGCTTCCGAGAGGACGCGGCACTGCAGGGGTCACAGCATGCACTACCACTACCACCCAATGGTATGTTATGGCATGTTGTATATTAACATTAAAAAGCTGTGCATGCAACATTTGTAGAGCATAGTCGGGCGGTGTTTGGTCGGGGTTGTCACCCTACTACCTGACCAAACGCGGTAGTAGGGCCCGCCCGACTATGTACAGCACGGATCTGCACAAAACCATTCACTTCACATGTAAAGCATGCAACTGTGTGTACAGTATTAGTATAGTGTCTATTGTTTTAATCTGATGTATAAAAAGGCTTCCTTATTTGAAGGCTTCCTTATCTGTCTAGCCATGTACATGTGTTGCAACTATGAATATAATTTCAGTTGCAAGGGCTGAGAACTATAGGTGAAATGAAAATAACTGCAACCATATCCTTCTCCCATATAGCTACTGCTTGTATGAACCCAAATCTCATGCACTAATGGAGCTTCTAAGTGAAGTAAATGATGCCTTTTGTAAGTCTCATCCATTGCTAGCTCAAAAGGTTGTTACTAGCAGTGCCCATGCAACAGTAAGTAAGATTGGGGCAGAGGCATTGGTTTCTAAAGCACATGTATCAATTCATGATACATGCAAAAGTGTGGTATTCACCTAACTTAAGCCAATCTCATGTACATTTCATGTGCTTTGTCCATTGTACACACCACCAGCACTAGCAGCAGACTTTCTTGCCACCACATGCCGCCAATAGTCTTGTACTTTTGCAAATCAACTTGTTATAGCCACCATAAGGTACTTCTACATTCACATTTATGTAAAATCAGACATTCTGCCCACACTCATAACATGCAGACCCTGTCCACAGATATTACTCACCTGAAAACATATCCTTATCAATCTACATGGTGCCATGTTATCCCAGATCTACATGCAGTCATGTAGTTCACTTCCTGAGTTCCCACACTATCCAGCTTTACTTCATGTAGGCTACACCTCCATGTTTAGATTGGAGCCTTTTCAAATCTGACCAATAAAATTTTAGCACATGCCGTTAATATGATGGAATTGGACCAATAGAATTATAGCACAGTCTGCACACGTGTTAAGGCTTTGCAGGTATAAAAGTCAGTCATGCACCCGCTGAAATGTCATCCTCCGACTCCTCTCCCCTTCACCCCGCCACTCCTACCACCACCAGCAGCACTGCCCCCACCACCACTACCAGCAGCGCTGCCCCCGCCGGCACCACCAGCGCTACCCCCGCCGGCACCACCAGCGCTGCCCCCGCCGGTGTTCCTGGCGGAACAACAAGCAGGGATAATCCCGCCACCACCACCACCAGCTGCGCTCCCGCAGGTACCACCGCCGCCTGTGCTCCCTCCCTGGCCTGCATGGCCACTGCCACCCTGGCAGAACGCAGCATGGCGGGGAGGCCGGGAGGAGGACGTCCCCGCAGGAGACGAGGGCGCGGGCGAGGACAATTAACAATAAACACTACTAATTCATATAATTATAATAATTATTATTAAGTTATTTGTTATTGCATTAAGAGATAAAGGGGATCGTCCAAATTATATATGTTCTTCCTACATTTCATCGACGGTGAAAAAAACCTATGAAACAAGTAAATAAAAACATTCTCTAAAGAGAGAGTTGTTGGTATATAGGATTGACCAATGGTGGTGTAAAAAGCACGGAAACAAGAGTGACAGAAATTTTACTGGAAAATTGAAATAGCCTATATTTAGCACACAATATAACACACATGCCTGAGTAATGGGCTAAATATAGGCCTATTTCAATTTTCCAGTAAAATTTCTGTCACTCTTGTTTCCGTGCTTTTTACACCACCATTGGTCAATCCTATATACCAACAACTCTCTCTTTAGAGAATGTTTTTATTTACTTGTACAGATACGAAGGACAAATAAAAGTAACTGGCAATGTCAGTTATTGTATTTGAGTGCCAGAATGGCTCAAGCCATTATGGCATTATCACATAAGTCATGCAATTGGTCGTGCCAGAATGGCTCAAGCCGTTATGGCACTTATTACATAAGTAATGCAACTAGTCGTGCCAGAATGGCTCAAGACATCTTAGCAATCAGATATAGTAACTGTCCGTTCTTGAATGCCTCGAGCCATTTTGGCGCTCAAATCCGTTCCACAGTGGCTCCAGCCAATCTACCACTGACATAATGCAACTGGCCATGCCAGAATGGCTCGAGCCATTTCAACACTCCAATAATGAACTGCATGTCATGCTAGAATGGCTCAAGGCATTATGGCTCTCAAGTGCCAGAATGGCTCGAGCCATTCTGGCACGGTCAGTTGCTTAACTTGAGTGCCAGTTGGCTCAAGCCATTCTTGCACGGCCATGCAGTTACTAAATTTGAGTGCAATAATGGTTTGAGCCACTCTTGCACGGCCAGTTCATTACTAGAGTACCGAAATGGCTTGAGCCATTCTGGCACGGCCATGTATATGCAAGCAGTAATGCAGCTATACTAAATTTAATGCAACTGTCCGTTCCCGAATGGCTCGAGCCACTCTGCAAGGCACATAACTGGCCGTGCAAGAACGGCTCGTGCTATTCTGCCAAAGCCAGTTACTATGCTAGAGTGCCAAAATGGCTCAAGCCATTCTTGCACGAAGTAATTCCAGCCGTGCTAGAATGGCTCAAGCCATTTCGGCACTCAAGAAATGCAACTGGCCATGCCAGAATGGTTCAAGCCATTATGGCACTCAAATATTGTTGGCAGTGCCAGAATGGTTCGAGCCGTTCTTGCACACAAGTAATGTGCAACTGGCCGGGCCAGAATGGCTCAAGCCATTATGGCACTCAAATTTTGTACCTGGAAGTGCACGAACCATTCTGGCACTTAATTATAGTAACTGGCAAAGCCAGAATGGCTTGAGCCATTCTAGCATGGCCAGTTGCATTTCTTGAGTCCCGTAATGGCTCGAGCCACTCTAGCATGGCCAGTGGCATTACTTACGTGCAAGAATGGCTTGAGCCATTTTGGCACTCTAATATAGTAACTGCATGGCTTTGGCAGAATAGCACGAGCCGTTCTTGCATGGCCAGTTAAGTGCCATGCATGCAGAGGGCACGAGCTATTCGGGAACGGACAGTTGCATTACCTTGAGTGTCAGAATGGCACGCCATTCTGGCATGCATGGTCATGCAGTTACATTAGTTGAGTGTAAGAATGGTTTGAGCCATTCTGGCACGGCCAGTTGCATAATATGAGTGCCAGAATGGCTTGAGCCATTCTGGCATGGCCAGTTGCATAGCTTGAGTGCCAGAATGGCTTGAGCCATTCTGGCACGGCCGGATGCATGACTTGAGTGCCACAATGGCTCGAGCCATTCTGGCACTCAAATATTGCATATATGGCGTGCCAGAAATTTATGGCTCAAGCCATTATGGCACTCAAATATAGTTGGTAGTGCCAGAATGCATGACTTGAGCCATTCTAGCACGCAAGTAATGCCACTGGCCGTACTAGAATGGCTCAAGCCATTCTGGCACTCATGGTAATGCAACTGTCCGTTCCCGAATGGCTCGAGCCACTCTGCATGGCACTTAACTGGCTGTGCAAGAACCGCTCGTGCTATTCTGCCGAAGCCAGTTACTATATTAGATAGCCAAAATGGCTCAAGCCATTCTTGCGTGCAAGTAAATTTCAGGCCCGTAGGCAGGGGGGGATCGGGGGGATCGAACGATCCCCCCCGTTTGACGCTGGAGTTCCGCTTCTCTGGATACTTTTATTATGTTTTTTTCATGTGTAATGTGACCCGCAGTCGGCGGTAATTCCCTCCTACGATAATCAATAACGGAACCGTGCCGTTTGTTAATTAATCCTTAATATTCGTTTTACGGTATACAATCACATGGGAAGACCAGCGCAGCGAGAGAGGGAAAGGAAAAGGGCAGCTAAATGCTGCCAAAGTATTGAAAAATTCGTGAAGAAGAAGAGAGTGGAAGGTAAATCAATTTAGTGGCTGAGGGATTTTATCAGAGATCATGTATAGATCTTTATTTAGCTTTAGTCATGATTACATGTAACGTAGTGGCGATCGGTGTAGACGATTAGAGGAATCAGATAACCTACGAAACGTATGTATTTTTCATTTAGATGAGGCAGACAAGGTATCGAAGAGAATAGATGACGATGTCACTGATTTTGAAGAACGGGGAAATGAGCCTCTGGAGGAGATGCCTGTCACAGAAAAGGCTGCATCCGTCATAGAGGATGACAATGGCAAACAAAGTGAAACCGAAGACAAAACCCCCCCACAACATAAAGTTCCGCTGTCTTAGTTATAGATCCCCCCCACCAAACTTCCTGGCTACGGGCCTGTAAGTAATGCCACTGGCCGTGTTCAGTAGAATGGCTCGAGCCATTTCGGCACTCAAGAAACGCAACTGGCCATGCCAGAATTAATGGCTCAAGCTAATATCGCACTCAAAAGTAGTAACTGGCAGCCGTGCGGCCAGAATGGCTGTAGCAGTGCTTGCACAAAAGTAATGCAACTGGCCGGGCTAGAATGGCTCAAGCCATTCTGGCACTCAAATATTGTACCTGAAAGTGTTCGAACCATTCTGTCACTTAATTATAGTAACTGGCAGTGCCAGAATGGCTCGAGCCATTCTGGCACTTAAGTATATAGTAACTCAAATATAGTAACTGCATAGTCTTGCCAGAATGTCTTGGTACATATATGGCACTCAAAAATAGTAACTGGACGTGCCAGAGTGGCTCGAGCCATTCTAAAACTCAAGTAATGCAACTGGTCTTCCCAGAATGGCTCAATATTCTGACACTCTAGTATGAAATTATATACTGTCCGTGTTATAATGGCTCGTGCAAAAATATTCATAGATAGTTTATCCATCCAGGTACAAATTCATGATAATTATGAATTAAATTGTCCATACGGCGCGCCTCATTAGGCCATTCCAGCACGAGAGCCACTCTGGCACGCTACACAACATGCTTTTTATATGGCCGCATATGGCGTCACACGCATTTTGAGGCTATGATCTTGGCATCTCTATATAGGTCAGTAAGTACCTCACTTCAAGCCATAAAACAGACACCTTTTTGTGCTGTAAGGCCACGTGATTTTATACGCCTTAGCTTCTGAATGTCAGAGGTGTTTCTTAACCATAGTATGGCTTATAGGTGTTTATTGTACTCAGTGTGCTTAGTGTATAGCGCATTCCAAAGGGCATTGATTGTCCGGTTCGGACAGTGAATCCATTTCAAAATTTTTGGGCGGAGGGCCACGCGCATTCAGACAGCCATTGTCATAGCGGATTTTGTCGTCCCCCCTCCCCTCCTCAGTAGTGTCCCCCCGGACACAATCCGCTAGCGGATTCTGTCCGGGGGGACATGTTCTGCTAGCGGATTCTGTCCCTCCTCCGCAGAATGTGTGCCCCCCCCCCTTAGCAAAAAATCCTGTAAGAATTTATTAGAATTATAATGAGTTAAGAATATGCAAGAAATTGGGACCAAGATCTTATTAGGAATCCCATAAGTTTCTTACAAGAATCTTGAAAGTATCTTAAAGGAAATTGTAAAATTCTTACAGGATTCTTACAAGATTCTATTACTAATTCCTACAGGATTCTTATAAGATTCAAGAAATTGGGACCAAGATCTTATTAGGAATCCCATAAGATCTGAAAGAATCTTATAAGTTTCTTACAAGAATCTTGAAAGTATCTTAAAGGAACTTGTAAAATTCTTACAGGATTCTTACAAGATCCTATTACTAATTCCTACAGGATTCTTATAAGATTCAAGAAATTGGGACCAAGATCTTATTAGGAATCCTGTAGGATCTGATAAGAATCTTATACGTTTCCTACAAAAATCTTGAAGGTATCTTAAAGGAACTTGTATGATTCTTATACAGGATTCTTACAAGATCCTATTACTAATTCCTACAGGAATCTTATAAGATTTAAGAAATTGGGACCAACATCTTATTAGGAATCCTGTAGGATCTGATAAGATACTTATAAGTATCCTACAAGAATCTTGATGGTATCTTAAAGGCACTTGTATGATTCTTACAAGATCCTATTACTAATTCCTACAGGAATCTTATAAGATTCAAGAAATTGGGACCAAGATCTTATTAGGAATCCTGTAGGATCTGATAAGATACTTATACGTATCTTACTAGAATCTTGAAGATATCTTAAAGGAACTTGTATAATTCTTACAGGATTCTTACAAGATCCTATTACTAAATACTATAGGAATCTTACAAGATGCAAGAAATTGGGATCAAGATCTCATTAGGAATCCTGTAGGATCCAACAGGAACTTATGTAAAGAATCTAACATGGTCCTTGAACAATTCTTATAGGCTCATCCATGAAATAAGTTCCTAGTCAGTTAATTGTATTTCATTTCCTGGAATGCAAGAAAATTGGGGACCAGGATACGTAAAGGAATCCCTTATGATCTATAAGATTCATTTGAACATATTCTTAAAAGATATATTAAAGCTTTCTTGTACAAGATTCATATGAACTAACCAAACATTATAAATACAAAAATACATTCCTTTCAATGTTACATATAGTTCACTTTGAGTTTCCCTCTCACTTTCTTTAAAATGTCCAGGCATTTTAGGGTTGCAGCTAGTTATTATGTCATTTCCTTTGCAAATTATAGTCCCTTTTCCAAATTTGACTTCTATGCACTCTAAAAATGATAAAATTACAAAGCTTTATTAACCACAAAGGTGATGCACAAAATATATTTTTAATTATATATACATTCTTCTTATTACCCTCTTCTTGTGCTTATCCCTCAAGCTATCCTTCATTTCCCATCGTATCTTAAATCCTTTTACTGTCCAATGTATCCCTTAAATTGTAGTGCACTCGTTACATATTTACCTTCAATAAGAGCTACTCGTTTAGGAGAAAGGTTTAGCTTTTCACATTGATCTGATTTTTTTTAATACAACAATTTTGACATCTCCTCATCCGTAAACAATGATTGCATAAGTTGCCTAGCATATTTGCTAGGCTCAGTAGCTGGAATGGCCAGCAGATTCACACCGCTCTTCTATAAGGTGTTAAAAATAAATCAACCCATGTGTATAACTTATGTACACTTACAGTTGTGAAATGCTTGACATCCTCAGCATTAGTGATTACCCGAGGAGCATGTGCAGGGATGGTAGACTACACATACAAAGTAGAAAATGCAATCTAATAATAATATGTGCAAGCATATGCATACTTAGGAGAAAAAAATACGTGCATGAAATTGCTATATGGGTTGGCTGACTATTGTTTGTACCAGACTCAGTTTTGCAAGTATTCAAATTACGTTTAGTAGGTCAAGCTTTGCGTTTAACAAATCAAAATGCTCAGGATCGCTTGTAATCACGTACATTTATTACAGTGTGGTTTATACTTGAGCCAGTTTTGCAAGTAATATATATACATCTAACAGTATTCCCTGGCATTGCGTATCAATTCCACGAAGCTACCTTCTCAGGGTCATATGTATTGAGGAGCAGCTGTGCTTAATTATATGAATACTATTATTGGTTACTTGTGTACTTCCTTTGACTATCATGAGCAGCTGATACAGTACTCTCATGCTGCCTATATATCATTCATAGCTTACATTTAGCGCGACAGTAGTCTGTGTCAACAGGCAAAGGGAAATTATAGCTTGTCCTGGTCCAGATCATAGAATAAGATGTTAAATGTTGTGCTTATACAATCCATACTGTAAATAATATTGTTTTGTACAGAATGGTGTACTGTGAAGAGTTTAAAAACAATTAAGCTGTTTGTTGTAAAATCATCACAACTTGAAGATGAGGACGGAAGTTCCATCAGCTCCACTGATTTGTTTGCAGAATTAAAAGTGGTATGGAATTCGGAAAAAGGAGAGCGACAAGATGTTGCTATTGTAAATATACATGGTAAATGATTAATCTAATAATAATAAGCTCACTTATTGGAGAAGGAATTGGGTTCTCCGCGTTGTCTAAGTGCTTCAACGGAATTATCTTGGCCCGTAGACTCATCTCCTTGAGAAAACTTCAATGCTATACTATTAGTGATTGAACGGAAGTGTGCCTGTGTGACGTGCATGGGAGCCAGCCGCGGCATGCCGCATGATATAAGAAATATTACAAGACTCTTACAAGAATCCTGCAGCGTCTATTCTTATAAGATTCCTGTTTTGTTCTGATAAGAAATATTACAAGACTCTTACAAGAATCCTGCAGCGTCTATTCTTATAAGATCTCTGTTTTGATCTTATAAGAAATCTTGCAAGACTCTTACAAGAATCCTCCAGCGTTTATCTTATGATTCCTGTTTTGTTCTTATAAGAAATATTACAAGATTCTTACAAGAATCCTGCAGCGTCTATTCTTATAAGATTCCTGTTTGTTCTTATAAGAAATACTCTTACAAGAATCCTGCAGCGTCTATTCTTATAAGATTCCTGTTTGTTCATATAAGAAATATTACAAGACTCTTACAAGAATCCTGCAGCATCTATTCTTATAAGATTCCTGTTTTGATCTTATAAGAAATCTTGCAAGACTCTTACAAGAATCCTGCAGCGTCTATTCTTATAAGATCCCTGTTTTGATCTTATAAGAAATCTTGCAAGACTCTTACAAGAATCCTGCAGCGTCTATTCTTATAAGATTCCTGTTTTGATCTTATAAGAAATCTTGCAAGACTCTTACAAGAATCCTGCAGCGTCTATTCTTATAAGATTCCTGTTTTGATCTTATAAGAAATCTTGCAAGACTCTTACAAGAATCCTCCAGCGTCTTCTTATAAGAAATATTACAAGACTCTTACAAGAATCCTGCAGCGTCTATTCTTATAAGATTCCTGTTTTGTTCTTATAAGAAATATTACAAGACTCTTACAAGAATCCTGCAGCGTCTATTCTTATAAGATTCCTGTTTTGTTCCTATAAGAAATACTTACAAGAATCCTGCAGCGTCTATTCTTATAAGATTCCTGTTCTGTTCTTATAAGAAATATTACAAGACTTTACAAGAATCCTGCAACGTCTATTCTTATAAGATCCTGTTTTGTTCTTAGGTAATTCTTACACGTTCCTATACGTTTCTTGTAGGAATCTTGTAGGAATCTTATAGGGCTTTAGGATCTTACGACGCTTATCGTTTCTTACCCTTTTTCTTATAAGAAATGAAGTTCTTATAAGATTCTTACTAATTCTTGATAAGATCCTATAGTTTTTTTTGCTAGGGCCCCATTAACAATAAATCCATTACGTTCGATTAGCGAGCGTATAGGCATGCTGATTCGTATGGTGAAATGGTCGTCGAACGCTCTGATACATATCAATTTTACAGGAAAAGCTGGAAATGGTTCAATCAAACAATAAATCAGTATCTCAGTCACACACACAGGAAGAGCAACACAATTTGTCATCAGTGTTGGGAAGTGTGAGAATACCAACACATTTGATATGGAACCATTTGTGACAGATGTCACATTGCACCATTTCTCTGTAAGTGTCAGGCATCAGACATGCATTATAAATATAAATATCCTTGATCCTTAGGGATCGTTGCAGTGTTTGATTATAACGTTCCACCAAACCCTCAGTTTGAGGATAGTATGCTGTAGATATCCTGTGTTCAGTTCCCGTTAATTGAAACTGTACTGCATTGACTCTGTTCACAAATTCACATCCTTGATCTGATATAGTGACATTGGTGCAACCATGCCTGTAAAGAAGTTACATGTTATGATATGCTTATATGCTTATATAGCCTTATATGTAAACTGAATAATTCATATACACTTGCCTGCATATAATCTTATACAGTAACTCAGCAACTGTTCTTGCAGTCTTGTCAGCTATAGGCTGAGCCTCAGGCCACTTAGAAAAGTAATCAACTAAGGTGATGATGTAACAATTGCCTCGTTCAGTTTTTGGGAGAGGATCTATCAGGTCTATTCCAACCTAAATTGATACATGCATGCATTAACTTAAGGTAGTCTTAATTGCAACTAACTTGATGCCAAACACTAGGTTGTATAGGTATGGGATGCAGAGGGACTGCGGTCTTCATAAACTTGGCACCATTGGTGCTTTGGCAAACATCACACGTCTTAACGAACTCATCTACATCTTTCATCTGCGTGTTCCAGAAGAACCTCGATGAAACCTTAATTTTCTCTTGTTTTATCCCTCCCCAGGTTTCCACCTATATACAAAAAACGTTATTATGATTATTGGATCGATCCTAGCTTGAGTCAGTGTTAATCCTCGGACACTTTTCCGGCCCTTGGTTATCGACGTTGGTGATCTACCAACCGTTTACACGTGTGCATTGTATACAATCAGCTTGTGTAAAGACGCAAAGGCTGTAAATAGTTGGTTTCGATCATGAAGTACTAATTCGATAACCGAGCCCCGATGCGTACGTATACGTGCACTGCAGTCATACTCTTTCTTTGGACGAATGACATGAATGAAGATTCATTCTATTTCTTCTACACCTCTAGGAACTTGAAGATATTCAATTTTCCCTCATTCTTTATCCTTTTTGCTGTACAGTATGCCGCTATCGACCACAAGGTCCAGGGCCCGCGGAGCCGGGGGGCAAGGGGGGCAGCTGCCCCCCCCACTTTTTTGGCCGATAGTTTTGATAAATTTATCGATGTAGCATACATGTAATATGTACATACAAGGATAGCGTTTTGTTAATTCTTTTGTTATTGTGCAGTGCTTGACCTTGCATCCACTTTGTAGTGATATGATTGTTTGCTTGACGAAGGGAACTCCGAAATATATTTGATTGTGTTAGCCTGACAACCGATTGGATTGAAACTCTAATTGCCCAGCCGGTCGCTACATACGCAATGGGCGAGTCTCCTTGTAAAAAGCAGTGTAGCATATAGCTACGTTCTTCCAAGTAATCCAACCATGCTTAACGATATCGGCAGAATCTAGTAATGAAGCACATGGTACTGCAGGTGTGCCAAATGAAGATGATGACCGTATATTGGATGGCAATATACTTTACCAGACGACATACCTGCACCCGAAGATAGGCATACATTTCGAAGACTTGAAAAGTGCCTTGTTTCGGAGATTGTTACTATATTTTGTAGCGACCCTGCCAGAGAGGACTGAGAACGAGATGAACTAGTGCATTAATTAGATTAGGCACGTGTGTAGTTTGCAAAGTTGTCGTGTATTACATTGTCATTGAGTACACGCCACATTGGTGACCCTTGACGTGAATGGCAGAAGAACACTCCGTCTCACTCAAGCTTCCTACATTTTGGCCGGCACAACCTGCTGTATGGTTTGCGCAGGTGGAAGTGCAGTTTCATTTGCGCAAGATTACAGCAGACGAGACGCATTATTACCACGTGCTGGCAGCACTTGACCAATCGACAGCGACGCGCGTTTTGGACCTAATCAGCCAACCACCGACGCAGAACAAATATAAGGCGCTTAAGGACCGTCTCAACGACACTTTCGGACTCAACACAAGAGAACGAGCGTCCCGGCTCCTACATTTTCGCGAACTCGGTGACACAAAACCATCTGCTCTGATGGACGAAATGTTGGCCCTTTTAGGCGATCATCCTCCTTGCTTTCTTTTTGAGCAACTGTTTCTCGAGCGCCTACCCGAAGACATCCGCATGCAGCTAGTCGATGCGCAATTCGATGATTGCCGAAAATTAGCCAAACATGCAGACGCCCTTTGGACCAGCCAGGATATGGAATATAGCACCAACGCTGTGCATCACAATCGACCTACCAAGCAGAAAGTAAACAAGATCCCATCCCAATCCCCTCAAGATGGGTTGTGTTTCTATCACCGCACGTTTGGTAAGGCAGCACGCAAGTGCACCGAACCATGTGCATGGACAGGAAAAGAAAAACCAGTGGCTGCATCAGCGACTGGCACTAACAGGAGCCTCCTTTTCCTTCTTGACGAGGTCTCTGGGAAAAAGTTTCTAGTAGACACTGGAGCAGAGATGAGTGTCATTCCCGCCACTAGAGAGGATGAACGCACTAGACCACTTGGGCCCTGTTTGTCAGCAGCCAACGGCAGCTCCATTAAAACCTATGGAACTCGCACTCTTCCCATTTGTTTTGCCTCCAAGATTTACCGTTGGACATTTACTATCGCCAATGTCTCTAGGCCTCTTCTTGGAGCTGATTTCCTTCGTTCAAACTCATTACTGGTGGACCTCAAACGGAAGCGGGTGATCGATGCAGAAACATATCATTCTGTTTCACTGGGAACCGTTCGCACCGCGGTACCTCAGCTTAGTGCCATTTCCACCTCTAGCAACCAGTTTGAGACCCTGTTAACAGAATTTCCTCACATTACAACACCAGTGTTTACTATCAAACACAAAGTAGAGCATTTCATACTGACTACTGGCCCCCCAGTCCATGCGCGTGCTCGTCGTTTGCCATCAGACAAGTTGGCTGTAGCCAAGCAAGAGTTTGATAACATGGAGGAGATGGGCCTGATTAGAAAATCAGCAAGTCCTTGGTCATCCCCACTCCACATGGTACCCAAGGCATCAGGGGGGTGGCGCCCGTGTGGGGATTACAGACGCCTCAACAACTCAACGATACCTGACCGGTATCCCCTGCCACACATTCAGGACTTTTCAGCACAACTTCATGGGAAGACCATTTTTTCCAAGGTCGATCTGGTGCGAGGCTACCATCAGATTCCGGTTGCAGCTGAAGACATACCCAAAACGGCCATCATCACCCCTTTTGGCCTTTATGAGTTCCTAAGGATGCCTTTTGGGCTGAAGAATTCCGCTCAAGCCTTTCAGCGCTTAATGGACACTGTCTGCCACGGGTTGGAATTTGTTTTTGTCTACATCGACGACATCCTCATCGCCAGCCATGATGCCGAGACTCACATGGACCACCTCCGCCAGCTGTTCCAATGATTTCAGGAATATGGTTTAGTTATCAACACGTCTAAATGTCAATTTGGTCAGGATTCAATTGATTTTCTAGGACACCATATCACTCCAACCGGGATTGTACCATTGCCTGACAAGGTAAAGGTCATCAGCCAATACCCTCAACCAACCACAGTGAAGGGTTTACAGGAATTTGTAGGTATGATCAATTTTTACCACCGTTTCATCCCAGGTGCTGCACGGATGATGTCACCACTCTACACAGCACTAGCAGGCAATCCAAAGACCTTGATTTGGAGTGACGTAATGTCAAAAGGATTTGATGCTACCAAGAAGGCATTGGCGGAGGCGACACTACTTTCCCACCCGCACCATGGAGCACCGCTGTCAATCACCACAGATGCCTCTGACCTCGCCATAGGTGCAGTTCTGCAGCAGTTCGTAAACAACTCGTGGGAACCACTGGCATACTTCAGTAAGAAGCTACAACCTTCTGAAACAAAATACAGTGCTTTCGACCGGGAACTCCTTGCATTGTATCTAGGCATCAAGCATTTTCGGATTTTTCTTGAAGGCAGACAGTTCACAGCTTTCACCGACCATAAACCACTGACATTTTGTATGTCCAAAAGTTCAGACACGTGGACAAGCCGTCAGCAACGCCATCTTTCCTACATTTCTGAATTCACTACCGACATTCAACATATACAAGGTAAAGACAACTTTGTTGCTGACTCCCTATCAAGAACTACCATTGACTCTGTTCAGCTGGGGATTGACTATGCTATGATGGCCACAGATCAAGCTGAAGACCCTGAGGTTCAACCCTACCGAACCACGCCATCCAGTTTGGTATTGCAGGATATTCCTTTTGGGGCACAAGGTACTACGCTTCTATGTGACCTGTCTGCTGGACGTCCCAGACCTGTAGTACCAGTAGCATGGAGACGACGGGTTTTTGACCTATTTCATGGTTTGTCCCACCCATCAATCCGTGCCACAAGAAGCCTTATCGCATCCAAATTCATTTGGAAAGGTCTGCAGAAGCAAATTGGGCACTGGGTACGAACATGCATCCCTTGTCAGAGTTCCAAAATCCAGACTCATATCAGGGCTCCTCTCGAAACGTTTCAAGTACCCAATCGCCGTTTTGACCACATCCATGTGGATCTTGTGGGACCTTTACCTCCTTCTAATGGTTTTATTTACCTACTTACAATTGTGGACCGATTTTCGCGCTGGCCTGAAGCCATCCCGTTAAACGATACAAGCACTACCACTTGTGCTCAAGCATTGATATCTCAGTGGATTTCACGTTTTGGCGTTCCACTAGACATGACATTCGACAGGGGAAGTCAGTTTACCTCACAACTGTGGACATCTATTGCTCAATTGTTAGGCATTCAACTTCACCACACCACCGCTTACCACCCTCAATCAAACGGTCTAGTGGAGCGTTTTCACCGTCACCTGAAATCATCACTGCGAGCACGACTAATGGGCCCCAACTGGACCACGGACCTTCCATGGGTACTTTTAGGTATTAGAACAACATTAAAGGAAGATTTAGGATGCTCCTCGGCAGAGTTGGTGTATGGAGCTCCTATTACTGTTCCTGGAGAATTTTTTCATACTCACAATTCTCAACGGGATCATCAATCTCAACTGCAACAACTTAGGAAACAAGTTGGTGATTTTGTCCCCGTGCCTACCTCCCAACATGCACACGAAGTTGTACCTTCCTCCCAGCCATCTAGCCTCAAACAAACCAAATTTGTGTTCATCCGTCGTGACTCTCACCGATCACCATTTCAACGACCATATGAAGGACCTTTTAAAGTCCTCCAATCAGGTGACAAGACTTTCACCGTTGACGTCAGTGGGAGAAAAGAAACAATTTCAGTAGACAGGCTCAAGCCTGCCCACATTGATCCGGAGCAACCACTCTTGCTACCTGAGCCTGTACACCGTGGACGACCGCAGAAGAAGCCTAATCCTTCCCCCACCGCAACCCAGGTTCCGACACCAAGTATCCCCCCCAACCCTCCACCACATCGTACAAGATCTGGTCGGCAGGTCAAGCAACCGCAGCGTTACATCTCCGTTCTGGGGGGAGTAGTGTAGCGACCCTGCCAGAGAGGACTGAGAACGGGATGAACTAGTGCATTAATTAGATTAGGCACGTGTGTAGTTTGCAAAGTTGTCGTGTATTACATTGTCATTGAGTACACGCCACAATTTAAACTGATCTTGGTCAATCCAGCTACTAATGCAGTTAGTGAAAATACAATTTTCTGTCGTTCGAGGAACGAATTAGACACAAAATATTCTCCCATGGCGTAGCCTACATGCAGTTGTTACGTTCAAGCATGCATGTATAGATGGATAAAGATACTAGTGTGGGAACTTGGGATGTAAATTACATGGCTGCATGTAGATATGGTAGGGTAGGAACAGGGTTCCCAGGTGAGGTAATATCTGTAGACAGGGTCTGCAATGTATGCGTGTGCGCAGAAGGTCTGATGGCCTTAACATATAAAGATTGGTGAAGTCTAAGTGTATTGAGCACGACCACTGGCAGATCTATAACCTCGCTTTTTTTTTCACTGTGACTACATGATGTGGGAGTGCTGTTTGGAACCTGACGGTGGCTTAAACAAGTTGACGCACAACAGTACAAGACTGATGATGATGTGGTGGCGAGAAAGTCTGCTGCACTTCATGAACAATTTGAGTAGCTTGAACTCGTTTTTTCCCTTTTTAAGGGTTTTTTCCAGGAGGAGGTGTGAGCCCACTTCCTCTACTGAAATATAGCCAAAATAGTTGGCCCTGCTCATGTGGTGGCAGTATGTGTAGTACATTGTGTACTGAATGTATCGATGGATGAGGCTAGTGCTGATGGCATGCACAAAATGGACGCAGCACCAATTAATATTAAGATATGAGATTGGCGCATAGAATGCATGCATGCCGGAGTATAATGACGTTGGGAATATCCTTTTCGACCGCTCGTCGCTTGAAAACTTGGCTTCCGTCAAGCATAATCAAATTAGATTCAATAACTTACCTACTCTCATGATTCACAGCGACAAGAACATTGACTGGACGATGTTCCTTTGAGTTCGCTACTAGAAATAATAACCAAAACTAGCGACATTTTGATATATATATATGTATAGATCGATATGAGATATTATTGTGCATTTTTGCTTATACTTTTATAGGAGCGTTACTATGAATAACTGCGAAGGAATATTAGATTACAACCAAACTTAATTGCTAACATGGAGGAGTCTAGTACTGAAATCTGCTCCCCCACTTTATAATACCCTCCGCGGGCCCTGTAGTCCACACACTTTCGTCGCAGAGCTCGCTTTTGGTCCTTGTGATGCCATGCAGAGGGGTAAGTACCATACTCCAGAAAGCTGAAAATGGCATTGTACTCTTCTTCATCCATAATGCTGCAGCTGACTACTGAAAGCTAATAGCTAATAGCAGCTGCAAAGCACACCATGTGCAACTTAGAAGGGCGGAGGGGACAATATTCAGGGCCACAGCCAGGACGTCTGGCGGGGAGGTAGACTGATAGCACTGCGGAACTGAAGGGGGGAAGGGGGAGGGGAAACTTACCTTTCTGGCTCGATGCAAAAAGCGGGCGGGGCTTATAGGACCTGACACCAACAAAAAAACCGGGACGGCCAAGGGCAGCCCCGGATCCAGCATAGGCTTGGGGGAAGGGGGGGAGGGGGGGGGGGGCGGCCCCCCCCCCCCCCCCCCCCTCCCACCATTCATATGAAATGCCGCCCTCTGGCCGCCCGCCCCCCCCCCCCCTCCCCCCCCCATGCTCCACCCCCCAAGCACTATGACGCACGCGCACACAAACGAAGATATGAATCATCGTATGGTAAGCAGCCCCCCCTTTTGGAAAATCCTGTATCCGCCCCTGGCTTCGCATACATTCATTGTCAATGTGCCGCCCCTCCCATAAAGCCGACCCCCCATAGCCAAATCCTGGATCCGGGGCTGGCCAAGGGGGGGGGAGGGGGACAATATCTGCGGAAGGAATATCTGCTAGCGGATTATGTCCGTGGGGGACAATTTCCGCTAGCAGATTATGCCCGGGGCGACAAAATCTGCTGGGGGACAGATTCTGCTCCGAAACCATGACTACGTAGTACATACGGAGAGCAATTAAACCTAAACCATTCAACTAATTTAGATTACAGTTGCGTGCCACACCTAACAACCTCAGCTCAGGAAGTGGATGCATGCATAAGATATTTAGGATTGCCGCATGATCGATCAACAAAACAACTTGCAGTGCAGGCAAGTGACTAATAAGAGCACGTGCCATCCCGCCCTAACTATTTACGCCCCACTTTGATCCTTCTTCCTGAATAACTTAGATAACCAATCACTTTCGCCTAGACGCCATAAGTTACATTATAGAACACAGTTATTTAATTTTCATACTCAATGATACAAAATGAATAAAAAACCTTCTCTATGAGAAAGTTGGTGGTATATAGGATTTGAAGGCAATGGTGGTGTAAAAAGCAAGGAAACAAAGGTCTGTAATAGTAAGGGAAAATGTCATAGTCTTATATTTAGCCCGTTTGTAGCATTATACTATGTTCGTGTGCTAAAAATATAGGACTATATGACATTTTCCCTTACTATTACAGACCCTTGTTTCTTTGCTTTTTACACCACCATTGCCTTCAAATCCTATATCCCACCAACTTTCTCATAGAGAATGTTTTTTTATTTACTTGTTTTCATTTTTTCTTTGTTCGTGCACATTGATCCGTAATGTTCAGCCACAAATGTCATATTGTAAACCAAGCTTAGTAAGAGTAGGTAGCTACATTTACATACCTTTGAATAAATTTATCGGTATCACTCTTTCGACCGAGCAGATTCAGGACTCTCCCAATAACGCTGCCTTTTAGCGGACCGTTTCTTCGCTGGGTCTCCTTGATACCGCCATTTTTACTTTAAGATATCTAAAATATGCGTCTTGCATATACCGTATAGTTGTTTGTTTACCAAAATATAAATCGGCTATATTATATGAAAGTGGCTCCCCATAGTACGGCAGCGTGTATGGCACACAGCAAAAAAAAAACTCGAGAATCAATTTTTGATTTTCAATTGATTTGTCATTTACGTTCTGGTACAAATGTTTACATACCTAGTTCAAAATGTTAACATTATGTACTAGAATGTAAGTGACAATTCAAATGAAAATCTGATTCGGCGCGTTTTTTTTTTTTCTTTTTGCTGCATATTTCCGTCAATCTCCGTCCACTCTTCCCTCTTATCTCCGTGCACGTTTGTATCGCGGTATGACCAAAACATTTCACACATCGCTATATTCTCCGCCCGGCCCCCATCGAAATAGTATTTCAACGTGTAACCGCGAACGCTTATAACTTTTTACGGCGGGGAGTGGGGGGGGGGGAAGGGGGGGGGGATCGCAAGATAGAATAATTCACCACTTTAGATCCCTTGCTGTGTCATCCCGGGAAGGATCAAAACATTAGCGGCCATATTGTTTTGGACCAAAACGTGTGCGTTATTTCGAATTTATGTTTTCATTACGTTACGAATGATGTCACTTACGTAATACGTATCATGAAGTCAATTGAACAATTGCGTCATTGCCATCGTATATGACACAAAATTCTAAATAACGCACATGTTTTGGTCCAAAACAATATGGTCGCTAATGTTTTGATACTTCCCGGGATGACACGGCAAGGGGTCTATTGTCGTCGTCACAACAACGCAGCCTCTAATATCTATGCCACAACTATGAAAATTCTGTGATTATTTTTTAAAAATTATTATTATTGATTAATAATGACAGTAACAGTACACCACTCACAAGAACAAAGAACTAACTGCACTGCACTTCACTACACACAAATGTCCTAAAGAACACGTTTTGGGCCTCATTCCCTCAATGCCCAAAGGTCTCTACAGCCAGTGGGATGCACACCCACCCCAGCTCTTGACACCTGGCATCATTGGTGGAATGTTTTCTACATTCTGCAGCATGGGCTGCTGCCCCAGAGGAAGTACTGGCATCTCTTAAGGTGGCAGGAGTGAGGGGTGAAGTGACCATTATATCAAAGGCAGCAGGCTTGTCTTTATCCCAACCCTGAACCAACACATCAGCTGGATGTGTGTTGATATGATCTCCAGATAGGCCATATTACCCTACTTCAACCCTTACTGGCAGGTGAGCTCGGTGGCAGAGTTCCGCAAAGGTGTCCCTAAGGTGGTTGTGACGGGTGACCACATCTCCACCGTGCTGGCACGAGGTTGCATGGTGGCCACGAGGGTCAAGTACGGCTCCAGGGCAGAAGGGGTAAGAAGAAGCGGTTGTTGTGTTAGGCCTAACCACCATCTGATAGCCACTTGGCACTCTTTTGAATCTAAGTGCATGTTCAAGCCTATAGAGGGGATGACAGAGACCCAAGAACTTGCATGGGGGGGCAGATACTGACAACATGTGAGCTTTGTTGGCTGGTGAAGCAGAAGGAACTAGAGCTTGGAATATGCGGGTGTTAAGTTTTAAAGATAGGGCTTTCTGTTGAGGGGGAGTGTTAAGCACTGCCTCCACAGTAAGAGAATCCTGTGGAGAAACCTGGGCGTTAAAATGGGAAACAGCTTGCTGTAGGTGAATGTTGTCTGGGCTCCCTAAGTCCGAGGCTGGTGAAGAGATAAAGGCAGCACATGGGTGAAGAGAGAGAGAGCGAAGGCCTAGCCCACCTAGCTTAGGGCAAAGTTGAGCTTGATGCCACTGAGTGTCAGGCACATCTACTGCTAGGCAAGAAGCAAAGCAATGTCTACCTCTTCATCGAAGAGCTTTAGGGAGTCAGAGCAGAGGCTTGTAGGTGTGGTTCTAGCTAGATGCACAAACTTGCAATAACCACTACACATGTGGAGAAGTGAAATAGCAACGTGGAGGTCAACAGCAGAGACATCAGTTAAGGCTCTCAGCAAAGCCCTATAAAGGCTGCGTTTCTCAGCAAAGAATCGAGAACAGTATATGAAGTCCCCAATTGGTGACCCCAGGATCTCCAAATTAGGGGAAGGATGGAGGACTTTACTGTATCTGAAAAATGGGAGTTGCCATTCTTGCTGAACATTTCACATTTGGGGAGATTGATGTGAAGCCCTAAATGTGGTCCCAGCTCTTTAATCAAATGCAGAGCACGCACTACTGCTGACCTCTCACCTGCGAGCACGCCATCATCCAGATACCACAAATTAAGACTTAGGTCAAAGCAACCGTCATCTGCTTCTATGCTGGAAACAAGCTTCCGAAGAACAAGAGCAAACAGCATTGGGCCCAGCGGGTCCCCTTGCTGCACACCTGACTGTGAGCTGATTGTACCCTTGGGGTGCCACAGAATGGAGTGTGAATCATAGCACCATGAGACCCAGGGCAGCAGTTCAGAAGAGACTGCACTCATCACTGCATACCCTACTGAACGTATTTGACATATCCACCTTGAAAACTGCAAAGTCTCCACTCTCCCAGTTATTTTCAATGCACTTTCTCAGCACCTGCCTTGCATGCTACACCAAACTGAAATGGTTGGAAAAAAGGGCAAAAACCTATCCCTCATAATTGCACAGATGCACTTACCTGTCAGTCTGTGTAGAGTTTCACCAACAGCAATGGGTCTAACATCAATGAGCTCACTACTTTCCCTGGAATTGTTTTTATTTAAGGCAATCAGACTAGCACCGGCTAAGAAAGGTGAGACAGATTTGGGGGCCTTACCAGATGCCAAGACATTAACAACTCCTCATAGGATGGCACAGATTGGTGAGTTGAGGGGAACTGAAGCTGCATCCAGCAAGTGTTGCACAGAGAGTCCTGAGGGGCCTGCAGAGGTGCCTTTTGGGAAAGATCTCAGGATGTGGAGGATGTCAAAGGAAGGACTGAGTGTAACAGGTTCAGAAGATGATACTGGAGACAGAGGAACTGGGCAGGAAGGATGCTTGTCTTGTAACAAGTGTAGCGTGGTGTCGGTGATTGGAGCAGTGCCATTGGACAACAAAATTCGACAAGCTTTGTCCAGTAACCCTGCTTGGCCCAGGGAAACAGCAGAGGAGACAGTTCGTTTGGTGTTGTTAGATGTGAGGTGGCCCTTTGTAGAGCTGAGGTCATTGGCCCTGTTTTTTGCCATGATTATTACTAAATAATTGCCGGATTACTATACCGCTATAGAATATCTCGATATCGGCATGTACTGGACTGGTGTATTGCATGTACTGAGCTGGTGTGTTTTATATATTAGACTGATGTGTTGTACGTACTGGTCCACTGGTGTGATGTGTGTACTGGGCTGGGATATTGCATGTACTGGTCTGATGTGTTGTATGTACTGTACTGATGTGTTGCATGTACTAGACTGGTGTGATGTGTGTACTCGACTGATGTGTTGCATGTATGGTGTGTTGCATGCACTGCGCTGGTGTTATTTCAACTTTGTACTGCAGGGTGGGAGGGGAATTAATGGTGTCTAATGACCTCCCCCTATAAAAAATTCTTGCAACGGCTTGCCAAGTCTTAGCAAGTCTTAGCAAGACGTACCAAGTCTTAGCAAGACCTTGTTAAGTCTTGTCAAGACTATTTCTATTAATAGTGACGTAATAATCAAAACTAATAAAATAAGCATGCACGTGGTGGAAGTTGGAGTGTAATAGCAGAATAGATATATATTGTTTACCTCTGCAGTGCTGATAGGACAAGGTGTCAACTGAAGAAAAAAGAAAAAGGAATCCTACAAAGAAGGTATTACATTGACCCTGAACTGTAAGCGCATGTGTATATTCTAATTAAATCGCATTTGGCTTGGATTGTGCGCTGTACGACCTTTAAGGGATAAACATGGTTGCGGCCGCTCTGTACATGCCACGTTTGTAGTCAGAAACTCAAGGACTACAGTTATCATGTTTTGCGCCATAATGTAGCTAGGTCGTGACGCGTTAACCGCAACAGAAATTAACTCGATCGGCAGCTAATTTTTAATGTGGTGGTAAGAGATAAATATAATTTCTCAGTTTAACAGTGCGTACGTGGATAACTTTAAAGCCGAACGATCGACTTGTATGTGAACTGTTGATATCTGAACTCGACGTCCATATTTTCATTCGCGCGTACTATGGGTGCAATGTAATGACCGCGATATAGAAGCTAGTACAGACTCTTTTAAAGGTGGGGAGGGGGGGGGGGGGGGGGGGATAGGTAGAGGAGGCTCTACCTATATTTTTAGGGTGATAAAGTTTGGGGAGGAGGGGGAACCACGACCCCGTGCGTCCTACTCCACTTGCTCTATGTATGACTATAGTCTTTTTTTGTGTTAAGGTATAGGAGCTGTCAATTAAAAGTCACATCTGTCCATGAGATCAATGGAAAGTTCAATTTGCACCTTTTCAAGGTACTATATTTTGTACTTATGTTTATGTACAGGTGAGATTTTCACAACTTTACACAAAGTAAGTGGTACCATTCATCAATTTTTTAAAATGCTCATCCTTCGACCATTAGAGACTGAAGAAAGCCAGTCAGAATCAGCACCACTGGTGTAACATTTGCATTATTTGTGATAACAATGAAGATAAGTGTGCCAATTAAGGTTTGCTAGGTACTCTTTTTGTGTCTTTATATGCAGGATTTCTTTCAGGTCAAGGACAGTATAGTTTACAGCCAATTGCAACCCAAACTTGTACACGGTCAGTTGCTATCAGCTGTGTGTAATAAAATGTGTAGCAACTCTGTAGGGATTGCCAGCCAAGAATCCATCACTGTACATATTTGGCTTGCAGTTAATGGATTTCTATCAATGTTCAACTGTCCACTTCCATTCCTGGCACAAAAAGTGAGAGGGCAAATTGGACCAGTTATACTTGTATTATATTTTGTTCTCAACAATAGGAACAGCCCAAGTAAATGTGACAAGTACACATGCAGAGTATTTTAATTTTTAATATGAAATGTGTGATATCAGTTCTTTGTTACAGCTACATCAACACCCTCCGTATCGATCCAGGAAGCAAGACCTGAAATTCTTGAGCAAACACGCATAGTATGTTGAATTTTAATTTTGTTTCATTGAACATATATGTAGCTGTAGAATGTATAGGTGAATGGAATTGATTTTATGCTGTTACCAGCAAAGAGTATATTTGGACTGGACCTCTTTTTGGAATTGGCAAGGTCTTTTTTTTTCACCAGCAAAAGTGAAAGATTGTCTTTGGATCAAACCTAAGTTGCCTAAGTGATACGTAAGCTACATTGAGGCATACTCATTTCACTTTTGTAACATTTTTCTTCATTCAGAATTGATCAAGAATAGATATAACGACAGTGAATGGGAAATCAAAGATTTTGTACAGAAAGCTAATCCAAAGTGTAGGGACACTAAGTTATAGTTCAAGTGTATGAGTATGCTAATTTATACATGTACACTATTATATATTTAACCTTGCCAAGTCATACACAATCTTGTCAAATCTTGATAAGCCTTGTCAAGACCCATCTTGGAATAACTTGACACTTCAGGCCAAATCTTGTCACTTCTGTCCATATTTCTTGAAATCTCTTAGCAAGTCTTGCTTGTAGTCTTGACAAGTCTTGGTAAGTCTTGACAAGTCTTATGAAAACATGATGCAAGTTTTAACAAGACTTGCCAAGTCTTACTTTAATTTTCTTGGCAAGACTTGGCAAGTCTTGCCACTTTTTTTTTATAGGGCCCTGTAGTCCATCCACAGCTGTGTCCGTTGAGTCTGGAACCAAGACTAGATCACTCTAAGTAAACTCATTCACACATATCCGACCCATCCCCTTCAAAAGTCTGACAACAACCCTGTACTGGACTGGTGTACTGGATTGATGTGTTTGCATGTGCTGGACTGGTGTGTTGCTTGTACTGGACTGGAGTGTATTGCCTAGGGGCATCAGGATATTAGTGGAGGAGGATCATGTAGTGGACGCCATGGGACATGAGCATCTACTTACACACACACACACACACACACACACACACACCTAAAGCACATCCAGAAGAGTCCTATGGCCACCACTATATGCTCATGTTGACGTCTCATGTATATAATTATAACTGCATGTAAAGATTATCAGCAATAGTCATGGGATATAAAGATCGTGAGTACTATGGGACATTAACATGTAGTGGATAATGAGACATGAGTATGTAGTGGGCCATAGCACATCATGCAAGTACATGCTCATGTCCCGTGGCCCCCACTACATGATCCTGCCTTATTTCATTTGTTTATTTGTGTAAGTGTTGTATGTTTGCTGTCGCCAATTCCATGTTAGAATTAGTTCAAAGATCATCATCTGCTCCCAGTGTAACACAGGTTGCTGTTACTCCAATCCCCAAGGGCCTGGAAGATGCCCCTTGTAAGTATTCCTCACTGAAGGCTGCACTCCGATTCACAAACAACCACATAAGCCAAAATGTGAGGGACACCATAACTGGATAACACTCCAGTTTAAACTACCTTCACTGAAGCAACAGCACTCACTGCCCCAAGCCTCATACAAGCTATACACATGACAACGATTCAACACCAAAGGATGCACCTAGACACACAGCCATAACAGCATCAGCATCTATTACATATACTCCAATGCTCCTATTTTGACAGAACCAACCACTCCCAACAAACCAAACAAAATTAAACAAGCCATCATCAAAAACACACAGACAAATACTGCAAAATAAGAAAATTCTATGAACTTGCACGACACCATGGGGACATGCAATTAGCTGGGGTGGTTTGGTGGTTTTGTGTTGTTGGTGCATTTGTGTTTAATTTATCAGTGTTCTCTGTTCTTGTGAAGGAAAGGTATTTTTGAGATTGTCCTGCCTTTGTGGGTGGAGTTGTGTCGACGGATTGTTCATTAAATATTCGAATTGTTGAGGGGGCGGGGTTTTGGTCAGTGGGGTCGAGTCTATGTTCTAATCTGTGCCTGGATGGGACAAGGGAAATGGCGTCCTGAGCGGGTTGTAGGCTTGGTTCGTTGGGGGGTTTGGGGTCTTCTGTAGGACGTGGGCGCGTTGTTTGGGTTAATGAGTAAGTTGCGATTTGGGACTCTTAGTGTACCCATGTGGGTGTGATTGAAGTGAATTCATCATGGTAGCATGAAATAATTATCGGTTGTTATGGTTACATGCATATTAACCTCCGCAACCCCTAGCATCGATCGGCCTAGAATGTACTCACTACTTGGACTACCCTTTGATCAGGTTTGCAAGTGCATGCACTCAAATACTATTATTCTTCCTCGTTTACAAAGGCTCTATATATTACTTTTCTACTGCTTGGATATCCTCTTGGAGCTGTTTTTCGATACGGGCTTAGTCCTCAGTACGCCAGCATTAGTACTCGTCATGTAGCCACTACCTGTACGGGAATTATCATCGGCTTGCTCTGTTTCGGATTGTGGCAAATGTGTCTTCTCTTTTTGATGACTGGTATCTGTTACATGATGCTGCGTTTACTTCCGTCCAATATAGTCCATATCTATACCTTGGTGTTTGCTATGATATACCTAAGTATCGGACACGTCTATAGAATGATTACAGACTACGAAAGTTGGAGGACAGATTTCTCCATGTGAGCATAGGCCTATCTGGTCAATCTGCTATTAGTTTATTGATTACTAAATGTGCATCCCTTTTTTCTCTTATGATCAGACCACTAATGGTGTTAGTACAAAGGGTTTCAATGACAGCATTTGATCTGCATGATGGTAAGCCTATTCCATATCGTCAAGCAATGTATATACCTTGCTCTATCAACCTGCATAATCATCCCACAACATGCACACTCACTCGTGTACCAACAGCAACCCAAAATGCTTCTGAAGATAATGGCTGCAAACGAATGTAATACAATAATTCAGCTCTTCCTAAGTTGGTTTGAGTAGCTTTTTCTCTCCCAGGAATCCACCCACACTATTGGAGTATTGGAGCTATAACTATAACTTCCACACCTTCCTGGCAGGACCTGTCTGCACCATCAAAGAGTATCTGAAGTTCATGGAAGGTTCTAATGAGACTGAACGTATAAAGAACTGTCATGGCAAACATGATAAGGATAAGGTATCTCTGAATTACTAGTACTGCATGTGCAGGTGGTAATGTAGCACAACAGTGTTGTGCACAATTATTGCTGTAATATCAAATTGCAAAAATAACTGTTATGATGCTAACCCTTACAATCACTTCTGGTATACATCTGACAAGATAAACAGTTTGAATTCATCTATGCGTACTTAACGTATCAAGTGTAAGCCCCCTATATGCAGGTACTGTACGTTGCACTAGTGCACAGATTCAAATCAAACTAGCAGTTGTACTGCCTTTTGCTTGTAGCAATGCTCTCATTGCATGACTTTTCATCACTATACTGAAATAGAATGTTGGTGGGCTTAACTAATGGGTGATTAGAATTTGTGCTATCGATGTGTGATGTTAGTGTGTGAGAATTTCCCCTTGACTTCTGCAATAGCTAATAGGTTAATTCCATATATACATTGTAACTTTTGGGTCATTCCATAAAATGTCAATTACTACACATCACATTTTCAGATCTGTGCAACATCTCATAGTTGCTGGTTGTCTTGACACGAAAATTATAATGAGGCACGTCCACCCCTATGTGCTAAAAGCAAAGATATGATCTTACTAACTTATGATTTTTGTTTTAATTAGTCAGAGTGTGGTACATTGCAACTATGTACAACTGTTGTGGAAAGGGATGAAAGGGTTCAAATGTATAAATGTCTTTAAGGGCTTAGTTTTCTCAGTGGAGGTCACATGTGGTTATTGGAGCCATGTTTGGGCACATTGGTAAATAATAAATAAAAGCTTGAATATTGATATTGCCACCACATGCGCAGTTAAATGTGAGGTCACTATTTTATTTCACTTGTGTCAGCTGTTTTTGTATCCAAACGTAGTGGTGTTTACATTGTCAGGAAATGTTACATTGCATATTTATGATAATGAACATAGGGGAGTTGGCAGATTCACCAAATCATGCCTAGGATCTTTTCTCACTATAGCAAACAATTGTTATCATGCATACCAAAAAAATAATAAATAAGAATAAAAACTAAGAACTACAGTCCTAATTGAGCATAAATCTCCTCGACAGATTTCCCTACCATTCATTATACTAAGTCTTATGAGTTATGGTAGCTGATAATCCACACTTCGGATAGCTACTCTCTCCCAAGTATAAATAGGTAAATTTTGAATTAGCCGAGTTAGGCAACCTCACATTCAGCTATGAAGTTTACTGTTGTGCAGATATGTGGTAAAGATTGGTTTGTATAGGCAAAATGTGTTAGAAACATCAAAGGAAGTAGAAATCTCAGATGGTATAAGGCAATTAAGCTCTAATTATTCATAACCAACACTTTTAATGCACTATGCTATAACATGTCCTGAGGCCCACATGAAACCACATGTGATCTCATCGTGTGATTTCCATTGTCAAAACTGTACTTTGTACATTTTGGCGGGTTTCTCATTGTTGAGCAGTACATGCTTTGCATACCATAGACATCCTTATTAGCTTCTGAAAGATATGAACTCTCCATATAAACATGCAAAATGCTTCACATTTGTACACCCTATAGTCAAAATGCACTCAAATTCCTAAAATATTAAAATACAAATCTGACCAAACTTTTATTAGCATTCCTACCTTATTTGAACTGGACACCATCTGATAGTCACTTTCTCCTCATTTCAATTGTTAAGGCAGTTGATAAGAAACATGTTTGTATGTATATATATGTATGTATGTAAATTGTATGCATACATATGTATGTATTTATGGTATAGTAACACAGAAAAACAACAAACGAAATAAAATACTGTCGATCAATGAGAACCAGTGAGGTCCAGGTCTTGATTGCAGGGCTCTTGCACAGGACCTCACCAAAGGGAGGCTGAGTCTGCCATTAATACATGCAGTGGCCTGGGACTTGGTGCACCTATTGGGTATGGCTATATGAGTGGCAGGGCATGACCTAGCCTCAGCATCCCAGCAGCCATAGGTCTCTATTGCTAGTGGTGTGCATTTCCAGCCCAACTCTCTGAGCACCTTGGGTCATTAGAATCATGCTTGCAATGCTCGGCCCCTAAAGCTGCTCACTACTACTTCAGACAAAATAGAAGGGTTTAGCGAGTATAAGTAGTTAATTATAATGAATATTTAAATACAAACATAACTGAGCACTGGCATACACGTACAGAAATGTACCTATATTGCATTGACTACCAAGTTTTTGTGTTTTAGTTTTTTTTTCTCTCATTCGCACATATGCATATAGTATCCTGTGTTGGGCAGATTTCTTCAAGCCTTATGTTTTGGAGCCCTACACCAGATGTTGAATGCCCAATACCCTGTTGGCACCCTACTTAGTAAGTTGCTGTAAGTACTGGATTATGATTTTGTTCTGATAACGTGATGATCCAGATCTACACCACATTATTTCCATCCTCACCATTCCTTCTAAACCTACACTTTAATCTCACATAAACCACTGTCTATAAATACCCAACATATTCATGCAGTGAAGTATTGGTCCTTGTACATCATTATATCTCACTCACTTTAGAACCTGATTATTCTCTACCAATGCGGATACTGTTTGCTCATCTAATAATGTTTCAAATCCGAGCTCGCTACTACTTTGGCTGGCTTCTAGGTACGTACTATGTGCTGCATTTAGAAATGTACTTGTGTGAAATCATATTTACAGCATATCTCTCCTCTCTCTCTCATGCTAGCTGAGAGTGTTAATAATTTTGTTGGATTAGGGCTCCGAGGTTATGATGAAGAGGGCAATCCTGTATGGGATGTGTGTAAATATGCTAAAGTCTGGAATATAGAGGCAAGTGTGTGGACAAATACAATTGTTTCGTCGTTTATATACTACACCATAGTTTGGCACCAACTTTAGGGAGATCATCAGTGCATGGAACGTTGCAACTTCTAATTGGATTAGAAAGTTGGTTATTCAGAACTGTTTAATAGCTTGCTCTCTGGATTCCATCTCTTCTTCCACCTCCTCTGTTGTCATAGGATATGCTATAACAGGGTTCCATCACCTTGGGCCACTCTATTTGCATTTGTTCTATCTGCTGTGTGGCATGGATTCTACCCTGGGTACTACTTCGGTTTTATCAGTGGTGCTATTATGCAGATTGCTTCTGTGAAGGTATGTATATAAGAGATGGTCTACTGTGTATGGAGTAGTTGATCAGATGGTCAAGAGACAATAAGCTCTAATGCTGTTTTCTAGCTTATACTTATTGTCAAACAGTACATTTCTTCCCACATTTTCATTATAAGATGCGCAAACTTCTTCGTCATCACTTCATAAAGTCCAAAACATGGAGTTATATTTATGACATCATTACCTGGGCCACCTCCCATATATGCATTGACTTTGGGGTCACATGCATTCATTTGTTGTCATTTGAGAAGTGCTGGCAATTTTGGAGGTAATGTCTCTTGAAACTTAATATTGGAGTCGGATCACCTACTGCTCCTTCCTGCTCTTTCAGGTTCTATTACTTCTTCCCAATAATATTAATTTCATTGGCAGCTTTAGTTCCAATACATGGAAACAAGAGCAAGATAGAAAGAGAGGAGTGATGACCTCACAGTTCATATTTCTTGTTTACAGGTGCATGTACATTTCTCCTCTGTAATTGTAATTGCAAACTGTTAGTTATGCAATACTGTGTACTTAATGTATATTATATATTTGACGAATGCACAAAAGTATATCTGGAACTGTTACCTGTTACTTTACGAAACACTGACTTCACGTAAGTGTGAATATTTAAATGTCTTTTATTGCCAATCACAACTTTGCAGGTATTTGAACATGTAACATACATGACGAAAATACAAAAATGAGTACCTATTCCAATATAAATGTATTATTTAGGATACTGGTTATTAATCCCTTCTATATGGGTAATGGTTTAGTTACATCTTTCATTTAAATGGTTAGTTAATGCAAACAAAAAATCGTTTGCTATATAATATTATTTGCCATTGGTTTACTTCTAATGATACTACACAAACACATCAAATTAGTAAATTACATAAGGGTGTAATTTGTTGCAAATTTATGGAATGCAACACAAAATTGTAGAAATTATTATTTTATTTTATTGTACCTCTGTCATCTTTAAATCATCTAACTGATACAATATAGTTTAATAACCATCTTTCCCCATCTGAAGCCATATCATATCTGCCCACACACTATCTCAGAAAAATCTATCTGATAAGCTAGAACAAGCTCTTCTTGATAGGGCTAGACTTATGTCCGTCACATCCCCACATACTGCTGCATGGATTTCAGTCACTCCATCTATCAGAGTTTACATCTCCTTCCCAATGAATTTCAAGTTGCCGTTCAATAGTGGCTTGGATCAATCTTTCAATTTGTCCCAATTAACATCGTGACTTGCTGTTCAGACCAATGGCAGATGTTGAGCAGCCTATATGGCCGTGTAAGTTTAACTTTTGTCAGGGCCAACACCAGAGCCATTCTCAACAGGTATTACAGCTCATTCAACCTAAGCCTCCCAGGCAATGTTCTATAGTTGTGTATAACAATGGTGAATCACTCAACCCAAGCTTGCTCTTACCTTATGTAAAATAAAATTAAAATATTATAGTTGTAGGTTTAGTAAGTAATACATGTATTATTAGGCGTTGCAGTTGTACCATAATTAAGATTCTACCCATGTGTATAATAATAATATTATTATTATTATTATAACTTTTTTCATATAACACAAATAATAATAACTAGATACAAAATACACTGACACACAATTACATACACATAACAATTCATGAGGGCACAATCCTGGTGAGGATAGCCGAAGAAATGGATCTCATGAGGCAGGTGTTAAGCCTTCTGTAAATCTCATTTATGATGACTGATTTAGGCTTGGAGCATGCAATTGCCAGCCTGGATGCCAACTGCGCAAAAGTTTTAACTGCCTCTTGACCCCATGCTCCGTACGTCTCGACAACCAAAGGGATGCACACCCAACCTAATTCCCCACATTTAGCATCATTACTGTTGTGTTTTCTTATCTCTGAGGCCTGAGCCGCCACTCCTGAAGACACTCCCGCTTCCGAAAGGATAAGTGAATTTAGCGGAGAGGTCACACAGAAGTCAAAGGCTGCAGGCTTGCCCAGTGACCAATTGTGGACAAGGACATCTGCGGGTCTACTGTGGTCATGGTCTGGAGTTAAATTATTACCTACTTCGAGCTTGACAGGAAGGTGAGCCAGGCGGCAGGAATCTGCAAACACATCTCGCAGCAGGTTATGGCGATGAACTGCGTCTCCCCCTCGTTTGCACGGGAACTTTTTGTATAGTAACTTTAAGGCGTTTGATTTATTGTGATATATGTACTCTTGTTCAAATAATAAAAATAATAGAAAATGCATAATAATAATTATTATTATTGAAGAGGGGATATCATGATTACAGGAATACATACACATATGGCTAACACCTAACATATACTTATCCTAATGCACTCACTCACTCACTCATACAATACAAAAAATTTTATACTAAAAACTCTTCCTCTTCACTGTCCGTCTTAATTGTTCCCAACACAGAAGCTGCATTGCCATGTTGGACGGCAACTGAGAGTCTCTGAGTGAGGTATGCAAAGGAGTTGGCTTCTCCAGACATCTGCCTCAATCGATGCCCCAACTCTTTCAGGACCTTTGTAGTCTTTGGTCCAAAAACTCCACTTGTCTCTATTGCCACTGGAGTGAAAAAGTAGCATGAGTCAAGGTGTTTATACTTCTGCATCTTCCTATCTTCTGCCTGTTGAGCAACTGCTCCGACTTGGTGTGCAGCAATTGTGGAGTAAGAAGGTGCAAAAGTATCCGGACACGTTGCATCCCACACCAGAAGTTGCCCACACTTCCAAGGGACAATTGAAACACCGTCAGGTCGTTTCCCATCTGAACAATACAGACCTGAAGGCTGAAAACGTGATGGAACATGTGCTGAAACCAAAGCTCTGTGTATAATCTCATTCACAGCTGAATGGCAGTGATGGCGTCCTGCACTCTTTCTGCAGCTTAAGCCATGCGTGGCAAACTGAGATACCTCTGCCCCACAGTGTTGGCAAGTATGGCTTTGACATAAAGGTAGTCCCAGACGGAGACCCATACATATTCTCACAGAAAAATTTATTTTATTGGTATTTTTAAATGATACATGATACATCATAACTCAGTTTACACATTCAATAATGATATTATGTTTATTAGTCTAGCTGTGTGCAATGTCCACGTTCATGTATTTACTTGTACTCTTGTATTCTTGTATAATTAAAAAATTGAGTGCTTTTGTGACATAATATTGTACTAATGCATATAATACACAGCAGCGGGATACATACTCACAACTAGAGCTTGGTTGGCAGTGCATTCCACTAGCAGTGGAAATGTATGGAACCTGCAGTGAAGAGGCATGAAACGCTTTCTCTTGCATTGCCATGCAAGAAGCCATCCTCATAAATTGCAGTAAATTGAGATCTATACATGGCAGGCTTAGCATCATCCTTTGTTTGTTTACAAAAATACACACCTCAAGGTCCCCTTGAGGGTGCTATATACACAAGCTAAGGGTTGCAATACGCAACGTAATGATTCTTAATTAAGGAAATGACATTCCTAATTAAGGATTTTAATTTGCCAATTACTGCATAAATTGCAATTTACTTCTTCGATAATGCATGGCCTCCCATTATTAATTTTTTAAAACAGGGTCTGGGGAAAAAAAGGAGGGCTGCCCACCTGACATCAGGCCCATAGCTGTGGTGGAGACAATGAGGCTGACTGGGAAGTGCATGTGTGCCTTAGTGAAGGACAAGACAGCTAAGTTCTACCAAACCCTGCTGCTGGGTGTGGCTTGTCATGCCCCTCTAGAGAAGGTGGTCCATGCTTTCAGGGGATGCATTGAGGAGCACTGGATGATCGAGAACTTTGTAGTGCCAGAGATAATATAATCTCTGGTAGTGCTTAAGGTAGACAGGAACATTTTAAATATTATCTCCAGGCAAGCAGTCCGTGATGAGTGTGCTGCATTTTCTACATTTTTACCTGAGTTGCTACCTGCCATATGGCACCCTCTTGGGAGGAGTCTGGAGGGCAGCAAGGTGACCCTTTAGATCCTATCCTTTAAAGCTCCATTCATGTATAACATCATATCATGATTAAAAGTACTTTTGTACTTTGACCCTTGTCTATAACGTTTTGCTGAGGCCAAATAACTAGTCTTTACGTGTGTGTGTGTGTGTGTGTGTGTGTAGTATGTTTTCCTCTCCATCGCTATGTTTCATCTTGGTCAAGCGGCATACACTTGATTGGAAAAGTATGAGTTGTTTTTTTTTTTAAATACAAGTAACGCCTAAATAGTGCAAGCATGAATAAATTGTTAACACAAATTGTGTTAATGTGTGGTCCTCAGCGCAAGCTCCCAAGCCCATCTCATCACCACGTTTACAGAGGGCCAATCCATGTGTATTTGGTGCTGCGGCAACACCAAAAAAAAACACAGACAGGCATCCATCATATTACTGTTCATTGTACAGGTTTGCACTGCTTGCCAATTGTTTTTCGCCATTTCATGAGGTCCATGAGGCCCCAGCCTCTTCTACATGACTATTTTTTTTGAATTAACACATCTCTGGCAGATTAGGTAAAATGTCCTCAGCAGTATTCATGTTTTGAAATGAATAGAGTTGGGCCTCTAAAGGATACTGTTTGCATTAGTCCTCCAGAAGTAGGTATCCAGCCTGGACACAGATGAGGAGTGTGCTGAAATCTTTCTTCAAGCTTGGTACCTTGACAATGGAGCCTTAGCAGGCACCGCCCAGTTGTACTGCATGCATTGCATCAGATTGAGAAGTTTCGCCCTGCATTGGGCCTACATGTGAACCTGTGAAGTGTGAGCTATTCAGCAGGAAGGGCAACACACATCATTCCCACCTGAGGCTCTGGACTTTCCCATTCCCCAGAATGTTTTGTCAGGAATGATCCAAGCCCAACATTTCCACATCTTGTTAGAGCCTTCCTTCCCTGCAAACAGAGCTCAGTGGCAGTTCATCATGCTGTCGGTTGTCCCTTTCCCTGGTTTGGGTTTGCACCTGGAGTCAAATGACACCAATAACTAGTGCTAGTTTATTGGGGTGCATTGTCATTTCAACTCAGTTTAACTTTTTAGATGGGATCCACCTGGAGAGGATTGTTGTCTCTCACATTTGCCCTCACCAAATGCAGGTTGTGCCTACTATACAACTCACATAGCACAACTGATTTTAATATAATAAATTGCAACACCAGAATATAAACAACGCCTATTACTGTACAGCCTATTATACACGAAGGCACAGGAGTTCCCTACTTGTGGTCTATTACATAACACACAGAGTAATTAGCATATTAATTCACCAACTTATAAAAGATCTACATACAAAAATGTCAGGAATGGCAGCAAAATTGTGCGATAATACCATGCATTTCTCATGCATGCATATTTGTTATTTCTAGAAATTCCGCGGGAGACAGCAACCCTCCCCCTTTGGTGTCTCTGCCCTCTCCATCCCCCCTCCCCCCCCCCCCCTCTTTCATTAAATCCTGGATCCGCCACATGTACCCATTCTCCCCCAATACTGCTCTTGATCTCCATACTGTGACTGGCAGGCATGGGGGGGGGGGGGATCAAGGATGTAGTCATATGCATAATTGTTTATGGGGTGAGATATTCAACCGCCTCCATCAGCAATTACTATGGTTCCAGTATCATCAAACAAATCTTTCATTGATTGATCGTTTGACAATGAGGTAAGTTTTGGAGGCATTAGGGAAGTATCCATACATTGGTCCAGCTTTGGTTACGCTGTCCCACCAGCATCAAATGTTAGCTGTGATCCCCACAGCCGCTGCATCATCTGCATACCAAGCTTGGGTTACACCACAGGTTTGTAACTTTTTAAAGGGGGGTAAAATGCCAATTCCACACATTGCTAATGGGTCACCTTGCTTCAGTTAAAATCAGTGTTGTGCCATCAACAAATATCTTCACGATAGGTATTAATTAGAACAACTGAAAGTGAAGGGAAAGGTGCTGGATGTTTCAAAGAGCAGCCTCTCGATTGAGGGAAATAAAGACATTGTCTGCTTCAACCAGCAGAACTGCCTCTGTTGTCTGGGAGTCATATAGAGAATTCATGGCATGTACTGCTGCTTCACAACCAGCTTGTTGACCCACACATAGCTGAAGAAGGTCTGCAGCATCAATGATATTCTGTCCAATAGTTGCCAGGGTAGCTCCCAATGATACGCCAAAAATGTGTGCTAGTAACTTCAACTGCTTGGCCTTACCATATATCTTACTATCATATAGTTAAAATTAAAACATATGAAAATTCGAACTAAAAATGATAGTACATGAATCATTATATCGAGACATTACTAATTCTAATACCTAATTTATTACATCATGCTCGTGTCACTTACCTGATAAATAAGCGCTAGCGGCAACTGAAGCTAATAAAAAAGCAAAGGCCAATAAAAACTGGTGCGGCCAATGATAAATACTGAATGAGCAATATATGAATAACAAATCTACACCCAAAAAGTGGAGCACCCTGTCGGGTTCCCAGGTTTATATCAAAGGGTCGGATCGACCACGCCTAACATACAATTAAGTTCAGCGCTGCAATTAAACCAATTTTAATAACTAGTATATTGTTCAAATGCCAACTACCACAGAAACCAAGAAACCGCCTAAAGTGTAAGTCATATTGCCGTCAGCAGCTCATAATTTTTGCATTAAATAAGTATTTAGTTGTCCCATTTGCACGTTTCTAATTTGCTTATTCCTTCAGGGGTGAAAAACGATCAGTGGGTCAAAGAAATCCTCCTTCAAATGCAAAGTAATGGCGCATTGTATATACTATGCCTGAGATATGACAGCCCTTGATGCGGCCCTGTCAGGTTACTTGGTATATTTGTGTCTTCGATCGATGGATCATGACAGGTCAAAAATTTCTTACTGGCCCAAATTCATGTGCATGACAGTTTGCATTTATCCGTACCTATATGATTGCAATGCAGTCTTCTTTGATTGTCCCTTTTGTGCACACGGCAGCATCGTCACCATGTTTTTTTTTGTTGTTGCTTTTTTGTTTAAATACCAGAAGCGATTTGTTATGCTCAGTGAAGTACAAGAACACCCTTCCGGACATTCCGTTTGACCCGAAGTTTTTGTCGTATCCATTTGAGCCACAGAGGTTAGGGAAAGTATTTTGATGTTGTTACTATCTTTTAAATTTATTCTTGCAGGTATATCCAATATACCTCAACCAGCTTGGAGCGGAACCACAAGCATGAACTTTTGGCTGAAATTGACTTAGGTGTACCAATTGATCTTATTTTGCCTGAAACATATTCCAGACAAGACCACAAAGGTATGTTTGTCAATTGAACAAGAAATAAATTTCTGCTAGCCCCATTGTTAGTAATCGGTGCTAATTCTAATTTGATACGAGGGGGGGGGGGGGGGGGGGGGCTATCCCCATCGATTTCCTTAGGTCTAGAATATTCATAAACTGCTACAAATAACAAACGATACTGTAATAAATACATTCCTACAGTTCCATGCATTTGTAGCACAAACATTCACATTTGCCTAACTTTGTAGCACAAACATTTTTTTCAACTGTTCAGCTGTTTTATATATATACCCCTCCTGGGCCCCCATCAAATTCAACACGTGTTTAAATTCGCACCCCTTTGTAATCATGATTTGAGGTCCATGATGTTGTCTTGATACATTTTAGGACACCAACACGAGTTAAGACAGTGCGTGGCTGCCATAGCATTGTTGGTGGCTACAGAAACATACAATGTAGTCCTTTAGAAAACTTACAGAAGCACCCACTGTTTTCTGTACAGTATGAATGCATGTGTACATAACAAAATGTTTACACAGGTTTATGACACACCAGGCAGACCATTTTCTTGTCATTTAATGAATTCCGTGTTCTTGTACTGTACATTGAGGATGCTTGTTTTATTCATTGAAGCACAACTCCACTCCCACAGTTGCCACGATTTTGTTGTTTATTAATGTGTTTACAATAACTCTAAGCCATAATATAAATATAGTTGATATGTAAAACTTGAAATTTATTTACCTCACCCTATATCTCACATTAATTGCAACTTCGGTCAAAATTAGACGTATGGTTTTGTGTGTTTCAGACGCATTGTGCAGTTTTGTACTACCATGTTGAATGGAAAACATAATTATTTGCTATTTTGACCGTACAAACAGGTCCTTTAGATCAAGCAGATGAAGCTCTATTAGAGGAAGAGCTTTCTCAACAGACTGATTCAAAAAGGTTGTGGATTTTCTAAACCGCTATTGCTGACTGTCCGGTGCATACTTAAGGGCTCGGCAACATGCTAAGAATGTTTCCTGGCTAAGAAGAACTGAATACATTTCAACTGAGTATTCCAGGCCGCATGCTTCGAATGAGAGTGCAGAAACAAAGTAAGGATGTATTTTCCAGATGGCATATACATAATGCCATATACTCTCTGTTGCATTACATACTTGTAGCATGATATGTTCTTACTAGCATGCACCCGTGAAAAATCACGGGCTGATTATTTTTCATTTTAAAATAGTCTTTAACATGCCTGCCCTGTGCTACATCACCCAATCACATTCGTTGACTGTTTCACGAAGAGGTTCGCGCACTTAATCCACTCTTTGCATCTTCCTGTGGCATCCCGCCAAGAGCAGCTTAAAACATATATATGCACATGGTTACGATAATGTGATGTAATTAATGCAAAGGGTTCCCAGGCCCTTACAATAAGTTATAATTCATTTTAAAAAAATAATACTGTTTTACCCATTGCTGCATATATAATGTTCTAACGTACGGTTACTATAACATGCCCATGTAATACAAATACTTTGTGGAATTATTATTGTCAGATAGTAACTACATGTTCTCAGCCTGTACGATGAGACTTGAGAGTAAACCACAATAGCGTATAGGTTTTGTGGCAAGCATGGACGCTAAGTACGCATTGCTATGTACTTTTGTGTGGGAGGTGATCGTTCCTATTGGTTGCTAGGTACACATACCTAACAACCAATAGGCGGTAGGCCGAGTATATAAATAAGTTACGCGGACGTACGTACATACGTTACGCTGGAAATTATATTAGTAGATTGTTAGATGCATGTGCTTAGATACTATATCCTATACTTTATAAGGAGGATTTGTGTAGCTATACAATGTACAATTTTTCAACTGCATTGAAAAGATACACATGATCAGACGGTTCCATATATGCAAGTAATAGGTATAAATAGCAACTGCACCATAAAATCTATTGCAGTTTTAAAATAGTTTGAGTTGTTACAGTATTCATGTACTTAGCTAAATTACATTATATAGTATTATTTAGTTATGCTTCAAATTCTTTTCAATTTTAGAGTTGGATACAGTGTGAAAAAGAAGCTCCAGGGAATGGATGTTTATAAAGTAAAAACCTTGCTTCTAATGATAAATAATTTAATTATATTCATTCACATCACAGGATCGTGCCAGCCAGATTGCAGCCATTGAAGCCACATTTGATGCTGCAAAACAACCTGTATGGTGGTGTATGAAATATCTTCAAATCATTTTGATGTATGTATTGTGTAGATTGAGAAGCACTACAGTAAACCTACTGTGCAGGCAAAGGAAGTTTTGCCTCTATTTCCTGACTTTGAGGTAAGCTACAGTACATGTATCTGCAGGGAATAATTTAACCAGTATTGCATTGCAAACTGCAATGCGATACCGGTTAAATATTGCATTGCAAACTGCAATGCGATACCGGTTAAATTATTCTCTGACCTGTATGACTCAATACTCTCTTAGATTGGTGTATGCATTGAAATATTTATTGAGCACAAATGAGCTAAGAAATATCATATTCCTGATAGATCAAGTCACATTAGTTCTATCAACTTTTCTATCAACTTTTTGCATAACTAACTGCCTTATATGTGTCATAATTTGATAAAGATGTGTTGAAGTTGAAGCGCTCTGATCCATTAACCACATTGTCATTTTTATGTCTGAGTTATGTAAACCGTGCTACATTTCCTTAATAATCGAGGTATAGTTTAAGCAATCATGCCAATTTGTAAAGTGTCATTGTATGCTTGTTTTGGTCAATGAGACTTCTATGTACCCTTTTATATGTGTGACGTTATTAGATTTTTTTTACCTGTTGGTATCATCCTCGGGTGATGAGCAGTAAGGAGAAGCATTAGTTAAGCTGGGGATCTCTGCATGTTGTGGAGATATAGAGCCAAATACAAGAAAGAGGCAAATATTTATATGCTTAATGAATGTTTTACACTGCAAGGCCCTTTTTTGTTAATTGACCCAGATGCAGGAATTGCAAAATTGCTTATTTGCTTGCAGTGTTTAACATATTTGTTAGGCTTATAAACATTTGCCGGTTTCATCTATTTGGCCCTATATCTCTGCAACCTGCAGAAGTCCCCGGCTAACTATTGTGTATTGCTTTTCCTGATAACTTATAGTCCAAGGAGGGTGGCTACAAAAAAAAAAAAACGTCTTAAATTAAAGGTGAGCATTATTTATTATGCTTAATTAGCATAATCAAAACACATACATGCCATGCCACTTTATAAATGAACTTTATAAATAGAAACACCACCCTGGTTTACATAATGCGGCCATAAATGGCCGCAAAGTTAACAAGCTGTAGTTTGAACGTGGTTAATGTTACAGAGTTCAAACTTTGCACTTCAACAGACATATATACAATGCAAGGTTGTTAGATTGGATACTGTCCAATGATGTGACTTGACCCTCGTACTAGTGATACATTTATGCATGGACCCTCCGGAGTTTAACAATTGACTTATGGTCTGGTGGTTACCTAAATTTTAAAAATGGTTGGCTTGCCATGCAATGATGACTGGTGGATCATTTCACATTATATCAACAAGGCTGATTGTCATTTTATGAGTTCATCCAGTATTGAAGGTGATATAACCAAATTATCTCTTAATCAAGTTATTGTTCGTCAAAGTTATTCACTTCTGAACTTTAAGTAATTTACAATAATTTTACTAAACGCTACATTTCTCAAAAACTTCATTTTGTTTTTTGTTTGCAATTAGTCCACATGATTAGCAGCCTACCCAAAAAAAAAAATTCAGAGTAGGGTAACTTTTTGTTTACTTGTAATGCCTTGTTGCATCAGGAACTATCTATGAACCTATGAACCTGTGAACCACGTAAGAGTTAAATGATATGCTAAGTGGGTGCGTTGTAGCTTTGCAATATTCATTGCTCATAAGTAAACTTAGGAACAATGTATGGCTAATAATTGAACTCTTGCGTGGCTCAGAGGTTCATAGATAGGTCCTGATGCAACAAGGCATTTCAAATAACCAAAAGTTTCCCTAATCTGAATTTTTTGGGTAAGCAGCTAATAATGCGGACTAATTGCAATCAAAAGAACAGAATTATTGTTCCCAATAATTATTTCACCTAAAATAAACATTTCATCATTACACACAGATAATCCCTCTTATATATATTACTGTAGGACTAGAGATACGAATTTGTAAAGTTTGAAATATGTCAAAAGTTCAGAAGCTGAATAACAATAACTTGATTAATTGTAATTGGTTATATCACCTTCAATACTGGATGAACTCATAAAAATGTAAATTGGCCAAACATGCTGCTGAATCCTTATGACCCTGATGGACCCCAAATTGTCCTCTCATATCTTATTAATGTTAAATTTCACCACACACCTACTTATAGGCAAAAATTGTGTTCTTTGGTCATTTATTGAACTGTGATTGTACTACTGTCTGATTCAAATGAAGACAGGCAGTAGGATAAGTTGTCAGAGCATATGTACCTCCATAGAAACATGTAGGTTCTCATTAATGATCCAAGGCATGTCGAAGAAGGCTTAAAATTGGCCTCTCATTCTCTATACATAGATAGAGGGGACAGGTACATCCATGGTCTGTTTCAACGCTATATTACTTCAAATTCTCCTAGACAAAAATTGTAGCTCAATCAGTTACATACATCAATATAGGGTGGCCCTCTCTTCAGACCCAGGCCACAACAGATTAGCTGTCTTATAGGTAAATAACATTTTTGGTCTGCAGTGTGACCCAGTCCCTTAACCTACATAAATTTAGGTTAATGATGTCACATAGGTGATTATAAATCAGTAGTGTTTTGACAGATTCTTATTTCATAAATTAATCTTGCTACATACGTGTAAATTTGTGCGATTATCTTGGAACACAAAGTATTTCATGTGTTTATATCACAGTCTGGATATAGTATGTCACAAAAGATGGAATATAAAATAATTGATCTGCCTGCAATATTCATTAGTGGATGTTAGAAATTTGACCTTGTCCCAGAATATTTCCTTGCATGTATAATTATTTATGTTCTGTTTGATTAGTGCTCACTAAATGCAACTCATGCAGGATTTTGATTGCTCCATATTAGTGATGTGTTCTGAAAACTTCTCCATTTGTTTTTCTTCAGTTATGGAAACTGCCTTTTGCACAAGTGATCTTTGACTCAGATCCAGCTCAAACAGGATCAGGAGAATCACTACATGTGGATGATATGTCTCAAGCAATGATTAGGCATGTGGCCATTTTGTATAGATGTGTGCTCTATTTTATTGTTATCTTGTCTTATTCTACAACAAATTGGTCTTGGTGTGCCTGTTTTTTGCATATAGGGGTATGATGGATGAGAACAATGAACAGTTTGTGGCATACTTTCTTCCTACTGATGAAACGACACTGAAAAGGAAGAATGATGAGAAATTGCAACTTTTATATCAAGATGAAGAGTGAGCTTTTGAGATCATGTCAAGGTTTTCTCGAATGTATTTTATAATTTAGATACGAGTATCGGCTGGCAAGAGAATACAACTGGAATGTGAAAAACAAAGCCAGCAAGGGTTATGAGGTTTGTTCGTTGTTCCTATGGAGCATCATGTTGTGATTATATACCATATCTCGGCAGGAAACATATTTTTTTGTTGTAAGGCCAGGACAAGGTGTATTCTATAATGAAATAGAGACACGGTATGTCCAGTGCAAAGAATTCCATGCCATCATTGTATCTGATGCTGCTTTAGAGTCCGTCTGACGAAGCGAAGAGGAAAGACAGCTCGCTCTGCTATGAATTCTAAGCTTATAGTGAAACACAGAGAAATGACAGATGATGAACTTCTTGCCCAAGTATGATTTGTGATTTGGGATGAGTGCAAATTATGTTTGTATTAACTGTAGGATGGAAGACTGTCGCAGCTAGAGTCTGGAGTCCCAGAAGATACAGACCAGCCTAAAGACAGTGAAACAGTGGAAGAGGCAGACCAACAAGATGGAAAGGTTGCTGGGGCAATGGATGATAGCGCAGGTAGTGATAATGATGAGGAATTTGAAAAAGCCTTTGGAAGTGAAGATGAGGACTAGACTTAGTGTATAATACAGTTGTTTATTTTCATGTACACTATTACTTGCCCTGTTTACCATATAATGTTTATCATGTGGAATCTGTCAGTCAAACCATATTGTTGAAAGGCCATGGTCTCAACTTCAAAATACATATGCTGCCAAGTTGAGTACTTCATTTGTCACCTATAAATGGATACATTGCATAGTTATGTCCTATGTTTGTTGATGCTTCTAGACAAGATTTTCATACTATCCTTTCACCTCATCTCCTCCAACCTCACAATGTAAGCTACAAGGACTAGTAGCATCAATCCGTATTTGTTTTTATGTATCTTTGTTTGCAGCCGCCCGGTCTGCAAAGCCATGATTATGTAATCAGTTACTAGCAGGTGGTTTAGTTTAGCAAATGGTGTGTGCTTTTTAATGATAAAATTATGGCATCAAGTCTTGCAAACATATACTTATAATTAAAGCTGCTGAATGGTGGTGACATTTAACCATGAACAAGGTTTACTAGCAAATTGCAGAGTACACAGAGAAACACTCTTAGTTGAGCACAGGTATCAAATATGACAAGTTTTCAATGTGCAGGAGATGGGTATAAATTTACAGAGAACAGTGCACTAAAAGCAATCTGATGGTCTTAAATTTTTAGCAGCTGCTGGTGGAGATTATTAATTGAGCTGCTTGAACTTTTGAAACTGAATGCTTCTCACAGAATGCCCTACCTCCAATTCAAGGATGATAATATTAGGTACACTGGGTAATAAAATCTGGATAAATTTCTGCTGAAAATTTCACACTTGCTGAGATTCAAATGGAGGCCAAATGGAGGACATCGAGTATTATGAGTAGATACTTGTATTATGTCTCTTGGCATAGAGTATCTAATAAGAATCAACAAGAAACATGAAGTAAAAGTCTGCAAAGCAGACAATGCACAAGGTGTATAATAGAGTTCTGAGAGTGATAAAGTGTAAAACAGAACCCATAAGAATTCAGCAGTCTTGAATCCATGATGCTGGAATCCATTGCACTGCCTCTTCTACACTGTTTGTTACTTCTCGTAGCATATCTGTTGCAACCTGTAAGTCATCGTTCACAATGGTCCAGTCAAAGTAGTGGCCATATTGATTCTCTATAGTACAGCTGATCTCCACAAGACTATGTAGTTTGCTAGCCTAAAAAATAAAACATCCCATACAGTGATTGACAATTTGACAAATTATAATCAAACCCTGTGATGAGATTTGAGAGGTTTTAATAGCAATATGTGTGAATATAGGATTGTTGCAGTGAAAAGGGACCTAATGTGATGTTAGGAAATTTTCAGCATCAAAGTTTACATGTTGAATTTAAACACACACATAATTAAAACAATTGGTACCTCCAAGATGAACACACCAATTTCAGGTGTGTAAGAAAGAAATTGTATAGAACCTAGGTATTTGTTTGCAAATCAATTTGAAACTAGAAAAATTATGCAATGTGGTTGAAAAGATGCATTCTATGGTAAATACCACGTAGTATGTTACTACCACTGTCACTACATAGTGGAGCATCCAGGTGTTTCCAGAGCACATTCACAATTACGGAATTGTTGCAGCGAAAAGGGAATGTTGAAAGGTTTTCTAATACATATGTAGGGTCCTCTACAAATTGATTTTAACACACTGCGAATTGGTCTGTCCATCAAGGAGTTATAATTGGGCGAATTCTTTATTATGCAACTGCACATCAACCGTGGTGGTCATTCCTGGAAAAATGTTAGTAATATCGCATTAGGTCCCATTTTATTAATCCCCTACAAGGAATGAACAATACTAATACCATTTATGGTAAAAATGAATTGTGGGTACATGATCATACCTATTTCCATTATCCCCGTCTGCCCCAACAGGGTGACAAAATGGCTGTTTTTATGAGCATTTTTTAATGCTTTCCTTTTCTTGTTACTCTATAACATGATTGTTTTATCTGTTGATGGGAATGGAGGTTACTATGTAGTATCAATATTTTTCCCAGTGGCAACTTGCTAGATAACATGCTAAAGGAGCATTATTTAGCTTAGGAAAGTAACCAGAAACTCTATGAGCACATGCTTCATTAAGCAAGAGCACCTGGAGCAGCTGGCAGTGGAAATGTCAAGTTAATTGCCTACCAGAGAAAATATCAATTGCCAAGCAAATAACTACCATGATCGTGGAATGGGCAGGTTCATACTGCACATCAGCCTGCTACATGCAAATGTCACTACAACATTATTGGCAACACTACTCTCTTCTACCTTTTATAAAAGTTTGCAAAGCAAGACATTTTGCCCAACTTACAGTAAAAGAATGAAAATGTGGTTCTTCCATTACTGATGGTGATATCATTCTTTTATTACGTTCTGGTGTTTTCTTTCTTGACACTTCAAGCCTCTCCAGGGATGGTGAGGAAATAAAAATAATATATGGCATCAATCCAGAATTGCGGATTTTCTTCAGTGCCTGAATAGGACAACAGCCAAGTTATTACTAAACAAGAAATATAATGACATGCAATTGATTCCTGGATGAACATTAAGCAATGTCGAAATCTTAAGAGTTTGCTAGATTAAAGGTGTGTTGGATATTTCATTACTATACATCGAACTTATAATTCCACTTTTTAAGCAGCAACAATGATTAATGTAACATCACAACGTAATAAACATTATGCAACATTTGTACATTTGCATATACATGTTTTGGCCTACATGTACATAGTAAGACATAGTTACATACACATACATAATTACAAACCTACATTACACTAACATAAAATATTATACACAAAGTTCTAAACTAATGTCTACTTCGCATGCTAGCAGGGTTCTAGCATTCTGGCACACAAAAGTGGCAGTATATTGTGGCTAATACTTCAGGCCAGAAATGACCTGTCTCTAGCTTCTTTACATCCCTTGAGAAAACGTGTTGTGCCTCATTTCCACAACCACCAAATACCTCAACAACCAATGGGACACATATCCAACCTCGCTCTGCACAGGGAACATCATTTTTTGGCTGTTTATCCCACCATCCCAGTTCAAGCAGTATAAGCTGGGGTCCCAATAAAATGTTTGAACGGAGCGGATTGATGCTGCTGAACATGTAAGTTTTTCATATTGTAATGCAATTCCATCCACCTATGCTGATGTACTCATGCATGCAGAAATAAAATTAAAATAATACCTGAGGATGCAATTGTAGAATTGGAACACGTTTCAATTCTGTGATTCGTTTCACTGTATTGTATGCAATACCATACATGAATCCTCCTTGTTCTATACATTCCAAAAAGCTCTCTTGACAACTCATATCTTCCTTGCTGACAAAATAGTAATCTTTGCCTTCAGCCTCATCAAATTGCATTGGACGATTTGTATCTAAGAGGTAAAGTATAAATCATATCTTTTCAGATGACAATTTTCAAGGTAAGTTATCTAATCTCATTTGAAATTTTCCTTGCAGCAGGCATGCTGTATAGAGTACATACTCAGTATCACTCCACAACTTGATGTTTATTTATAGTACAGACATAGATGTATAATGGTCGCTAGTGTCCTAAGCTTGGGTATTAATTTTAACTAATGCGTTGGATAATGCTAGCACGCATATTGATAATATTTTACTTAAACGATCGCTGTGTATTAATGCAGAGTATATTTGGTGCAACTATGGTGTAGTGAAAATAAAATACAACAAAAGCCGATAGTGTATTGTCAATGGTTTACCGGGTCATTTCTCATCAATTGGGCCCACTTTTTACAATATAAATTCTCCCAATAGGTATGTACACTTTCACTTGATACATGTATACCACAAACCTCTTCGTTATTGAGCACTGAATACTTAATTACCATCATGACCTTTTATACTTCAGATTGATTTACCTACTTCCTTGTGGGAATTTGCATCATTTTTGAATAAACTAAAGACCTGTATGACACTAAACTGTGTAAAATTATTCATAGGTGTTTACAGGATTGGCCAATATGGGTAAAAAATTTTACGTTTTGGAAGTAAATTATTCCCAAAAAAAGAAGGGTTGCTAGATTGTATCAGGATCACCTTACTTATCAAATCTGGTTCTGGGTGAAGTAAGGGTATGACCATTACACCTTGCTAAACTTGTGACTTCATCATAACAGAGATGGCTTTAATATATTCAACCATAGCTGATCAGAAGTTTACTTTATGAACAGCCTGTTGCACTGTCAACTATGAATATTATAAGAAGCTGATTTTGTTGTGATGAAGAGATGAAGTCACAAGTTTAGCAAGGTGTAATGGCCACACCCTTACTTCACACAGAACCAGATTTGGTAACTAAGGTGATCCTGATACAATCTAGCAACCCTTCTTTTTTGATGTCATTTGGAAATAAATAACTTCCAAAACATAAAATTTTTACCCATATTTAGTGATAATGGCCAATCCTGTAACCCTATGAATACTTTTAGGTTCGTTAAACAGTTCAGTGTCATACAGGTCTTTAGTTAATTCAAAAATGATGCAAATTCCTACAAGGAAGTAGGTAAAAAATGCAAAGTATGAAAGGTCATGATGGTAATTAAATATTCAGTGCTCGATGTTTTCATATACATGTATCAGTGAAAGTGTACATATCTATAGGGAGAATTGGAAATTTATATTAGCTCACATTGTGGGCCCAATTGATGTGGAATGACCCTATTCTGTGTTACTCGGTTGATAGTCATTAACACTAAATTTATCTCTGCGGTATATTTAAAGGGCAGATATAGATTCTGAGTGGATTATATTTTAGGTCTTGTTAAATGTCTTAAGCCTGAACCATACAATTGTCCATAGTAAGTATCTGAATATCGCATGTTGCAATTTGGTATATCTGATCGGCAATTGAATAGTCAGTTGGCCAAAACAAAATAAGCACCTTCTATGTTACCACAGTCCTGCAAACTCTTATACTGTTGCACCAACAGACATGTATCTTGTGCTTTCATTTCAATATGTACTCACGTTGAATACACTCTGAGAAGTGATCTGGTTCCAGTTTAAGCAGTTGTTGTATCAATGTTTTCTTTCCAACCCCTGGAGCTCCTGCATTGATTAATGTGATATTATATATGTTTCAGTAAAGTACAGAACTTACCAACGAGGACTATAGGCCTTTTCCTTCCAGGATCTGGGGGTAACTTAATGACATCTTCGTAGGTCACTACTTCATCACCAACAGCAGAATAATCTGAAATATAAAAATGTTTTCTATACAAACATCAAACAAGCCTATTAGAATACACATTTCTCAATTAGGGTAAATAAATCCCAATATATTCCAATAGTACAGATTAAAGCACATATACATGTACATGTACTCTTCACTTGCAGACTGCAAAACACTATTCATCGGTACCATTTTTGGGACTTTGATGGTAGAAAATTTTCTTCTTTTTCCGTTTTGTAAAAACTGACATCAAGCCTGGAAGTAAAGTAGCAAAAGAGTACATACACTGGGAAAACAGAATAAATGTTATGGCTCTAAAAATAAGATGGATGCAATCATTCTAAAAGAGATTTACTAGAAGGTGCATGCTTCAACAAAAATATACCTTATGAAACAAACAAAAGGTTTAACCTATAAACATAGCTGGACACCCAACATCTCAGTGTCTTCTAGACATCAATGTACAGGGTTAGGGTTAGGGTTGGAACAGAGTTAGACTCCATCAGTAGTAAAGAGCGACCTTTAGGTACTGTAGCTAGTGAATTTCTGCATTATCCAGTAGTGGGCCACAGGTGATTGTGTGGTTTTTAGTACAAAGGTTTTATAGTGAGTGTGTGTAATTATATGTTATCATTTACTACACGTCAGTGGTTGATCATTGTTATAATGATCCAATGTACATGCACATGTATTAAGAAGGTCTGGTTACATTGAAAAAGATAATTAATTACCATATTGACAGTTACCTTTCTTTCCCTCTGCAGCAGATAAAAAATGGTGTTTGATTCTCAAAGCTTCTCTTCTATACAAGATTCAGGGTACAGCAAATATGACTTCCAGAGCCAATTCAAACACATGTTAAAACATCTTACACAAGTGTTAAATAATTCTTCATCTAGTTTACAGTATAAATTCAATTTACAGCCATAAACGTTTCCATAAAGCATAAACTGAACACTTCTAGGATAATACATTTCTAGACACCCATCACCCGATACATGAACATAGATAACTAACTTTTGCATCAAGTGTCTAGCAGGTATGAGACCAGGTAGGGATTCACCTCCATCCTCAAAAGTGCGACGTGCCTGCAATAAATAATTAAATTATCCCCTTGCATAAGTACATGTACACAAGAATAGGAATAATTCCATAGTTATAAATGTGTAGTAATACAATGTTTCAGCCATTTCTCATGAATGTAAATATGACACAAAAATCGTAGTGCTCAACAAAAAATAACTTGTGGCAATTGGGAATGCTCTATGTGTGATGTCAATAACACTTTCCTGTTTGATAAATATACTACCTCAAATCTATTACCTGTAACTGACTAAACAGCAATATTTTTGTTCATTGGGTTGTTAAAAACAACAATGCAGGTATATGAACAGACATAGTATAAATTAATTCAACAACGGTCTGGCTTGACAACATCAACAGAAGACGAGTAAGGTATTGATGTTGTCAAGCTCTCACTGCAAACCACATTTCCATCATACCATAAGCAGCATAATAACATTACCTGCCACCAGTTTGGATCATCTTGATTGCTGATTTCTAAAATATCCCCTTTCTGAAAGCTGAGACCTAAAGGCTTACAAGGTAGCTCATCATCCAAAGCTGGCTCAAAGCTGAAGTGAGCTTTTACATATTTCTGATGGAAAAAATCAAATAATGATACTGCATCTTGCTTGGACAAGGTTCAACAATACCGCATCACATGAAACGTCTGCTGTGTCATCATGTACTGGAATGATTGTTAGTAGTAAGGACTTTCCAGGTTCACATACCTATCATATGTACAAGCACAAATCTAATTTATCACTACCATGGTCAATACCATCATCCTTTTTACCAACAACTTCACTATATCACTAGTTGCCTTGTCCATTATGGAGATACCATTGATTTCAAGCACTTCATCACCTTCAACCAGGTTTTCTAAATTAAGAAAATCCCATTGATATTTTGCAAGTCCCTTGCATATGACAAATACTACATTGTAAAATAGCAAGAATAAGAACTTAAGCAAGCCACAGTAATATCAGATACAGAAATCACTCCTGTACATTAACATACCAATTCGATCACCATCAAGCATTTGTCCAATATACACAGATCGTTCTTGCTTGTACACAGATAATCCCTTAAACAAAAGGTAACAAATATACACAGTTAATAGGTACAGTGTATTTGTATGTCTTGCATAAAGTGAATGGAGCATCACTTACCAGAGGCCTATTTGTTCTCTGTACAAAAACAATCATCGCATTCTCTTTTCTTCCACTGGGTACATCTCTTGGAAGTGGAGCATCCACATGTGCAACTGCTGGTCCAGCCATATTGTAGTCTGAGTTTGAGTGAATAATGTCAACAGGGTCTTGTGCTGATCGTGGAAAGTATGCTTTAGGAATGTACAAATCTTTGGTTGAAATTTTGTCGTGGCAGAAAAGAATAGCCTGCATGGAAATGGGCAAAGAACACAAACACATACCTGATCACACAACCACTTCAACCAAAGGAACACCACATTTTCACCGAACAATAAAGCACTAAGTGTAATGAGATGGCATTATAAATCATTTCCCCCTTATTGAAAAAGAGCAATTGTCATAATATTATATCATGCATATCAATATGCAGCATTTCTCAAAAACATTCCATAATTGAAATGAGATATATTACATGTACAGATGGACAAAAACATACACATTTTTCTAAATGTACAATTTTACATACACAAAACAGAGCCTGGAATAAAGTTAAATTTACATAGATCACTTTTTTTGACAACAATTTGTTATTATTGCTACACACCTGGACATGAGAATCTCTTAACAAGGCTCGCAGCTCATTGATCAAAGCATTACTATTGTCACCACTGTGTAATAGATCACGTCGTATCTGAAACATAATCATGTAATATTTGACACACATGTAAGAGACAAACCTACCACTTGGGATACTGGAACAACTCGCTTCAACGCTGGCAATGAGCTGTCTGACACAATTTCCAGCATCATATCATGAAACTACATGTATGCCAAATATGACCAGGATATCAATAAAACTAATATACAAGCACATTTTGCTATGCTTAGGTGTGCAGGCTCACTATTAATAGGTAAACACAACTTGACATTTTCATTAACAGATATATACACTTAGTACATTTCAAGTAGTGTCACATAAATATGGACAGTTTGTAATGCTTGGAATAATCGTTCCATTTTTTTAATCTCATATATTATAAATTTATATATGGATCATGAATTGTGGCAAGGCCAATTGTTGAGATAGACTGACTTACAAAGTACTTCAATCCTAAAGCCAATATATGCAAACAATGGTTCATTTCAAATCTAAAGGTAGTTTAATATGGCACATATAAGATGACTGGGAAGCATTTATGTATAGGTATGGTAATAACGGTATGCCATACCTCCTTTGCCTTCTTGAAAGTAGAGCTCTGCAACATTTCTTCTAACAACTTAAACTCCTCCTCTTCATCATGAGTGCCTACTTTTTCATTAAGCTCTCGCAACGACGTAAGGAGTTCCTCAATACCTTTGGAAAGGCAAAAGCATCACTAAATATTTTGTAACAAAGATATGTGATACATGTACAACCATTTTCCAACAAAGGCTATACCATACCTCTGTTATGCATTGGAGAGGCTGAAGAGCTTCTAACACGAGGAGACACAGTGTTACCGCTACTGTCACTTTCATGTTTCAGTGGACTGGAATGTTGCTGGGGGTTTAGAAGATCACTGAAATCATGAACTGACTCTATGCTTGATCCTGGTTCATTTGCTGCATGACCAGTGTTGCATGCTAGATCCTGGCCTACAACATCAGCAACACCATGTTGTGCAAATTCCGATGGTGACATTGGAAGTACATGAGCAGGTGAATGATCAACCGCTGCACTGAGTGATGAATTCTTTCGCACAATCTCCATTATACCATCTAATAAAGGAGTGTCTGCTCTTAAAATCATGGGGCCATTAACAGCATCCATATTTCCTAGATAACTGTCTGTACTGCCAAAAATGGATGGGTTGGACAGGTGGATGTCTTTATCTGACCCACCTGTACTCCTTACTCCACTCGCTATGTTGGGTTGTACTGAGAAGTGATCAGCTGTGTTTAAGCTAGCATTGCTCATTGTCTTTGCGGTGCAGTGCACCATCTTTGGTAACATGCCCTGAGGAAGGGCATCTGACTTGACCCTGGAAATATCCACTCCCTGAACCTTAGCAACTGATGGATTTTTGTTTTCCACCATTAGCTTTAGTGAAGAAGTGCTAGGTACAAGTTGAAGCCGTTTGATACTAATCACAACCTTCCCTTCAGCTGTAGCCTACAAGCATTTCAATACACGCGGGATGATACAACTAGATACATGCACAGCTAAACATTACAGCTCACTTTCTTTATTCTCTCACTGGTTTCCTCCCCTACAGCAACAGGGATACTATTGACTGCTATGATTTCATCTCCAACTTTCAACTGTGAGCAAGATGCTGGTGAGCCTGAATTGAATATTCCATTATAGTGTATCATACATGTAGAATTATTACACACATAGTACATATATACATGCCAGCAAAAAGGCATTAATGTAATGGTTACCTTGAGCAATTGACTCAACCTGTGAATGCAGACCCAATCCTCCAGGAACAAGAGTAATGCCCAGATGTTTATCACTGGGGGCTAGAAATATTTCTATCTCCAAAAAAACAGACTCCTGTCCCCCTTGAGGCATCGTTTGCAATGGAGACTTTGAATTCGTATCAGACAAGAAATGACCATGAGATGAATTCTGATCTGCACCATAAATGTTCTGCATCTTGTTAATATCTGACACTAGAGGTAATTCAGGGGAAAGGCCAATCTCCTTGCCAAAATAAGTTGGTACCTCTACTTGATAAACTGATTCACTATTAGGCAATTCTGAATTATCTATACTGTCACAAGTGAAGTCAGTTAACAGAGGTGTTTTGTCTTTGGAATATGATTGTCTTTGGTCACTGCTTTCAATACAATCTCCTGAAAAAAATGAATGCTCAGATAGTTGACTTTGTATACCTGATGTTATGTGAGCTTGCAGTAAGACACTGTTCAAATTCTCATCAATATCACATGCAGGTAATTGGGGCAATGTGACCAACTGTTTACATGACTTCTCTTCACAACCTCCCTCTTCCACTGAGTCCAACTCTTTACCAAGTAAAGAAGTATTAGGTGCAACACTGGGAGTGGGTTTATAATCAGCAGTGTTCACGTGTTGGCCCTTCTTCACTTTAATTAGCACAGTTGTCCTATGCTTCTCCTTTGGTGCTACTTCAGAACTCAGTGTATTGATTGATGCTACCTCAGAGCTCAGTGCCTTCGGTGATGCAGGCTCATAACTCTTTGTACTTGTTGAAATAGGCTCGAAACACGGTGCTTCGGGTACAATGGTCTCAGCACATAATGTTCTCAGTGGTGTAGAACCAGAAAACTGTAATTTTGGTGTTGCAGTCTCTATACACACAGTTTTTGATTCTGTAGACTCAGAATATTGTAATTTTGGGGTTGGAGATGAAAAATGAAGCAATTTTGTAACTACCGCTTCAGAACTGTTTACACTTTGTGAAATGATTTCCTCTTTAGTACTTCGAAAAGTCTATGAAATAACTGAAGCAATAAAATTTGGACACCTCAGACATACCAACTTATGTAAAACTTGATAATACAGTAGGCTACACCAAGGTTCTACCTTGAAATCAAAATGTACTTTTATGCCCAAATCTAATTAAGTCATGCTGTGGTCATACAGTGGCAGTGCATATACGTGTAGGCAGAGTTTCATTGAGGAAGGGGGTGGAGGGAGGCCCCCCCAACCTCTTGTCAATTTAGGTTACATAGGCCTTATGTGTAACATATACATGTATCTATACATGTAGCACAATGCTTGAAAACATTCTAAATTACTCCTGGACATTGTTAGGATATATATGGCACGAAAGGATAGTTGGGTAAAGGACCGCAATCAACAATGCATCAATAAGGTAGATTAATACAACAAGACCCACCTGTGGCTGTGATTCAAGATTCACTTCATCAGTTGTTAACTGTATGGCAGGACCTGTGTACCATGGAAAGGTCTTGACAGTCCTTCCAAGCCAGTAAAGTGTAACCGCAACCTGCACCAGAAATGATATTGTCAAGCAAGAAACGGGGGTGAGATTAAAATGCACTTAATTTTGCACTAATTTCCATTCCCACATGAAACAATGCACATAAGTTACAAATGCGTGCATCTATGCACAATGTAACAACATACTGGTACTATTATCAAGTTTAATTTACTCACGTTTCTAAAGTGTTTTTGGCTGTCACTTGTAACTGAGTTGCTGAGTAGTATTAAGGGAGGAGGGAATGCTATAATTGTAAACATTGAAACAATATTTCCAATAATGGCTTACAATATCACACTAGCCAAATGATTAACAAGTCGCACTGCTTTACATAATAGAGTCACAGATTAAATTTTGAGTGCATACTACAATACTGTTACATGTATTATTTTCAAGGTCAAAAACATGTTTTGCATATAGAATGTAATGTGGACATAGAGTGGTGATTTTTGTTGTTGCATTTTTGTACAAACCCCCTTCCCACTAATTTGTAGTAACACAATTTCAGGCATGTGGCATTAAAGCTTGACTTGCTATTTTAATGCCTTGCATAGTATGACATCATCCACTGTTAAGCTTACCTTGCAATTAGGTCTTCAGGTTTACAAAGCTGAGCACCTTTCAAACCGAACTTCTTGCAGGCTTCTAAAAAGAAAGCGCAGTTCTCCTAAAAAAAGTCAGAAGTATGTTACGTTTGGCCAACGGCCATACATGTATAAAACAAAGCCTAGTCCTACAACAATGTGATTAATGAATACCAATAGTCGATCGATAAAATCGTCAAGCCAACCGACGTGCTTATTGCTATCAGAAATACAATTTACATCGCAAGGGGTGGGGGCGGGGGTTGGCTACTGTGAACAGGCAGAGAGCGCGAACACATCATCTCTACGTTCTAACTTGCGGTTGACCTACTAGCCTACTAGTCGAAGCAATTCGCCGAGACTGATGCTCACCTAAATCCAAACGAACTTCAAGTAATTACTGTTATGCCTTCACAGTACTGTAGTTATTTTAGGACAAAGAATGGAATGCCAGCAATAGTGTATTTGTACTAGTAAGGATTCGCATGACGCGTGTTTGCGTACTTACGTGTAAATTGTGTTTGTATATCCACCAACGATATCAGATGTCACGAGTACTACTGTTCGTCTCGGTACGTTAATAAGAGAGTTAGGAAAAGTTCGAAAATTACTGCAGAAGGCACCAAAACGGATATACATTTACACTTATTACTAACTCTCAATTCAAATAAGTATTGTGGTTTGTGGCATAGAATGATAATTGGACTGAAGCATACAACTAAACAATGTCCATTCCCAAGAAACTCCCCCAACGGGTAGTATCGCGAAATGTCTACATAATGTTCTCAAAGCTATAACTCATCAATAGCTTTTTGAACATGGTTTCAATTTTGAAGCTTTGGGGATAAAGGAATCAGGAGTTACATGTGTTTGTAGGTATCAAACTCAAATATTTAAAAATCCTATATCTGTTAGAGAAAATTTCATATCTCCAGTATCTAGCATGTCTTGGACCAACTAAAAAGTGCTGTTAGTGCAAAATGACAGATTTATATGAGTTAGTGTGAGATATCACATACCACTGACAGATACAAAGCTCCAAAGTAGCAGTACACAACTCTTAGTACTTGAGACAGACAATTACACAACACAATACATGGGTTTGTTTGAGATTTTGCTTTAAATTGAGTACAAACTATTGAATGGTAATGATCTGCATCCTTACATTGTGAGTGCTATACGAATATGCACCTACCAATGGTCTGGAGCCCCCACCTCCCCTCAGTGTGGGCACAGATGAGGCCTTTGCTTGGGGATTTTTCCCCCAGGTGTGGGGGATTTGACAAATTACCATGTACTTAATTATTCAATTGACTTAATATATATCATAATATTACGACATATGTGGGAGATTTGATTGGTTAGAGTGGGGATTTGAAAACTGCAATCGTCAAATCCCCAACTTCGCCCCATGTGTATCCACTGGGGGAGGTGGGGGAGACCTTTAATAGGTGCAAAATGTGTTCTTGCACACATAATTAATAAACTTACTCGCCATGCAAATGGACTTTTTGCATAGTTCACCCTTTTAATCAGTCCAGGCTGTATTTCTTCAATCAACCTGGGATTCAAATTTTCAGCTACACATTTAAAAACACTAATTACTGACCTGCACAACACTGTCCCATCATGTAGATATTCTTGAAATGTTTTATCTTCTGGAATCAATCCACAACATTCCTGTAAAAAAAGCATTTATAATTGCACTGGCATGAAAGAGATCCCATAACACATCTGTACAGGTACAAAATGTGAAAATTTTACTCGCCAAAACAAAACATGTACATGTTTATGGATCATGCAGTGTGCTTCCAATTGCAAGGTTTTGGTTATTAAATTTATAATCACATATTTAGAATGCTTGTGATAGGACTGGAGATGCGTAGAGAGAACTGTGGCTAATATGCATATGGTATTCCATGTATAGATTTATGTTCTTTATGCCTCAATTTGGGTATTATCATAACTGATTCAGCTTTTCAGCAACACATATACTGTAGTTGTACGTAATCATGATAATGATCATGCAACTGATTTCAAATCAATCTTAACTAATTTCATGCTACTGTTAGATGAAACAACATAGGTGTCAGTGATGACATGAAGGTATCAGTGATGACACACATGTCTGGGATGACACACTGATGTTGTCAGTGATGACATGCAGGTGTCAATGATCACATGCTGGTTTCAGTGAATGGGGAGATGTATACTTACCTCTATCCATTTTCTGACTTGCGGTAGTACAGGGTCTGAGTATTCACAAATTTCTGTTGACACCCGTTTGCTTGATGCTGCCACCCACTGACGATGCATGTGGCCAACACTGCAAGTTAATTTAATGCAATTCAAATACCAAAGAAGATGAATCCTGATGTATTTCTGACCTCTTTCAATACCAATGCAAAGATGTTCATGTAATTGTAATTACAAATGGTGCAACTGCTGTATACATGCAGTTTGTTATCACTAGCTAACACAAATTACAAAATTGTAAAACCGCTTATGGTGCTAGTGATATTAACCTCTAGGTGTGTTGTTGTAGTACTTTTAAAAAAATTCAATTCGAAATTTGTATGATATGGTGACTTTGATATCCAAAGAAAATGGCTGATTGTGTCAAAGAACTTGAATATGAGTGGAAGACGAATGAACTGTTTTCTAAGTGTTACATGCAACCCACCCTCAATTATGACATCATCATCCCTCACTTGTCATGTAACATATGTACGGTACCGCGTAGTAACTAGTAGTAACATTATTAAGACTTCGTATTGCGGTGTCGTAAATTAGTCCTTCCCTCCCGACTTTGTACCGCTTATTATGCCCACTATGGCTTTCGTAGTTGATTATTAAATTTACCTTTTAGTCTGGCTTCTGCCCACAGCACCAGCCGCACTGTAGTTTGGTATACAAGTAAAAACAATTGGGCGGATCCAAACCACACCCACTAGTTGTGCTATTGTATTTCATTCGGTTGGAGGTGAGATGCCATTCTTAACGTGTGTAGGCCGATTCGTACTGACGACTGTAGAAGTATATGTGATCTTCGTAGGTCAATTTGGCGCTCGATCGAATACTTTGAATTCTGATTTTGATTGCGAGCGGCGTTATGGATCTGAACGCTACGCATCGTATATTTTTTAAAGACCGCTACTAAGATCTTTTAACGACAGATATGGACAACCTGTGCCTTCACAAGTTGAAGGATTAAATACTATTTATTGCCCAGTCAGTGCTAGCCTATGTTTTACATGTTTGAATCTTTCTGTAGTGTAAGAAATTAAACAATCATAGGCCTACTCAGTATTAGCACATAAAAAATTACTGTGTTCCCTAAAACAATTCCCAAGAGTTTCGCCATGCATGCAAGTTTCCTGTTCCCATCTATGGATTTTGATCCATGTTCTCAGGTTTGCAGCATACTTTGTTAACCACATCTAAGGTGCAATGTTAACTTTGGGAACGTGGATCAAAATCCAAAGATGGGAACACTAAACTTTTCCTGCGATATGTGCAATAGCGCCACGTACACCTAAAAGAGCAGTTATGTGTGTAGATTTTAGGAAACTATATCGTGTTCCAAAACGTGATTCCACCTTGGAATTGTTCCATGAAGCGTTTTCACTGTTGGCTTAATTATATATATAGTCTCGTGATTGTCTTTGTAAGGGAGTGACCTCTGATTGGGTCTTCCATTATTTAACCAGTACACACCCCTAAAGGTAACAATAAATGGTGTCTTGGGGGGGGGGGGGGGGGGGTGGTGCTGATAAAGGGTGTCAAGTCAAATACAGCAAATTAATTCCCGTAACCATTCATCAATATTTGCAAACTGAATACATATACTTCTAAGTGTTTCTTATTGTGCTACCATGTTGCCTTTTTAATTTCTATCAGATCTGATGTCTCAGGGTTATAATCACATATGCCTATATATATATTTATCTTTTACAAACATGTATACTGCTCATGCAGGGAAGAGTTTTTAAAAAGAAGCCTCCATTCATGGTGCCCAAGACAAGAAAGATATTGAAAACAATGACTTAAGAGGTGATCCAACACAGATAATAGACTAGACAACAGTGCACACGATCGTCAAATATAAGAACTAAACTAGTAAGCATTGAAAGAGAATCAAGTGCAAAACAGACAAAGCTAAGCCAGAATGTCATTGCGCCAAATACTTGAAACACTCCTTGTTGTACGCCTGACACTGTTGCTCTTCTATGTTATGTGCCACATCTTCTATACTTGCCATTATATTCGGTTCTGCTGTTCCCTTTGGTCTTACACTGTTGTTTTGAATTACTCCTTACATTAGGAAATTCATTGTTTACCTCAGAGTTATATCAAAATTTTAGCTTGAATGATTTTGGTAATGATTTTGGTAATGGTCTCATATATCCACCATGCAATGCACACCTTGATGTCTCAGCTTGCAAATATTTGACAGCAATGTGGCTCTAATTTTGATTGCTTTATTCTGGACCCTTGAGGTGTCAGAGATGGTTATTCTAAGCTGCTCGTATGCACTATTACCAGTTCTCATGCTTTGTAGCATTTCTACTAATGAATTAACTGTGGGATCGGTATGCTAATATTTAACCACAGAGATGGGATGACAATAGCACTGCTCTTGGAAAGCAAACCAAGGAAGCACCCATCAACATGTGTTAACTCTGTGTTTAACACTATATACTTCACCACTTGCTGTGCTTGTATTTTTATTTGCACACGATGGTTCTAACTAGCTTGTACACATCACTTTGGCATTTTAAAATCAAGAGCTTTTTAACTTTAGGACTTTGGTAGCAAACGGAAATATGATACCTCTATTTCCCACCATTGCCTCCATGCCTCCATTACTCACCATTGCCTCCTTACCTCCATTACCCACCATTGCCTCCTTCCTGGAAAATAGTTAGTCCCTTTTCGCTGCCTTGATCCCGTGCCTTGCTGGAGCATTCCAAACTATATTACTGCGCGTTTATGATACATGTACACATGTTTGTGTAATACATGCTCCTGTAATGAGCACACAGTTTTGATACAAAAAAGAATTAGCATTAAGCCTCGATCCAAGTGCAGCGTTCTCAATATTTAGCGCCCTCAGTAATGACATCATCATCCAAATTAGTTGAGCTTTGTAATTCTGCCACGTATATACGTTAATTATTAAAATTTCCATAAGGTGCAATACACAACCAAAAATTTTCGCTCCGTAACGGATTGTTATTGGCAAACATACGGTTACGGATAAGAAAATTTATCCGCTACGGATCCGATAAGCGTTACAGGATGTGACTGATCCGTTAAATGAAACTTGTGACGGGATGTAATACATTGTGATAAGATCCGTTAAAACATCCGTATCATTGTACGATAAAAATCCGTATCATTTTTTTTTCATACACCGTAAACGATTTGTTAAGTACCGATTATCCAATTTCTCGCAACTACTCGATAGTGTAAGCAAATAAAGTGGGCGCGGCGAATGATGTATTTTGTGTTCGCCATTTTGTAGGAGAGCCTAGATAGTAGAGCGTACTAGGCCTAGTAGAGCGTACTAGGCCCGGCAGTGGGACGCAAGATGAGGTGCCGTTCCAGAATCAAGGAATCCGAATTCTGACACCAACTTGGTTCTGATGCAAACAAACCCGAGAACAAACCATAGGTCCCATCCCCAAATGTGACACGTGCAACAAAATGGCCGACATTTGAGGGTAAGCCGAGCGCCAGTTTTATTATATCAGATTGGCAGTTGGCTGCCGTCTGCATAGGTGTGAGTGGGTTAATGCTCGAAGAATCAGTCATGCAGTAGGTAAGTCATTTATAGCGCGGATGTGATTGGGTTTATCTTCATTCCAGACCGCTTTTATTTGAGGCAACACAGACGGCCGGTGTGCGGGACAGAATGAACCAGCGCTCAGCAAACCAACTCCAACCAACTCTCAGGTACGCCACCCAATAGCATTATAGATTCGCCCTACATAGTTTTGATCCCTCCCATCGTACTTAGTCGGTTTGGATTTGGATATGGTTGTGTTACTGTTGACGTATAGCTAGAAGAGGAAAGCTGTGCTGTTGGTAAGCCTCTGTAACGTGCGTGTGTCAGGAGATTCAATTTCAGTTCATTTCAGAATGAGGTGGCTAGGCTCCCGTAAGTGGATCTCTCATTGTACTAATCAGGCTTGGGGTGTTGGCCTACTGAATGAAATGCGAAGCCCGATTGTACTGCTCATGCATTTGGTAAGCCGTTGATAATGTTCAGCGTGGGTATGGCCGGAAAGTTGAGGCTACTGTTTAACTTACATTTCTCTGAGCAGGTGAGCGTCATGCGCATCAGTGGAAGAGCATCGGTAGAACTTACACCTCTAAATGTAGGCATTGAGCTCATGTGGCATTGGTTACATGGTCTGTTCTTTTGCAGATACCGTTCCAAATAATAAGGTCAGTGGGATGTTTAACCTTTCACCCTGTTTCACATCTTTCTGTATTTGTAGCTACAGCAAGCTAACTGTTCCTGCACGCGTGGAACTGAGAAGCTGTTCCTGCACGCGTGGAACTTAGAAGCTGCTCCTGCACGCGCGTGGAACTTAGAAGCTGCTCCTGCACGCGTGGAACTGAGAAGCTGTTCCTGTACGCATGGAACTTACAAGCTGTTCCTGCACGCGTGGAACTTAGAAGCTGTTCCTGCACGCGTGGAACTTAGAAGCTGTTCCTGCACGCGAAGCTGTTCCTGCACGCGTGGAACTGAGAAGCTGCTCCTGCACGCGTGGAACTTAGAAGCTGTTCCTGCACGCGTGGAACTGAGAAGCTGCTCCTGCACGCGTGGAACTGAGAAGCTGCTCCTGCACGCGTGGAACTTAGAAGCTGTTCCTGCACGCGTGGAACTGAGAAGCTGCTCCTGCACGCGTGGAACTGAGAAGCTGTTCCTGCACGCGTGGAACTGAGAAGCTGCTCCTGCACGCGTGGAACTGAGAAGCTGTTCCTGCACGCGTGGAACTGAGAAGCTGTTCCTACACGCGTGAAACTTGAAGCTGCGTGGAACTGAGAAAATGGACTATTGTTTGTGCCCTGTGTTGTACGCTTTGTATTCTTTGTTCTAAATATACAAACGTTAGTTATGAATAATTTAAAAAGCTAGGTAGGAGGGGCTTTAAAAGCGTCTATCACGTGCCGATTTATGGCAAAACATCTGCTACGGATCCGTTACGGATTTGTTACGGATCAGATATCCATTTGTGCCAGAACCGTAATAACAATCCGTTACACGTCATTTGACAAATCGACTGTTACGGATCCGATTTCGAAACCGTCAATCGGATCCGTAGAACAATCCGTAACAGACGAATATCTGATCAGTTACGGTTTTTTTTTTTTGGTTGTGTAAACAATAGGTTTGATCCAAACCACACCCACTACCAAAATGGTATCCGTATCTGTTTTTGTTATTGTATTACTCTTCGTGCATCTGTCCGCTGGCGAAGAAGGTGAGATGCCGTTCTAACATTTTAAATCCAACTTGTACCGAAAAATTTATAAGTGATTTACTCTAATTGGCTCGAGTTCTGATCAATTACAAGCGTTAATATGCGTTCAGTTGGTAGTATTGAACATTAAATAATATTAATCCTTCTCAGCGTGTGAAGGCACAGGTTTTCAGGTAAGTTGTCGTCATATCAAGGGGGAGGGGGGGGGGGGGGGGGGGGGGGGGAAATATCCTGAGTGTGTGTGGGGTGAAAATCAAGTGTCTCGGGGATGGGGTAAATAGTTCGGTAGGCCTATGTCCCTGAAGGGATGTGTTAATTGTGATCTGTAGTGTAAGGGTTTGTGGTTGAAGAATGGAATAGCCCTATATAATTTCAATCCATCCATGCTAGTTGAGTGTGTGTTACATATATGTATAGCGATAAAGGCATTCATCTGTTGCTTTTGCAGGGAACAATAAAAAACAAGCCCTCCGTTCAGAGAAGGAGTTAGATTCTAACGTTGAACCTTTGAGCAGTATCCAAGACAAGAAAGACATTGAAAACAATGGCTTGACACAGGAGGTGAACACAGGTGATCCAACACAGATTACTTCAAAAGAATCTGAAGATAATAGACTACACAACAGTGCACATGAGCCAGTGGACATTGAAGGAGAATCAAGCGCAGAACAGAGAAAGCTAAGCCAGGCTGTGACACCTGTGTAAGTAAAGGAGCAAATTGTTATGATGGCATTTAGGAGTTATTTTTGGCAGCATTCACACCTTGGAGGATGGAAAGGGTGTAGGTGATAGTCTAAATACAGAAATTGAACCTGTCGAAGGTACCTAATCTTGTTTCATGACATACAAAAGATTATATCAAATTTTGTAACTTCTGATATGTAATTGCAAATGACACTTTGTATCCTTTTCATTTAATTTCAGATATCTTTTTGGATGGATCAGCACTTATACGGAAATTGGATAGATCTGCAAAGAAAAGGTTTGCATGTGTGTGTGCAGGGTGTGTGTGGGTGTGTGTTTTGCTGTACAGGTTAATGATAATTTGTATTTGCATTTTGTGGCGTGTGTGACACACCCCTGCAGAGGGTATGTACTTCTCTCAGAAGCAGCTGCAAAGGGCAACAAAAAGGCACTTGCAGAATTAGCTTATGCATATTTGGTATGTTGGTACACTTTCCTTTAATTCCTAGTATATGGAGGAGTGAAATGTGTATGCCGGCCAATGTCACACGTAGAAAAACAATGGTATGGATTTGATCAGCTTTTTATGAGAAGAGTGGGAAATCAATGGGACAACATAGTTAATAAACGTCTTAAGTCACTTTTCAAATGCTTCAAGTTTGCCATGAATGGGGTCATGAATTTGTAATGAAGACCTATCCAGAAATATTAAAACCAAACTTTTACCATGATTAGCTAATAATACCAGAAACATATTTTAACTAAACATCTTTCTGGGATACATATTCTATGGGCCAGGCTGGGACAGCTCATAAAATGATTAGTAGCTATCCTTACAACAGTTTGTTTTTTCTTTAGACAGCTAAGGGTGCTGTCACAATATGTCTATCATTAATTTGCTTTCATTTGTTGTGACAGCATGGCTCTATCATATCTAATGCCCTAAAGAAACAAACTGTTGTAAGGAGGGTAAAAATGGCCACCAACCATTTTTTGAATAGGTCATACTTCATTACAAATTCATGACTCATTCATGGTACGTGCTAAGAATTATTTTTAAAATGAATCATTTTTGTGTTCTACTCTGTATTTACAATGTTTAAGTACAAATTGATCTGACATAAATGTTGCAGGGCTAAAGATATGCTAAAGATATGCTAAACCGAAATGAGCAAGGCAACAAAGAAATGAATATATATTGTATATTGAATTACCCTACACTATTTGATACATGTACATGAATGTGGTGACATAATGAATATTGTATACTCTAATCATGGCATATTCCTGTTATCGTTCATACTTTTAAATGGCTAAAACAAGTTATTTTTAGAAACCTTCATTTCCAGTGTACATTAGAATCTTAATGGCCACCAAATGGCATGATGGGTGCACTGACATAACATTGTTGTCTTCAGTTTGGAAACGTCCTAGAGCGCAACTTTACAAAAGCATTTGAGCTTTTCACTGATCTGGCATCACAGGGGTATCCTGCAGGACAGCAGGTATGGCATCCATATCCATGCCGGTCTGTGTATATTTTTCTTCTTGATATAGGGTCTAGGTTTTATGTATGCGGTTGGCTTGGGAGTCAATTCTTCTCAGTCGAAGGTAATAGATAAAGTAAGGGTGTGGTTTTGATGTCATTTTAAATAGTGGCATTGATCATTCTGTCAGTATTCATCTTCATCGGGACATACATAATCAATATGTAGGCTTTTGCATAAGCCATGAAATGAAATTTATCAATTTAAATGTTTCATCATGTAAAATGTTGACATCTATAGTTCAGTAGTCAAAATGAGAGGTTAGCCCAATAACATTCAATCCTTTATTTGAAGTCACTTGATCAATAAATAGTGCAGCAAAATCTAATGGTAAATCTAATGGTAAATGTGGCCTAGCCCAACGTTGCCTCCATGCATCCATTACCCACCATTGCCTCCATACCTCCATTACCCAACATTGCCTCCATTGTTGCGCATTATTACAGAGAGCTCTTATAATATGAACCATTATTATTCTGGAGACATTTTATCAGTTTAAATTCTTGTGTGCCCTTACAGTATGTCTGCACAACACATATGGATTCATAATTAACCTGTATTGATAGGCATTTAATAATTTTGGTACATTATAGATGTTCATACTGGTTCTGTCTTCATGAATACAATATTTTCACTCTGCATGATGTTATCATTTGTATCCTATGTTTAATCTTTATATTTCCTTCATTTAGGCTGTTCTGTACTACACTTTTGCAGCCCTGGGAGGACATCATTATGCACAGATGGCAATGGTATTGGTCAGTTGATAATACTGACAACGGTAATGTACACATCAATTGCATAGGGGTATCGTGCCATTAATGGCATTGGTGTAGTGGAAAACTGTGAAACAGCGTTGTCCTACTATTATAGAGCAGCAAAAAAAGGTTTGCAGTTAAATTTGCAAGTGTAGCATGTCTGTACCTGCATCCTATGTGCATAGTGGCTGATGAGGTGGTTGTGTTGACTGGGGGACAGATTATCTCAAAGATAAGGCTGATGGAAGAGGATGATGAGGTGCTGCCATGATCTCACCGCACATTTTATTTGTGGACTGTTCTTTCTAGGCTGCCAATATATACGGAGTGTCTGAAGAGGACATGCTTCACTACCGCGATGTTTTTGTAGATACTGCGAATGCTGGTGCCCAGGTCAGCCAGTCAGAATATAACACATAAAAAGTGCTCCATGTTATTTGTTAGCCAAATGTTGTAGTTAACTGCATATGTTTGACAATGCTTGTGTACCATGGTTGCATGGTGTGTTTGTTACTGTTGCATCACCACTTGCTTAGAGGAATGAGCTGTCCGATAACTATTAGGGAACTGTTGAGAATTGTGAAATTGATCTGATAGTTTTAAATTATTTCACCAATTTGATAGATTTTAAATGGTTAGAATTCTTAGGCATGCTGTCATTATAGATATGTGTTGGTAATAATAAAGTTGTATCTAAAGTTACATGTACAACTAATACTTTACCATCTTAAATAAAGACAGTAGATTTGAGCCATGCCTAGCATATATCTATATAATGGGGGACAGCATTAAGGAATGTGATGGTGAAATCACTGCCCATGTACTAGTAGATAATAAAACTTTTTTTTGCTCTTATTACTATTTAGAGCTTCAGTTTTTCTAAATAATGGTTTAAATAATGGTTTTACTCAACTTTGATTTTTAAAAATTTTTTTTTTCATTGTATGGGATTTGAGCCATCTGTAACACCTTTCTTTGTTCCGTTCTCAACCTACATGTGCCTTACTTTTTGCTCTTTTTTATGTGACTTACATGTATGTCTACATGCAGTAGCAAAATCAAGAATGAATACATTTGAAGTTGCTTCTCAACCACCTGCCTGTAGAAAATGGCTATTTTCAGTGGGAACTCCCAACTCGAGTTCTCACTTGCAATAGCCAATTTCTATAAAACTAGCAGTAAAGCTGGTGAATCATGTGCTACTTAAATTATTCATTGTTACCACATATTTACAGCACAAACTAAGTTTGAGTGTACAGGAATTAAGATTTAGAAAGGTGTTATGGATGCCTCACACCTCGTAGAAACCGATTACAGTGAAAACAAAGTCAATGCTGTACCAAATTAATTCGAAAATATTGAATTTAACTAATGAACCATTTTTCAAACTTGAAAAATTAATCATATAATTGTGTCCTCATGGCGGTTAAGGCATGTGGTGCTTGTGGGACAGAAGTAATGGAGTCATTTTCACTTCTGGTCTGTCACCTTGCAACCAGTTCCAACAGGGCCAAGGCTGTGGTCCTGGCTGACATATATGGCACTCTGAACCTAAACTTAGTTAGAGCCAATGCCGCAGCCGTCTCTCCAGATGTTTTTTCCCTGACTATTTTAGCTTTTATTTGTTGTTTGTCATAATAGTTCATTTATTCTCCAGTGTTATAATTCAGAGATTAAGGGTAAAAAATAAAATCGTAAATAGAAATGATGAGCATACAACAATTATTCTAGTGCAGGGACCATGACATTTCCTCTTAATTTGACCATTGCAGTGCAATATACTTCCCCCCCCCCCCCCCCACCACCATATTAGTTGTTGCATTGTTAGAATCAAGGAAAAACACTGTGGTCAGCAGGTCCTAAATTGATCACATTGTTTTTTAAGCTGTTGAAGGAATGATCCAGGGCAGAATGCTTTATGTTCCTATTTTTTCTCTATTTCCAGTTAATCTTGGGGATGTTCTATCTGTACGGATATGGTGGGATGGACAGAAATATGGAGGTATGCATTATACATGTATCTACTCATTTTGTCAGTCAGTGTATGATGTAATGTGTGTTTGTGATAATCACACTTGTATGTAAAGTCACGCCACATAAGAAGTAAAAGATTAAGCTCAGATCACTCTTCTACCACTCAAACAAGGGATTTTTTGTGTGAGCACCAATAGATTAGAAATTTAGTGTGTGTGGATCAGTACTGTGTACGGCCAAATACAGTAGCAACATCACAAATAAGAGGATCGTCATTTGTTGCTACTATTTGTAAAAAGTATTTCAAAGTATTCACCCGTATTACTGGTAAGTACTAACCATGTTACATGTGTGCGTGTGATGTAATAATTCATTTATTCGTATAGGTTATAATTCCTGCTATGCATGTATGTGCACCCACATGCACAACTTTCTACCTACAAGCACTAGTATGTCTAGAGCCATTTATCACATTTACACTATTTCTTTGCTGCACTTTCATGTACATCAGCATTATCCCATACATAGGAGGTTCAATGGCCTACTAAATCCTAACCTCATAACTTTCTGCCAAACCAGAGAGCCCTTTGAAGGTCAAAATGTGATTGTTTGTTTCAATGCAGGGAAACGGTGCTCTTGTTATTATTTCAACAATTGGATCTATTCAGCCCTATTCAATGTATTTTATATTTTGTATTGGGTTCTTTGCTTATATCCTTGGCGCGATTCTCTAGTGGGAAGAGGAGCTCATTGTAGATCAGCAAGGGAGCATTTTAAAATAAAGTATTCCTAGAAGTGTCAGTCAAACAACAAATAAATCTGACAAGAAAAGAAAACCTCTGAACTGTTTTTGAAATGGGTTGGACTGAAATTATGATGCAATAGATTGCAAACATAATTTTATTTGGGCTGTGATTATTAATAGATGTATACGTACGCTAATCTTCACTTAACTGCATGAATGTGGTTTTACTCTATCCCTCAGTATGCTATAGAATATCTACAACAAGCTGCTGAAGGTGGTGGGGTTGGAGCTGCCAATGCCTTGCTTGGCAGGGTAAGTTATTTACTACATGTAGCACATGTAACTTCGTAGTAAACTATAACTCCAAATTCGAAGTGATGTGTTTAAAGTTTGATTTGTTTTTATTTACAGTATGTATTAAGTATAAGGCACTATTTTACATAATGGTTCATAGAGAGAAGATGATATGCTTCATTGTAGCTATATTTGGTTAAATGATGGTAATGAAGAATAATCAAATTCATGGCATGGTAATGATAAGGAGTGGAGCTATTGTGTTCACTCTGGTGATATTGATCACATACATTCACATCCCATGCCCAGATTTTTGATCTCCCGATGTTCATCCTAGATCTAGACACGTAACCGTCCTAGATCTAGGACGAACTTTACAGCGGTGTTTTGATGGATCTTCAACTGTTTTTATGCTGTAATCTATAAGAATAATGACTATACAATGTGGCTAGCTCAATTTTAGATTTCCAAAAAAACTACTTGATTGGAATATAAATTATTTAAAGTGCACAATACTAATTTGTACAGACTTTTGTAAATGTCTTTTTCAAACATTCTCTCTCCTTGGGATGGATCGATGTGTAGTCCTTCACTAATACTTCGTTGTACCCCATTAGGGCAGTATAATGTGCTATCAACACCCTTGTCATCTGCACCCAAATCTACATCAGTGCCTTCTATAGCGTTTTCAAGATCCCTTTTAGTGCACAATCAAAGAGGAAACATGAAATAAATAATAGGCAGTCAACGCCCCCAACTTACATGTCTTCCTGTTCAAGTTCATCTCCATCGTTGTCCTCATCACTGGCACCATTTTCCTCGTTTTCACTTTCCTGATCACTATCAGAACTTGCAGAAGTATCGCTTTGAGCTATGTCGTTGGCTTCCATGTGCTGCTTCTTTAATCCTCCTGCTTCCATTTTGTCGATACCTCTTGTAGTCACGGAAGTGAATGTATTGACAGACCACTTTACGTCGATTCGACACTTGGGACACTTGTGGCCAGTTTGAGTAATCTTCCCTACACAATCCTTGATCTTCTTAATCTTCCCTACTACAGCATCGCCAACTGCAAAGCACTTCAACATTTTACTGCAAAATCAGTTCACGTGTCTGAACACCCACTTTCGAAGCTGATCTCTTGGGAATCATAATGAAACTAAACTTAGATAGCCCAATCAGTTTTGAGCACAGTGGCAGCAAAAACTCTTTCAAAAGTAATAGTTTGTCCTCACCGCCCCCCCCCCCCACTCAAAGTTGTAGTTACTGTTTGAATTCCAGTCACTGGAGTATGTATACTTTGACCATTAATGTTTAATCTCCAGGCATCCTAGATCTATGACAAAAGTCATAGATCTAGGGCATAATGTCAGCAAATAAAACATATGTTTGCATATCAAATAGATTATTCTTAAAATCAGTTTGTAGACTGTAAGCAATTGGTGAGGTTGTAGCTGACCAAATTCTTGTCATGTGCTGTAACTTCTCTCATTCAAGTATGATAATTTATACAACCATTGTTCAAGTTTTAAAATATGTGGCCATGATATGAACATTTGGGTCACATACATGTACATGTGCTGTACTCCCACATACAAAGTAACTCCTGCTGTTCCATAGATATATGCTGAAGGTAGCAAAGAGGTGCCAAAAAATCTGAAAAAAGCAATTTCATACTTCCAGGCAGCTATGCAACAGGTACATAAGTATATTCATATACAGGTTCACATGACTTAATCAGTTCTAACTGCCCAGAAAAGTCCAGAGGGATACACAGGAATGGGAATGATGTTCCTACATGGCACAGGAGTAGAACAGGTAGGTTGGTTGGCTGTAGAGTAAGGTTCCTTTACATGTGTATGTACTGATGTAACATGTGGCTGTAGTGTAAGGGTCCTTTTATATGTACTTGATGTAATAATATATGACTGTAGAGTTTGATATTCATGACCTCTCCTGTCACTGTTCCTAGGACTACAAGAAAGCACTGCATCATTTCCAGGTTGCTGCAGAACATGGTTCAGCAGAAGGGCAGTACTACATGGGACTAATGTATTATAGTAAGTAGTTTGCCCCTAAAGGGTAGCCAATGTTACTAAGCTTGTGTTCAGATGGCTATGGCGTCAGCAAGGACCTTAAAAAGGCATTGCAATATTATCAATTGGCATCACAAGGAGGTTAGTGTCTTTAGCTGTGATATCTGAACATGATCTTTTGCAATCAATAGGGTATGTTTTGGCTGTGTACAATCTTGCTGAGATGCACGCTGAAGGAAAGGGAGTGAAGAGATCATGCACATTGGCAGTTGATGTAAGAGCAATTTACCGATGTCCTTATAATTCACTCCATTTGTTTACAGCTTTTTAAAAGCGTTGCTGAGAGAGGGAAATGGACCCAACTTCTCTCTGAAGCACAGAAGTTATATGCAGCAGAAGATACAGCAGCCTCACTTATTATTTACTTGCTTCTCGCTGAGATGGGTATAGAGGTGGCTCAGAGTAATGCTGCCTATATTCTTGAACAAGGTAAATTTCCTTGCATTTCAGATAAAAACGTTTTTAGAAACATCTTGTTATTATAGGGAAGGTTGATATTGTGGGTGAAAATGAGACTTTAAAGCGAGCATTAATTCTTTGGTCCAAAGCAGCTGCACAAGGTAATATTATAAAAGACCATAGTACTCTCATAGCATAGACATTTCTTTTTAAGGGTATGCTATGGCCAGAGTGAAGCTGGGTGATTACTATTACTATGGATTTGGTACGGATGTCAACCTTGAAGCAGCTGTCAGTCAGTATCGGATTGCAAGTGACAAAATGAACAATGCTCAAGCCATGTTCAACCTAGGGTACATGTTTGAGCATGGCTTAGGGATAAAGCAGGTGTGTTTTACTCTTAATGTGGCAATGCAATATTGACATGTTCGATATAGATACATTAACCTCAATTGTTGTAGTGTAATTAATACCTTGTAACCTGAGTGGTGAGTGTTCATTGATGTTAATTAACTATTTTCCTATGTGAGCACCAAAACCAATATTTCATGTTATTTTATTCTCCATTCCTCTACATCCTTATACATGTATTAACTTTGCTTTTGTATTTGTCATGTCAGGAATACCATCTAGCAAAACGGTACTATGATTTGGCCACAGAAACCAGTACTGAAGCACTTGTTCCCGCCAATATTGCTCTGTTGAAGCTAAATGCTGTTCACTACTTTTTGGTGTTTAAGGAGGTACAGTCAGGTTTTTGCTGTGTCCTTGTGACAAGTTGCAATGTTTTTTATTTTCCCTTAGCTGGTGCTACATTTTGTTGAAAATGATGCATTGGCTGATAATTTGGATATACTTTTTATGATTTCACTTGCAGGACTGCTTGTTGTAGTGATCATTTGGCGTAGAAGACAATAAACTAATTCATTTGCTGCATTATCAGTTGTAAACGTTTTGCTATCCATCACTCAGTGCTATTTGAAGTGTTCACAATAAGTGTAGACACCTTATCTTCATAATTCTCACACAAGTTTCCTTTGTCTTCTGTGCTGCACCAGAATTACCAATGCTGCAAACACTAAAAAGTTATTTACGCATTCAAGTGAATTTCTCAACAAAAAAAATCTCAAAGCATTACATTACGCTCCGCGAATTCTTAGCGCTGAATTGAAACAACGAACGCATTGTGTGGGCAACGCAGAGGTTTGTCTAAGAACACTGACAGTTTACTAGTTGAAATCATTATTTATAGTTAGCAGTTTTGTTACTGTATATAATTAACATTGGGTGGAAAGTTAAGACTTGTTAGAAGGATTAGAGGAGGGGGACACATGCAGAAAAACCTGGACTCATGCATCTATCAATTAATGTTCCCCCGGGTGCGATTCCGTACCAGTCAAGATTTTTTACATTACAACAATCGCCAGACGGGCATGCGGTAGATCGCCAAAACCATTGATAAACACGAATGGGGATGTAGCTCAGTGGTAGAGCGCTCGCTTCGCATGTGAGAGGCCCCGGGTTCAATCCCCAGCATCTCCACTTTTATGTAATTTTTATACAACCTTTAATTACAGGTGCTTTTGTCTAAGGTCTTGGGTGATGTAGAAGAGTTCATCGCATGGGGATGTAGCTCAGTGGTAGAGCGCTCGCTTCGCATGTGAGAGGCCCCGGGTTCAATCCCCAGCATCTCCACTTTTTTTCCCCCCCTTTACCATTTGAGTCTGTGGTGTGTTAATATAGCCCTGGCAGTGAAGTTTATATATTAACTTTGGTGTTAATACCGGATGCTACGTGGGAGTTTCTTTGCCCCAGTTATCATTTGTCTTCACAGCAAGTAGGACACAAACCCATCCCAGCTCAGACTTGGGGTCATTAGGGGGTTTTTTTTGCTTGTCTGCCTCAAGTGCTGCTGCACCCACTAGTCTCAGGGAGTATGGAGACATATGGGACGGTCACCTCACAGCATGCCCAATTCAATACAGCTGAACTTGCCAAGTGCTGTAGGGTAACCACCCCTAGCCACCATTTGCTGCTGTCTGTAACTCATTAAACTCAAGATGGAAGTCCAAGATGGGAGTCAAGTCCTGTGGCTGGGGTGACTAGTAGCTAAGATGAAGCATGCGGAGCTGGTGTAGATAAAGGACATGCCTTGATGCAGGTGTTGACGCTTCAAAAAGTACCGATAATTGATTATCCTCGTTTGTAAAATTGCTCTCTAAACTTATCAAGGCTACGGTGGATGGGGAAACAATACTATTGACAATATCAACCAGTGAGAAAGGTGTTTTGTGTTCCATATTACCATAACAAGGAAAACAACAGGCGGCAATGTAGACAGCCAACCATGGCTTAAGCTGATCCCATATCAAATCAGATACTGGTGCTGCAGTACGATGTGCAAAGCACTCTAACTTCTGCATCAAATAGCTGCAGAGGGTCAGAGGCTAGACTTGTTGCTCCAGCCAAACGGATGAACTTGCAATAACCTCCACTCATTGCAGGTTCTTAGAAACCAGCCTTGGCAATAATTTCATGGTCTCAGTGCAATATAACTGGCACATAAGAGGTAGTCCTCGTTGCTGGATGAGACAGAGGCAAACCTGCAACCCTAGATATCACCCCTTTGGGGGTCTCCATTGGGGGGGGGGGGGGGGGGCGGAAGCTGAACCTAAATGGGGAGGGGCTGAAGTTTGACACGATAATGATTTCATTACAGATTTGTGCGTACACTCATTATACATTGCTCAAAGTATCTTATTAGTTTGTCAATGAACTCTCACGCTATCTCAACCACATGCAGGGTTTCTATCAGCTCTTTGTGAACATGTAACAAGAACATTGGTTCAATCTTTTCTCACTCATGCTCAACCTAAGATAAGTAAAAAGTCGTCTAGGTGCGGAAAAACTCCTTTCTGAGGTGCTTGATGTTATTGGAATTATGAGGTACAATCGAAGTAGCAAATGCACCTCAGAAAGGAGATTCTTGTTCACATGCTGTGCCATGGCATCACAAATGGTTCTAATGCTGGTAACTTTCTTAACTTCGGGTAGTTCCACACGAATCACATCTACAGTACTAGCATTCTCAATTGGTTCTCTAGCTTATCCACACAAACGTCCTTGCTAAAAATGGATTCTTTCATATCTGAAAGTTCCTGCAAGCAACTATCTCCATTGGCAGACTTCATTAACAGCGACTCCAAGGTAGCAATGAGTTTAATATTGCGTCGGTTCTCCTATTCAATCGATGTGTGGCATACTGGCAGGCATGGCAACGAATCACATTACTTGAACCACACCGCTAAAGCTTTTCATATTAAGGTGTATCACAATTATGGGGGGGGGGGGGGGGGCTCTGCCCCCCCCCAACGTCATATTTGGGGGGGCTACACCCCCCCTTGCCCCCCCCCCCCCCCCCCCTCCTTCCGCCGCCCCTGTCCATGCCCAAGTGTACGCAAATTTCTGCACCTCTGTCTCGAATTTCTTCCAAACTGTCATGCATGAGAGATTGTTAAATAAAAAAGGTCACCTCCTGGAGGATAGCCATTTTATGGGCAGGGGGTCATGAGAGGTTGTTAAATACAAAAGGTCACTCCTGGAGGTCAGCCATTGCGGATATATTGTAGGATATCTTTGTGACCTTTCTCTTGCACGCTCTGTGTTTAATGGTCCATCCTTCAACTCACAAAAATAAATTTATCATTACATGTAAGCTACATCATGTTGTTATTATGAGTGATATTTAAACTTTTTAAAGTCTTTGTGGGTAAATAATTTTGGCCTTTTGTCTTCTGTAAAATACTGATCTGCCATATAAATTCAGCCAAAACTTTATTTACAAAGGTATTCCATATCGAGTTTGTATGCAAAATTAGGAGTTGGACTGACATCGGGTAGAAGGTGTAAAAAATGGGAACATATTTCACCCTGCCTCCCACTTAAACCACATGAGTGTATATTTTATCAAAATATCTCTTACCTAAACATAACTAGATCATACCCACTGTGCCTGAGGAACAGAATGCAATGAAGACAAGCATAAAACTTTTACATAGCTATTTGTATTAACAACATTATATACACATACAATTCCCTCAGTCACACAGGTAAGTGATCAGGTGCATTGTAGCTATTTGTGATTCTTTAGTGTTTGTGTTACACTAATCCATTTCACTGTCAGAAAATGTGCAAGTTCAACTGGTTTAGTTGAGGTCAACAAAAGTCAGTATGTCACTTATGTAACCTGTTAATATGTCTGTTTAGTGGATAGGCCTGCATGGATGCAGGAACGATAGTGATACTTCCTGCATTTCAGGATCAGTTCCTGCTCCATAGGCAACCCACCAGGCTCCGTCATGAATACCCGTTTTTGCAACCAGTCATGGGAGGACAGGCAGTCAGGGCCAGTTTGCAGGGTGTATATAGTGACCAAATCACGACATCCCTTGGACTAGCTAAAGCCACAGCTAGTACACAACAGTTTCACAGCTTTGTGCCTGTATCATACTATCACACTGCAAGAGCAAGAATACAGTGCAAGCTGTGATTTTCGCACCAAAGCTGTGCAAGTTGTGGTATCACATCACATCAACATCAGCGATGTAAAAGGGTATGTGACTGCTATATAGAATGGAGTCTGGTGGTTTGCCTATGGAACAGGAACTGATCCTGAATGCAGGTAGAATCACTTCATTCCAGCCTAGCAGGTCATTCTACTATCAACAAAAAGCAGACATATTAACAGGTCACATAAGTGGCATACTAACTTTTGTTGAGCCTCAACCTATATATAAAAATACCAGTTGAACTTATACACTTTCTGGCAATGGAGTGCAACACAATCACAAGTAGTTACAATGCACCTGATCACTTACCTGTGTGTGTTGAGGAAAAGGGAAGGAAGTTGTATGTGTATGTAATGTTAATATAGCTGTGTAAATGTTTCACAGCATTCCTTAGGCACAGTGGTTATGATAGTTATGTTAGGTAAGAGATGTTTTGGTAGGCATAAACCATTAGGTTTAAGTAGGAGGCAGGGTGAAATATGTTCCCATTTTTTACACCCTCTACCCGATGTCAGTCTTATTTATCCATAAACACTGGATAAAGTTTAAACAAAGTTCATGATACATCATGATGTAGCTTACATGTAATGACCAATTTATTTATGTGAGATGAAGGATACACCAAATACACTGCATTAAACGCAGTGTGTGCATGAAAAAGACAATGGCTGAACTCTAGGAGGTGGTGACCTTTTGTATTTAACAATCTCTCATGACCAGGGAGGGCCCATAAAATAAGTTTGGAAGAAAATTTGAGACGGATGTGCAGAAACTTGCGTACATGTACTTGGCATGGAATACTGCTCTGCCCGGCCGGCCATCTTAGGTGAAATCTTGTGTCACCAGGCTGTGTGGCAGCAGAGGCCTGTAAGCTCCACTACAATGGACCCAAATGCCAGGTGTTAGGCCAATTGGTACTGCATTCCACTGGCAGTGAAGTCAGTAACTGGGGCAAAGAGTTGGCATCTCACCATTCCTCCAAGTCAACAGTGGTGGCCGAGATTTATGGCCATGATTCGCTCCGCTCTCCATTGCCAAAGCCTTGCCCTACCCTCCTAACTGCTTTGATGTATGTTATTTATTCCTGTAATTAATGATTTAATAATAACAACGAAAAAGAATACACACCAGCACAATGCACTAAATAAACAAGTACAAGCAATAACATTTGAACCATCTTAATATGTTGACACCATTAGGCCCCCAAGACTACGATGAACCAGTGACAAGCATGTGCACAGAGTCCTCTGCTGCCATCATTCTTCTGGCCCTTTCACTTCCCACTATCCTGGTGAGGTTCAAAGCATCATACCTGGAATACATGACTGTGCAAGTTGCATTGCTATGCCCCACAGTCTCAATGAAGTTCAAAAAGTCAGAGTAAAATTCCGCATACTGAGGCAGTGAATAGAAGACCACATGCTTTATTCCTTGGACTTGAAACCTGCAAAGATTAAATCAGGGAGAATGGGAATGGTTTTACAGAAAAGGCAACTGTTAACTAGTAGATGTAAATATCTTCTCCACCTTGAAAATTATTGTAACACACAAACATGCAACCTAAGGATAAACAATCTAGAAAATGAAGTAGCTAAAAAATTAAAATCCCATGCATCCTTGATATTTAACCATCAGCACTAACACTCCCAAACTGTTGATATCAATATATGCTGTATTGAATGCAGCACTAGAGATTATACCTCTTGAAAAAGTGAAGCCTCTCTGTGTAGAGCAAGAATTGTTTTCTTCCTTGCACAAAAAATGCCCTTGCACGTGAAATATCTGATGTCTTGGAATATCTGTACACCACAAGAAATATAATCATTCTTGACTTAAAATCAACACACCAACTTACTCACTGAGATGCGCAAAATTCATTTCTTCTTTCTTCATGTAATTCCGCAGCCTAACAAAGTCAAAGTATGACGACACAAAAATTAATGTCTGTGCCATCAATGCGCCAGTGTGTGCAGGAAGGATCTGTAAAAAGGAAGAATCATATACTGAATTAAGTGCAAGGCTTTAGTAGAACTACTTTGTCAATGAAGTATTTGAAACGTGCATCTGGTAGATCAAGGATGATTTGAGATTCCACACGATGAAACACCTGCGGTAACAGTGCAACCACCTGACAGATGGTGCCTGCATGGCTGACATCATTCACTTTCACTTTGCCTGCATAACCTAACCCAAAAAAGTACATCAAGGTTAGACAAAAAAAAAAAGTAAACAAAACATACTGAAACAGTGCTTGTTAAACAGAGCATTGATTTCTGGTGTAGGAAAACTGGAGAACATTGCTATCTGGCAGTAGTATTTGCTCCAACCATTCAAACACCAATCACGTACGCGTGAGAAATCCACACCATGAGCCTCTTTAGGTTGAAGGTGAAGGTGATGAAAAATGTGCTGTGTACAAATTGCAGTTAGCAAAATTCATAAATGTGAAAATATATATTTTGGTGCTTGTGGGATAGAAGCTACGAAGTCTAGGTTGACCATGTCTTCCTTGTTAACAGCTTGTACAGGGCCAAGGCAGTGGTCCTGGCTGACCTTTATGGCAGGCTGAACCTCAACCAGGTGAAAGCCAACGTCACAGACACCCTCTCCTAATGCTTTGTGCTTGATAATTATAAGGAGTTGTGTTTTATGTGTAGACTAATGACTTTAGAATTACTCAGAACCAATTGTAGATATGTACCGACCCGTAGCCATAGAGGGGTGCTTTGGGTGCTGAAGCACCCTCCCGCTGGTCATTAGGTCCGCTCACAGTACAATGAATAAACTATTTTAATTACTAGCCTTGGACCACTTCAATTCTCATGTTTATCCAATTGAGAAACTTTCTGTCAATTTGGTTTCCTTACCTGTCAGTCAGAAGCTTCTGTCTTGAATGACTATTGCTTTCAAGGCCTTTTTGATCAATCCTCCCCTGCTAACAAGGCTTGACTTCTATCAGTTTCAGCCCCCCACGTGACATCCTGGTTATCAGTTATTCCCTCCACATCCCTAGCGCTAAATCTTGATCCAATTGAATTCAGGGTAACTGTCAAGTGGCAGCTGGGCCTAGATACCTCCCAGGGCTCTCAGTGTGCTTTCTGCCCTGCCCATAGCCTGGACCCTATTGGACGTGCATTATCATGCAAATGTGGGGGTGATGTTATCTCATGCCATAATGCTCTCAGGGACACTTCAGCGCACTTCCTCCACCATGTGCATGCTTCTGTCCAAGTTGAAGCCGGTACTGGGCTCTTTCCTGACCATTCACAGTCACGACCTGCTGATATTCTTGTGCAGCATTGGAATCTTGTACCCTGGACATCTCCGTTGTCTCACCGCTAAATCCTCCAACTTTAGCTGAAGCGGGAGCAATCGTTGGTGCAGTCCTTGAGGCAACGGAGAGCAGGAAACACCAGGCCAACAATGAAAAATGCTCAGCTCTAGGGTGGGTCTCAACCCCTCTAGCAGTTGACTCTTATGGGGCTTGGGGTAGAGAAACATCAAACTTTCTGGCACAGGTTACAGCTAGGCTTGCAATACACCAGTCACTGCCAAAGATACAGGCATATTTTGAATTGCTCTCAAACTTAGGTTATAAGAGCGAATGCCAGAGCCATCCTCCGAAGAGTGTAGAACTGAACTTGTGTTACCGTACGTGTATACGCACCATTATGTATGATATAATTATGTTTAATGTTAATTAGAACGTCATTAAGTCAGCTAGCTCACCGTTTAATGAATAAATTATTTTAAATACTAGCTATGTTTAATGCTAATAGGCACAGCCACGGTACACGCACCTTTGCATTTCAATTTTGGGCTGACATCAGACGTTGATCGCGACACAGTTCCTGTACGTAGCGAGCTGCCAACATCAGGTATAGCTTGTAGGTTTTTAATTGTTGTTACCCATTTGAAGGCACTAAAAAAGGCTGGTCGATCCATAAATGGGCAGTCAACAACAGCGAGAAAGGGAGAAGAAAAGAGCTGAACAGCTGCGATCACTTCACCTTGTCCTGTTTTCGAGCTGGGGCCTGTAACTCTACTTGCATAAGTGGCAGTGCCTGACACCATGCAGCAACCAACCACCAACATCGAATTTGAAGTGAGAGTTGAGACTCCAAATGGAAGTAAGAGCACACGAGTAACTACTGAGCTGCTGTCAAGACATGGAGTATGAGAGGCAGACCACTAATGAAAGGGTACCTGTAGGAGAATTGTTACACGCAGAGCTGCACAACAATACTGGAACCATGTTTAAACATGCTAAATCACCAAATGCCTTTGCTGTTGCAGTCCAACCATTGTTCATGTAATACAACGCTACCACTGGATTCCTAGTCACGTCCATTGGACAGTATAACCGTACATTTCAACCTAAATGGTTACTCCAGTACTCATTATGAATGATGTATAGCACATCAGTTGATGGTGTTTTCTGCAAGTTCTGTGCTATATTCTGTGACAACCGTAATACAAAAGGATACATTTGTCAGTGGACCATTTTGGGCATGGTATAAAATGCAAAAGACCATGAGCATAGCAGTTTGGTACCACCAGCTATCAGTCAAAACAGCTGTGGGCTTTATCCATTCAGTCGAATCAGCTGAGAGATATGTAATTAGCCTAGTGGATAAAGCACGCATTGAAAACATTAATTGGTTCAGAAACAGAGAGATTTTGAAGTTCATTATTGATGCTATTCATTTCTGTGCAAAACAGTGCATCACTCTTCGTGGTGATAATGAAATATCTGCACTGATGCAAATCCTGGGCATTTTGAAACTTATGTCTAAGCATAATGACACAAAGGAAGCACTTAGAAACCCTACAGATGAAAAATGCACAATACATATCGTCACAGACACAAAATGAACTGTTGGATATCATGGGTAGGCTGATGGTATTGCAAGGTAATATCAATGAGATAAATTGAGCAAAGTTCTACAGCATTATGACCGATGAAGTAACTTTCAACATTTTTATCAAGCATATACTTTTATTGTGGAAGCACTAGAGTATATTGGATACAGGATGCATGTAGAAGAACACGGAGATACATTTATAAACTGGGATTCCCACAACTGAAGTGAGGCACAACAATTGTTTGCAAGTATCACTGCTTTTGATTTTATTGTTGTGCTCCTCATTTACTAGTATCTGTCACATCTATCAGGAATTACAGCGAAACTGCATAACAGTTCACTTGACAATGTGGAAGCATATGCAATGATAGAAGACATCCGATGTGTATATAAGCATGAACGTGAGAACAGCAACAATGGATTTAGAGTCATGTATGATCAGGCAACAAGGAATGGCAGAGAAAGTTGGCACCATACCATCAATGCCTCGTGCTGCCACAAGACAGCAACATCGCAGTAATATTGCTTCACTGTCACCTATGGAATACCACAAGAAAAACTTCACTATACCATTTCTTGATCACATTGTACTCACTTGGCTGAACAATTTTCTTCCTTGTCTATCACAGCAACATCACTTATAAAACTTGTGCCATCCGTTATGCGTTCGAAGGAAATTAGTCTTGCAGAAGTTATTAAACAATACAACTCTGATATGCCATCCCCAGAGCTTGTTGATGAAGAGCTATTGCGATGGCAATCGAAGTACAGCTCAGTTCCGAATGAACGTCTACCATCATCTACATCAGCAGCAATCAAGGAGTGTGATGCTGACTTATATCCAAACATACATGTTCTCCTGCAGATTGCTTGTATAATTCCGGTAATATCATATGAATGCGAGCATTGTGCGAGTGCGCTTCGACAACTTAATGATTACATGAGATCCTGTATGGGAAAGGAGAGGCTGGCCAATCTAGCATTGCTGCACATTCACTACGAGCAGAAAACTGAGGTTGACAGAGTTGTGGACACCTTTGCCCGTCTTCATCTTAGACGATTGGATTTGAGTCAATAATTGTACCATAATCATTTCTGCACTGATTTGCTTAGTTACACCATTTAGTAATCCATAGTTATGGAAAAGAAATTACTAATCTATGTATAAGTATAATCATAGTAATCATCGATGGCTTATGAGCCCCCCCCAAGAGAAAAGTCTGGCTATGGGCTTGATGTGTATAACCAGCTGTCAAGCAATCCTGAGGTTGATTTATACTACCTGCCATATGTGATAATCATGATTTACATACCGTTTAACGCAGTTATCAAAGTTAACCCAACAGGTGCGCAACAGTTGGGGTTGCTCATGTGCAAATGACGAGCAAGCGAACACGTGCTTACATCATTCAACTGTTACCTCTGAGGCAGACACTACAACTTGCCATCCCTCTTTTTTTTTTTCTTCTCACCATTTGGCCCATGTTTGAAGGGAGACAAACTGGCGTGCAGAGGCAACAAAATGCTACCACTTCGCAAGGGCAGCAGTTCTCACAAGGACAGCAGGATGCCATGGCGATCACCCTAAAAAACAGTGGGTGATGAGGTCTGTGGCAAAGGAAGTGTTCAAAGAAAACCGTGGCCAGTCACGGCAGGCCGAATCATTGCTACCAGGTGGGACGATGGGTTATAAGGCATTCGGGTATTGATAGAATGGATAATAATGGGGTTAGGACATGGTTGTTGAGTAAATGGCTGGTGCCAATGGGCCACGTAAATGGTTGGGAATGCATGCCTAGTAGTGACAGTGATAGTCCATCCAAATGGTTGGGAATGGATACCCAGCAATGAGAGAAGGGGGCCATGCAAATATGTTGATCGATGAGGATCAGTAGCCAGCATGGGTGGGCCACCATTTTTCTCTCCTGATGTAAGTCTAGAGTACTTGCATTTACTTGAAAACAACTCTCACATGCTGTGGAATATTAGCTACTGATTATTATTCATGCTATTCATTGTTTTGTATTGCGCACGTGATATATAACCTCCTCGGAGCGTGCAAGTGCGTGTAAGTGCGCGTCTAAGATCTCGTTTGTATCAGGGCGAATCACTCGTGCTATAGTTAGAAACACTAAATATTCTACATGATCCTTCGAGCCGGGAACTAATTAAAGCACGAGTGCCGGAAATGACTGAAATGGAACAAATGTCACGGAAGAAGAAGGCCCATGCGGGACACAAGGGGTCTGTCAAGCAAATTTTGGCAAAGGTAAGAGATATGTTGGAGTCCCCGCATGAAAATTCCTCAAAGCTGAGTCAGCAGTTGCAGACGTTGAAGGAGAAACGAGAAATTCTGACTAAACTGGACGCTGCGATAGCTGACGCACTGAATGATGAGAACATCATAGAAGAGATCCCCCAAGCTGATATCTATCATGAAGGGATTGATCTAGCGATAGTAGACATATGAGACGCCTTGTCGGGAATTGACAGAGCGAATGAAGTGGGTACACAACCTGCTACCCACGAGTAACAGCGGAGTGTGCATCAGCAGCAAGGTGACGCGGTCGTGCATAATGCTTCCTCAGAACCGGAGGTTTCTTCAAGGGATCATGTTCCACCCATGAGCTCCACGCCGAGTGCAGAAGCGACATCTACATCACTTGCTTCAGATTCTCAGGCTAATGGGAGCGATTGGACAACGAGTAAAACTTCCAAGGTTGTCACTGAAAAAATTCAATGGGGACTTGACAACTTGGGACGCCTTTCTGGGACTCCTTCAAGTCATCTATTCATGACAACAATGAACTTGCATCAATCGACAAGTTTAATTACCTAAATTCCTTGCTAGAGAGTTCTGCTGCTGCAGCAATAGCAGGCCTCACACTTAGTGAAGCGAACTATAGTGAGGCTGTGGCCATATTCACCAAGAGGTTTGGCAATCGTCATCAAATTGTCACCAAACACATGGACACACTGATGGGTCTAGAAGCTGTAATGTCAAACCACAATCTAAAGGGGCTGTGGCATTTGTATGATTTGGTGGAATCACACACGAGGAGCCTGCATTCACTTGGAATTCCATCATCTTCATATGGGAATCTATTGTCGTCAGTCTTCATGAATAAACTTCCTCAAGAGATTCGTGTGGTCATAAGTAGGGAGGTTACAGATGAATGTTGGGACCTAGATGCAATCATGAAGATTGTGGAAAGGGAGATCAGTGCAAGGGAACGAGAATCTGCAAATGCTGCTTCACCAGTAAGGAAGCAACCCAGAGAAGGTCCGGTTACTACGTCGGCGTTGCTGTAACTCCTCCATTGTTTGTTCATTTTGTGGCCAGCCTCATCCTTTTTCTGAGTGTGGAAGTGTGACTGTCGTCGGGGAAAGGAAGCAGTTGTTAGTCAAGGCCAAAAGGTGTTTCGTCTGTTTGCGGAAGGGCCACATAGGGAGGGAATGTCAGTCGTTGGGTAAATGTTAGAACTGTGGAGGAAGACACCACTTGAGCATCTGTTTAAAATCCAAGCATAACGGACCACAAGACACAACACGAGCAAGTCAAAAGACAGTTCAAAATGCTTCTCCCAATGATCAGGTACGAGCCACTAATGAACGACTACCGGCATCCAATGGATGATCTCCGGCAGTTTTCTCAATGTACTTTAGCACTAAGACACCAGTGTTGCTACAGACCACTTGTGTCAAGGTCAGGGCCCCTGGCCAAACAACACCTATGATTCAAACTAGGGTTTTGCTGGATAGCGGTAGCCAGAGGTCTTATATCTCAAGCAAGTTATGCAATGAGCTTGGACTTGAGGAGCGCAAGGAAACGCTACTAGTGAAAACATTTGAAGGAAGGGTTCAGGCGTGCAGAGTAGTCAACCTCAGTGTGATGACAAGGGCTGGAACAGACATGGGTTTATCTCTACTCTCCATTCCGACCATCTGCGAACCACTAACAGAACAGCCTATCACTTATGCCACCAGCCGTTTTTAGTATTTGTCTGGTCTAGACCTTGCTGACTCAGGTGATGTGGAAGATAGTCTGGAAGTGGGTGCCCTAATTGGAGTAGACCAATACTGGAAGATTGTCACAGGGAAGGTTGTGAAAGGGTCAATTCACAGTAAACAGGACCACCTTTACACCATCACCATCTCATATCATTGCACAACTTTCCATATATCTTATCCCTTTCAAACTAGACTCAATTGCTGTATATTTGTATATCCAAAGTTATTTGGTTTATAAAATACAACTATATAATTTTTTTGGTGACCTTTAGCACTTTGAAGGGATACTTCTATGAGGCCTCTACAAGTGGTCACACAATTTTGCTCTGTATCATAGGGTGCTAGCCCATGCGACAACAAGCAATGTAGATTTTTATTAGTATGCATAAGGGGTTAAAGTAGCCTATGAATATGTTATGATAATTATAGTAGTAAAAAAATTTAAAAAATAACATGCTCCCAAATGCACCATTTTTTTAACATGAGTACCTCTTGGCATCACTAAACTACTGTGCTTTATATTTTACTGGGATTAATATGCATTGGGCTGGGAAACCTGTTTTAAGTATAGCATCCATTTTGATCCCTTATGTGTTACAAGGTTAATGACAAAGTTGTGATAGAGGTAACCCACATGTTTATACAACTGTAAGCTCTATGCTGACAAGGGTGCTGACCGTTCAATTGATACTTGCGCTTGTGGTTGTTGATGCCAGTGTAACAATGAAAAGGGCGTGGGTATCCCATGCCATACTTGTGCATGCCGACAATGCACAATATAGCGTGCGCAAGTATCAATAGAATGGTAAGTAACTTGAACAATAGATATAGCTCACAAGCCTCAGCGCGGCGCTAAACAGGCTACCTGCATGTTTAATAATAGATAAAAGGATCTTACACTCGTGCAATAGGCCATTCTGTTAGCGCGCGCTTTGCCTTTAGTCATGTCCTTTCCTCCGCGTAAATGCTGCTGTGATCCTTTAAAGTGCCATAAGATAGTCCAAAAACGGGATCTGAGACCTGTATCACAAACTCTTATTGCCCTGCTCCCGTCACTTGGCCTTACCCATCTTCAGTACCTATGTACTTCTTGCCGCAAAAAACAGAAGTCCCAAGTGGATGAAGCTGCAATGCCTCCAGCTGAGGCAATGGATTACATCATTGAATGATGCCAGTTGCAGTGAGAATAAGGAAAGTGAAGATGAAGAAGGCTCTATTAGTGAGGAAACAAGTGACAGTTCTGTGGAGGATGCTGAAGGACCATCTTTATCAAAGAAGGTAAGGAGAATTGAAGAGAAAGAAAGTGAGGACATTGTACTGCTGGCAAGTGATGCAGAAGAAATGGTCAAGCAACTCAAAGAAAAGTTCCAACAATCAAAAACAGGGAGCGATAGGATGAAGGTGTTGACAGTGTTACCAAAAAGTTGGTCCACACGTAAAGTTGCAACATTGTTCAATGTATCACGGAACACAGCAAGGCATGCAAAGAAGCTGGTAGCAGAGAAGGGTATACTGTGCAGCCCTAAACCCCCCCCCCCCCCCCCCCCCCCCAAGGGATCCAAATCTCTCTCTGTCAAAACTGAAGCAGAAGTAAGGAATTTCTATTACTCAGACAGTATTAGTCGAGTGATGCCGGGGACAAAAGATTGTCTTTCAGTGTTAGGTAGTGATGGAAAAAGAGTACATATTCAGAAGAGGCTGGTTCTGTGCAACCTCAGAGAGGCCTACAGTGAGTTCAAGACACAACACCCTGACACCAAGATAGGATTCACCAAATTCTCTATTCTAAGGCCAAAAGAGTGTGTTCTTGCTGGAGCTAGTGGCACACATTCTGTGTGCGTCTGCACACTCCACCAAAATGTCAAACTGATGCTTATAGGGAGTCAGCTTGAGAAGTTAACAGGTGGAACAATGAAACACTATCGCCACTGCCTTGCAGTAATGCACTGTAACCCTCCTAATGTTGAGTGTTATTTTGGCAGTTGCAACCAGTGCCCTGGTGTGGATTCACTCACTAGTTTACTGCAAGCAGTTATGGATGAGAATGCCATAGACATAGTAGAACTTAAACAGTGGACAATGACTGATCGTGCCTCTCTGGTAACAAGAGTTCTTCAGGTGAATGAGTTCATAGATACCTTCACTACTATGCTTAAGAAACTACTTGTTCACGATTTTGTTGCCAAAATGCAGGCTGCGTTTATGCGTGAGAAAAGGGAGAGCCTAGGAGAAGGAGAGTTTTTTGTTATTGCTGATTTCTCTGAAAACTATAGTTTTGTAGTGCAAGATGAGATTCAGGCATTTCATTGGAACAATGGCTCTGCTACTATCCACCCTTTTGTGTGTCACTATATCAAGGATGGGAAACTGACGAACTTGTGCTACATTGTAATATCTGAAAGCACCCAGCATGATACAGTAGCCGTTCACCTCTTCCAGCGCAAGCTTCTTGATTTTTTGACAGAACATTGTGGAGGTAAAAAAAAAAACAGACAAAGTATACTACATGTCTGATGGCTGCACTGTGCAGTATAAAAACTATGGACACATAGAATACATGTACTTTGCCCATTGTTGTCTTAGTGTATAAACTGTGGGTTATCCTATCACAACTTTGTCATTAACACCTTGTAACACATAAGGGATGAAAATGGTGCTATACTTTTATTAAAACAGGTTTCCCAGCCCAATGCATATGAATCCCAGTAAAATATAAAGCACAGTAGTTTAGTGATGCCAAGAGGTACTCATGTTAAAAAATTGGCACATTTGGGAGCATGTTATTTTTTGCTACTATAATTATCATAACATATTCATAGGCTACTTTAACTGCTTATGCATACTAATAAAAATCTGCATTGCTTGTTGTTGCATGGGCTAGCACCCTATGATACAGAGCAAAATTGTGTGACCACTTGTAGAGGCCTCATAGAAGTATCCCTTCAAAGTGCTAAAGGTCACCAAAAAAATTAATTATTCATATAGTTGTATTTTAAAAACCAAATAACTTTGGATATACAAATATACAGCAATTGAGTCTAGTTTGAAAGGGATAAGATATATGGAAAGTTGTGCAATATGAGATGGTGATGGTGTAAAGGTGGTCCTGTTTACTGCGAATTGACCTGAAAGGCATAGCTGGTCCAACTGCAATCGAACCGCATTTGGTTGGATTCTATCTGGTCCTGTTCCAGGTCTCACCCTTGAACCAGCCGTGACATGTTTGAGCACTGTTCATCTGATGAAGGTGGATGCATCTGTCTGCTCCTCTCAAGAAGAAATTGCAAATCTAGAAGGCTGTTTACAAGCGTTTTGGGACCTCAACACACTGGGGATTAAGGAATGTGATACTTCTGTCTATGACAACTTCATCATTCCATGATGGTTGTTACTGTGTTCATCTCCCCTGAAAATCACCACGTGTCATGCTCTCAGACCACTTCGACCTAAGCCAGAAACGTCTCTTCAACCTACTGAAGAGGCTTAGGCAGACACCACACATCTTAGCGCAATATGATGAGATCATTCAAGAGCAGATCAGAGCGGCATAGTTGAGGTGGTCAATCCTTCTGACATTGGACCTATCAGAAACAACACATTATCTCCCTCACCATGCCGTGCCTTAACAAGGCTTGGAAATACTGTGGGATTTATACCGTAAAATCCCACTTAAATGCCGTGGCATCTATTTGGGACAAAAAATACTTGCGTCGAAGATTTGGATACTCCCCAAAGAAATACCAGCACTGTTGCAAGGGTGGCTGAAGGTTGCACACATGCTGGGACAATCAATCAATCGAACAATCTGGCGAAGCTAGGAGGGTATGTCGTTACAGCGGTGCTGCTGTTTTCGTGGGAGTATTCGTGTTTATCGTCCCAAATAGATGCCGCGGCATTTTATGGTACCCTGCAATAGTAGATGGTTTTCCAAAAGTTTGTACAGCAACTGTCTACAATTCATGGCTTAATTTATTCTCCTTTTATAGAGTGGTTCTCCTAAGTCCGGTAAAGAATGGGCTTCAGGAGAAGATATAGCTCAAACACATGGGGATATAACACTGATAACAAGGCTCAGGGGAAAACAGAAAGCAAAAAGGAGAAATAACAGGACACTACTTTTTTCTTCTTCATATGATTGTTGAATGCAGAAGAGTATATCCCACATCCTGAGATGCATCCATTTTGCAGAGGCTATGCATAGCTTCATCCTTGTAGCCCACCACATACTGGCACATAGTGGGGCGGACAATTTAAGAGTGGATGACCTGTCTTCCTTAATATCCAAGGTGCCAGATCCCAACTGTGGCTTCAACAACTGGGCTGGGGATCCGGAGGATGGACCAACAAGACATGGGTCAGGTGGTTGAGAGACTCCGTCGGGAGTCCCTTACCCCAGCCACCAGGCGCACCTATTGCTCGGCACAGGGTCGCAAAGGAGCACACTCGCTCAAACGAGGACGTATTGTGCAAATTTGTAGCAAGGATGTTTTTGTCTGTGAACCAGTCGTACCATTCAGCAGTGCACCATCTTCAGATTATGAGCGGCTTGGGTGATCCGTTTGTGGCCAAGATGCCTTGACTACAGTATGTATTGAAGGGGGCACCTGGAGTCGATCAAAGTCAACCCCCAGGGACCAAGCGTTCCCACCTGCCAATCACAACCACCATCTTGCTGAGGACAAAGGATGTCCTAGGCAGAAATGGCTGGGACTACAACAGCACCATGCTAAAGGTTGCATGATGCTTGTTATTTTGGCTTACTGAAATCGGGGGAGCTAACAGTTCCATCTCTCAACTAATATTGCCCCAGTCCCACCTCAGCATGAATGAGGTGTCCGTCAACAGAGCTGGGAGGCCGAGGATAATACACCTCATTCTTAAAGCAGGAAGGGTGAGACCATCTCCGTGGGCAAGACTGAGAAACCACTGTGTCCTGTGGTGGCCATACTGATCTACCTGGCGGCATGGGGGCAGCCGGGAAGGACCCCCTGTTCCTACACAGCGACCGATGTTTCAAGGTCCAATGCTACAGCCGTGGGAGTTGACAAGTTAATGATCCAAACTTTGGGACGGTGGAAGAGTATTACCAATTTAGCTTATATCTGGGTACCAAGGGAATGCCCTGCAGCGATATCAGCGAAGCATTATTAGCAGCACAAATGTTACTTTATTTCGAGCTATGTGTGATGGCTGCAGCAGCAAAGTATGGGGAGAGTTCGGGGGTAGGCGTGCATCCCCCTTTGGGTGGGTTGAGTTCATTCCCCAACGGTGGTAAGTGGGGGCCATAATTCAGGGGGTCATGTGCCTTGAGCCAAGTTTAGGGTCTGGGCACACAACCCGGCAAAGCTCTCCTGTCAACCATTCTCCCAAACCTTGGATGTTATTGGCGGCGGCAACTACTTGGGTTACATGACTATTACAGAGTTCAACATTGACAGTAACCAGTAATCATATTCATATACTGTGCTAATTAAATTTCACACTGGATTCGTGCAGCGAAAGGGACTTATGTAGGGCTCACGCTCTTGATCAATTATGCACTTTCGAGCGCTCTCGTTGAATTGCTCTATTGAATTGTGCACTAATGCTATAAATATGCACAGCTCTTTCCTTAGAATAATAAAAGCACATACTATTTTGTGTACTATACAAAGTAGCGAACTTTAAATGGGCACAGAATATTAGGTAACCATGTTTTAGTCCGTGGCTGATGACGCATTATTGTAATAATATATTTTGATGAGGTAAGCTGCCAATTAGAACGGGTTTTTAAACTGACTGTACAAGTCAAACGCATCATCTGGAGGACGTTTTAACACCACCATGTGTCACTACTGATGGATGCGCACCATACCATCGTCTTAAAAGTTTTGCAGCACCTTCTGTTTTGTACATCCACTTGCACCTCTGGGGGGGGGGGGGGGGGGGGGGGGTGTCACAATTAGTGCCAAATTAGAACGGGGCATGTTTTGTAGCTTTTAAAATAATTTCAATCAAACAGACAACCAGCACTGTCATCTTTGATAAAATGGCAAAAGAGACAACTACCCCTGAACAGCCGTCCAATAGGCAATCCAACGACAATCCTCCGTTTAGTGAGCGCCAGTTGGCCTGGATGGCTAACTTCATGGCACGTAACACCCAGGCCTCGTCTTATACCATGCAGGGGTCGTCCTCCAGTAAGAGACGTAGTAATCGTAGCTAGGAGATGCATGGGAATGTGTTTGAGTGCTATCACTCGTCATTAGCGTTATATATATATATTGTCAAACCATTGTCGTCCGAATCTTGCCCGAACCAAATTAATGCATCCATGATGGTAGCGTATGTGTGGGTATGCACATCAGTTGTGTGCTGTATCTCTGTACCCCAAACCTAGGTTTTGAACTCGGAGTCCACCAAGGCTCCCCCTACAAGACTCCACCCACGACAGGCACCGAGATGCCAACATTTACCCCACTCGGTGGAGCAGAGTTGACCACTTCGCAGCAACAGTTGCTGCTAGATCCCGCAACATCGCTGCAGGGTAAAGCGAAGCTTGGACTTGGACTTCGTCGAGATGTCAGATATGCTCCCTGATGCATGGCAGGAGCACTTGAATCCGGGAAGCGACCCTCTATCGTCTTCACGCCGTTTCGTTCGAAGAGCACCAATCACAGAAATCACGCTCTGGCTAAAAGGTTTTGGTCGGTTGGCCTCAGTCCTCACATCGAGTTACCCCAGCAAAGCTGCTGAGATGCGGGCGTACCAGTCCTCAATAATCCGAGCCGCCCGTACCTTCAATGGTAGCCTAAGACTGGCAATTCCGGCACGAGGCCCTTGCTCGAAGGGACCTGAATTGGTCGGTGACCAACGCTCATCTATATAGCGAACCATTTACCTGGAGTGCCAAAGTGATTTCCCGGTGCCGCCACTGTCTCAGCGAGACACACGATCTTCGGGCCTGCCCTGTGAACCTGGACAACCTCGACCCGGCAGCCCGAAGGCAATCGAGTCCCGGAAATTTGTCGAAGGACGTTTGCCGCAACTATAACAACGGGAAATGTCGGTACAGCCGCTGCAAGTACCAGCACGTCTGCCGAGATTGCCATTACCCACATCTATGGAGCTCTTTGAGTAGCAATTGTGTAGTACTATAATTAAGGCTCCGTCACTTATAGAGTGACGTGACCAGGCAGGGTTGGCACGCCCACGGGTGGGCTATGCCTCGAGACCACACCCCCAAACGGGGCATGTACCTACACCCTCGAAGCCTGGGGATGGCCAATGTATAGGATATGGTCACACATTAGCGGTGCTCCCGTACTCGCATCGAGTGGGAAGGTTAAAAAAGCCATGCATTGCAAGTGCTAGCAAAAGCCCTCCTTTTCCCCATTTTTCTATTCATAACTCATGCGACAAAGTTTTTAAGCTTAAAGCTCGTGGAAGAGCTACTTAAGTCAAAGAGAGGCTTTGTGACCTCCATTGAAAATTACCTTAAGTGAGTACTAAATGAGCCATAGCTTGCCTGGTGGAAATTGGCATCACTAAGTTACAGTTATTACACAAATCTGCACAAAAAAGAATGAGGTTCAAACCCCTAGATCTTCTATAACCGCTTGGGAATCGCTGGAAGTCACTTGCTTACCTGTACTTGGTTAAATAAATATTAATTGGAAAGTTATTGAGAGATGCATGTATAGTACGTACGTATACAATCGGCTATGATTTTAATGGCTTTCAGATCAGTGGTATGTCCTCATTGTCCTGGGTACAGTTCGTCCTTACCAAATGCTAGGCCTACTTTCTTTGACCCCACGAACTGGTCAGTTCTGTGGAGCGGATATCATTTACGTAATTCCATAAAAGCTCCATCGTGGCATCTTACAATTAACTGGGATAGGTGCTTTCCCTTTTGCTATATTTAGCTTATGGGCTTAATATAGCTTATGCGCTTTAAGCTTTAGGTTCACTAACCATTTTAAGCTTACGATAAAGCCAACCCGTTCTAATATGGCAGAGCTTTTGCCTTTGATGACAGACGCACCATATAAATGAAATGATCACTACATCGACCCTGCTATGATAAGACAGGTGCAACTGAAATTTTTGATACAGAGCAATTCATCATGGGTCTAATAATTTACCATCACTAGAACCATGTTATGCATTAGCATGTTGATGCAAACACAGCAAATGGGAGAACATACAATGGATGTTTCCAACAATCCATTATATGTTCTACCGTATCCAATCAAATTTGGCCACAAGACAAGAAATTAAGATAAGTAAAACTTTCTCTTAGCAACCACCAATACAGATGACATTATATAAATGTGGTGGCAGCAGCCATTAAATTTTTTTTTTAATGCTTACTGTAGTACACTTCAACTATCTATAGAGTACTGTACTGCTTCCTCTGAATTTGGGCTATTGAATATCAACATGTATTTAAGTGCAAATTACTTATCCATTTTCCCCTGAATGCCATTTACAGTGAGCTCATTAGCCAAGAGTAGTGATGTCATAGTAGGAAGGTTTTTTATGCACTTGCAGAAAAGATAAACAAGGATGGGAGTATGCGTAACTTTGAACATAATTTGGCAGTAGATAAACAAAATGCCATATTATTAACATTAAGCTCCAGCCGAATTTTACAGTTATACAATACTTAGCTTACCAAAAGATGTTCCCAGTTCTGCATTAGCAACACATCAGCCTGGTCCACAATAACCACCTCCAGAGATGACAAGAAGTCATAATCACGTTTTTTCTCCCTGACCATGCATGACCATGTGTGACCAAACCACACCTCAAACTAACATGGTACACATACCCTTCAGCACCAATGATCATTCGAAGTCCAAGAGGTGATGCAATGAGGATGTCAGAGTGGTAGAATTCTGAATATAACTTCACTATCTTGTTGTTAACGGCAACTCCAAGGCGGAAACAATCATCTATATTACCAGCAAATAGAGCATGAAAGGACCCTGCAAGAATAGAGCAGTATATGTACATGTAAGGTGAAAATACACTTAGGCCCCTTACCTGGTTTTTGTGCTTTAGGAGGCAATGTTGTTTCATCTTTGAATTCTTCATAAAATCGTCGCTTATTATTCACTTGACCCTATGAAATCGTGATATATATTGCAAATGCAATTTCTTTTACTATTATCAGAAACCTCTCCATTGGGTAGTAGCAGATTGATAGCAATATCAACTATCCTCAAGGCCGCTTCTCGAAATGGCACAAGAATGAGTATTTTTGGCCTGGTAAGTCCTTGATCTTGGAGATCCCTGTGCAGTTGCACCAATTTAACAACACATGACGACAACACACATTCAAACTAACTCAGCATGTTTGCCTTCCTTTGCTGTACGGTGTAAAAATGAATTGTCCTTCCGCACTCGTGAGCGTGTCCTGTTGACCAGAGTACCAAAACACACATTTGTTGCCAGCAAACATAAACAGCAGCAATATATTTACTGCAATGCCAAAATAATGCTTTGCTGTCTAATAGAATTTAACCCCCCCCCAAACAAAAACAAATTATCACACATGGAGTTGGCAAGCATGCACCTGAGCCATGACTAACTTCAGTACATGATTAAGAGCATGTAGGACATATGTCCTTCTTATTTCCTCCCCATTCTCAAATGTTCGCCTTGTAAATAGCAAATCCTGAAAAGAAGTGAGAGCTAAGTATCAGGTAAAAGTAATGCATAAAGAACATGTGCCAAAAGATTAGCATGGAAGAACATGTACCCAAAAAGTATAAAACAAAGACATCACACATCTGTACAGTCCCCATGAGCTCACCTTGTAGCTGTTTAATATAGAGAACAAACGTCCTTGCAAAATTGTCATGCACGCTGGTCAAGGGGTGGTGGAGGGGTTAAAGAAGATAAACAGCTGGCAAAAGCTACACAAATCCTACTAGAGTATCAACAGCCTTGGATATTTGAGGGTTGGGCATGCAATTAGTTTCATAACAAAAAGACACCATGTACTAAATTGGTGTTACTGCAGTGACACCTTCCCAAACAGTAGCACACACACAAACACACACATACACACACACACACACATAATGTAAAATTCAAACACAAGTTACATACAAGGATCCTGTGTACATTGAGTGTTGACTGCCTTCCATTGAGACACTAGTCTCTGTTTTACCTTTAATAGAAAGGTAACATACCATGGGACACAGTTCCCAAAATCCCTCACGCCTACATGGAGTTCAGCCAATGGTTTGTGCTGCATACATATTGCAGTATTCCTCGTAGGAAGGCAAGCTGCACAGCTAATACAACCAATGTCTTTATCCTTCAAGATGATGATATGTATTACATTGTTAAGTGTATTCACTAGAAATGCACAAACGTACATACCAGGGTTCGACTGTAGTGAAGTGGCTGCTCTAGTGTCTTTTTGAGTGCTGCAATTTCTTCACTGCTAAGGGTTTCTTCAATGTGCACACTGAAGGGATCTGTAATCAAATTAAGTATTCACTATTAGGTGAGATCATCTCCTCAGGACATTGGAGGGAAGGTAAAAGATGACATGCAGAGCAGTATGGACAATGATCCAAGTTATATCAATGCCACTATGTGCTTGCCTGTTAAATGAAACTGTACCTTTGGAGCAGACAATAACAGGTTCTTCATCACTTTCGCCTTCAGAGACATCCTCTACAATGTCATTATCATTTTCAGTCAACTCCACCTTATCATTTTCACTATCACTTCTTCCAGAGGCCTCATCATCTTGATTATGTACAGAACCTTCCTCCTCTCCAATTAGATCATCAGTATACCCCTTCCCAGGTACCTCTTCTTGCTGGGGTTCCATATCATATCTGGGCTTCTTTCTGTGACAACTGGACAGTGAGCTGATAAGTACATCATATGCAGATGGACTTTCCTCCTGGAAATAGCAAATATTAAATATCATTGCTTAGGCTCATGAACACCAATGTATCCATGCACTGGCAGACATATCTGCATTACAAAATAATAACACCTCTGATATCTATCTACATTATCAGGTTTGGGTTGGGGTCTATGACCTTTGATTACAGATTACACAGCGCTTCTACAACTAAAATTGATTGAAACAACAAAAAGTTTCTTACAGTTCAGTTATGATATACATGTACATATCTCTGATTGTATTAGGAACAACTAACATATTTCAGTATGTGGCTAGGCTTAATGGTATCTGTATTATGCAGAGAGGGCACTTCCCAGCCCAGATAAAGCAGTTCAATACATAAATGGTTTAAACAATCTAAGGTGAAAATTATAAAGACAACGCTATTTTGCCATTGAACTCATGCATATGTGGTCCTTGCATGTCTTTAAAGTGTAGAAGAAAGGCATTGACAGCTCGAAGCTAAGAAGACAAGTGCTTAAGTTAAATGCAACCATCTTAAGCAAGTAGAAGAACAGATCAGGAACTACGTTAGTAGTTCCTATATAGGAATTGACCCAGGTCGTGAATATCATTTTATACGAATCGCTTTAGAATCTCCTAGGACATCTTCAGATATCAGATATATGAAAAAAGCATGAAACTGATATACGTAATCATCACATAATATGGAATGCTATATTAAAGCGTTCCCATGGCAACATTCACGTAAATTAGAATTGTGCAGTGTTATGAACAGGTGGGATTTCATTTGATCGCAATTTAGTTCATCACTTTTGGCTAGTGAATTTGTTTTTGTCAAACTGCTTTCACGTCAACAAAAGAGGAGAGCTGAATGACGAGAGGAATACCTCCAAAATCGAGACGACAAGTTAGAATCCTCCCATGTTCGGTATAATGCCGATCCTGAAAAAAAGCTGGCGTCTGCTCGTGACAGCTACAGAACAGATCGTGAAAAAAAAAGTGGAAGTCTGTAGCTCATACCTCGTCAGAATTCTGTTCAAAGCACTGCCGCTTAGAAGCTTGCACTGCTGACACTTTTGCCTCTATGAAGCTCGTATCTCGACAATAAGTTAAAATTAATAGAGGAAACAAGTACATTGTAAAGACAAACATTCTCTAACGAGAAAATTAGTGGGATATAGGAATTGAAGTGAAAGGTGGTGTAAAAAGGAAGGGAACAAGGATTTGGGAAAAGAAAAATCCTATATTTAGCACTTCTTTTGGTTCTGTTATATTTACACGTGCTAAATATAGGATTTTTGTCTCAATTTTTCTTTTCCCAAAACCTTGTTCCCTTTCTTTCTACACCACCTTTGCCTTCAATTACTATATCCCAATAACTTTCTCATTAGAGAATGTTTTTCTTTACTTGTATACATTGCAATGCACTGGCCTGAGGCTGCATTACTGGAGTTGCCTAAATTGGTGCAGCAGTGGTCAGAGACATATAACAACTGGGCTGGGAATGAGGGACTTTACGTTTGGAAGACGTCTATTTCTCTTAGAAAGTGCTTGACTGCAATTAACTAGCACTCGCGAAACTAACTAACTCAACCTGCCTGAGCAGCACTAATAACCTGACAAATCGCAAGTTCTGAATAGCCCTCCATTACAATTTGAAGCATTGTCATGTGACATTATGCTACCAGAAATTTTAGCCAGCAATACCTCTTATCCTAGGACATAATCAAACTATTTTGATCACGTGCATAGTACTGAGATATATTTTTGTGGTGTGGACACATGGTGAATATATATCTGATTTCATCTAACCACTGGCCAATCTTACAGTGCAGAGTGGTTGAGAAACATGGTGTCAGAAGTGGGATTCTACTGGTAAGAAAGTGATACCATGAAAGTTATGCGCGAATGGTAAAGTATTTGGCACCAGAGCCTATTTGGGAAGGCGATCTCCACGACCAGATGTACGAGACAATGCGATTCGAGGAGGGTGAGGATTCCAATAGCTTTAAGGTGGTGGCACCTGCGACTTGCAACTCTTAACAGCAACAAAACCTAATGAAAGCGAGGAAAGTGTGGCCGCACTTGGAGTGAAAGAGCTCGGAGTGAAAGACTGTGAAGAGAGAAGGTTGCAACAAGAGGGCTTTAAGAGAGAGAACCCAACCAAACGGGGTTATAATCAGGGTGCCAGGCAGGGATGAGGAGACAGAGTATGCTCTAGATGTGGACTATCGCACCGACCTCAGTAGTGTCCAGCCTACGGAAAGAAGTGTGCCAAATGTAATGGTCCTAACCATTTGCGAGGATGTGCTCATCGGGCCGCCCCACACATCTAGTGGCAGAGGATATGACTCAGTCTGATTCTGACGACGACTATGTGTGCTTGATTTCTGTGGAGAAAGTGGGTAAAAAAAGCTTCTTGCGAAAGTGCCCTTTAGGGTCAAGGGTGGAAACCAGACTATCGTCTGTCAGCTTGACACCGCGGCCTCGTGCAACATGTTGACAGCATCTGACTACTGCAGACTCGGTATCCCAGGTTTGCAGAAGACACTTACAATGTACGATGGCACCGTGAGGAGATCCATGGGGCAATGGCAGACGCAGATGTACAACCAGCAGAAAGAGTTGACGTGGTTAGACTTTGAGGTGCTGGAAACCAAACACCACACTTCGCTGTCACTCGATCCTGTATCAGCCTGAGCCTACTGTCATACGAAACCAAGTCTGTCTGCCTTGCAGAGGCTGCACAGAATATGTCCAAGGAAGTTCTGTTGAGGGATTACAAGGATGTCTTTAGAGATATCGGCTGCCTTCAAGAAGAATACGACATTATAGTGGACCAGTCCATCCCTCCAGTACAGAATGAACCCAGAAAGATCCCACATGTGATGCGAAAAGCAGTAACTGAGAAACTACAAGCTATGGAGAAAGAGGGTCTAATTGCAAAGGTAGACACCCCAACACCATGGATCAGTAACCTGACGGCAGTCAGTGCCTGACAAGGTTCAAGTCAGAGTATGTTCAGATCCTCGGGACTCAACGCTGCTATCGAAAGGAATCATTTCCACATGCTGACTCTAGATGACGTGCTACCCACTCTGAACAAAGCCAAGGTTTTCAGCCTGCTCGATGTGAAAGATGGGTTCATGCACATCAAGTTGACTGAATGCAGTAGTTTCTTGACCACTTTTTGAAGACCACGAGGCCGTTAAAGGTGGCTAAGACTACATCTTGGCATCTCTTCAGCTTCCAGCGCAGGTTGCAGGCGGCCTTGCATGGTATTGACGGTGTGGCTGTCGTGGCTGACAATGTTCTAGTGTATGGGACCGATGAGCGAGAAGAGGAGGCATGTCGCAAGCATGATGAGGCATGTCGCAAGCATGATGAGGATCTGGTACAGGTACTTCCTGAGAGGCGCTCGACAGTGCAGTATCAAGTTCAACAAGCAGAAGCTGCGTCTACACATGCCTGAGCTACTACATTGGCCACCAAATCTCCAAAGTCTATGGTGTGAAGCCCAACCCAGCCCCATTGAGGACCTACTGAGCGGGCAGCGTTTGAAGAAGTGAAGAGTCTCATCAGTACCGACCAAACCTTGACCTTTTATGATGAGGCAAAACCATTGGTCATCCAGTGTGACACAAGCACCAAGGGGCTGGGGGCAACCCTGCTCCAAGAGGGACGACCCATTGCCCCAGCATCAAGGTCCCTGTCGAAGAGTGAAAGAACTGTGTGGCCATTGAGAGTGTTTGGCCATCGTGTTTGCGTGTTGGAAGTTCAACTAATACATTTACAGGAAGAAGACTCGGGTCGAAACAGATCATAAGCCACTGGAGGTTATTGCAAAAAAATCTATCCTGGTAGCTCCCAGACGACTGCAGTGTATGTTGCTGTCCCTACAGCGGTATGACCTGGACATAAAGTACTGCCCAGGAGAGCAACAGGTGATCGCTGACACCCTGTCCCGACTGCCAGCAGAGGTCCCAAAGACTGAGGAGCTGACCAGAAAGGAAGTATTTCAACTGACAATGGCAGAACAGGAAGCACAGGAGTTGTGAGATTATTGATGAACATGAATTTCTGCAGGTGAGAGATCAAAGGCTGGTGGAGATCCAATGGTAGATCTAGAACAGAAAACCTTAATGCAGATTATTACGCAAGGGTGGCCCACCACCATTCAAGAGGTGCCCATTTTGGTCAGGAAGTACTGGAACTTTCGTGAGACTCTAACAGTGCAGGATGGCTTTATCTACAAAGGTGTTCAGGCAGCGGTACCTGAATCGATGAGGGCTGACTGTTTAACCCATCTGCATGCTAGCTACATGGGTTGAGTCAACTTTGCGGCCGATATGAGATGCTTTGTACTGGCCAAACCAAAGACATCACTTCCGTGATGGCACAGTGTTGAGCCTATGAGGAGGAGGGCATTGCACAACCCAAAGAGGAATATCGAGTGCATGCAATACCCAAACACTGACTGGAGAAAAGTTGGTATGGACTTGTTCCGATGTAAAGGAAGAGAATACCTGATAATAGTTGATTATTTCTTTGAGGTTTCCAACCTGTCAAACACCCTAGCCTTCACTGTAGTCCAAGCTGCTAAACAGCAGTTCTCAAGGCACGGGATTCCCTTAGTCGTTCAGACAGATGGAGGGCCACAGTTCATGTCATCTGAATTTTAGACCTTCGCAAAGTCATGGGAATTCCAGCACACTGCCTCATCACCTTACCACAACAGGTCAAATGGCAAGGCAGAAGCGGCTGTCAAAATTGCCAAGCGAACCTTCAAGAGGAGTTCAGATCCATACTTAGCTCTGCTTGAATGGCGCAACATTAACAAGTCCATGCCAGCATTTGTTCGCTAGGAGAACTCGAGGAGCAGTGCCAACAAGCAGTTCCAAACTCAAACAGGAGCCCCAGATAGAAATGCGGGAGAAGAAGACTGGAAGACAGAGGCAGATTCAGGCACAGCAAGGCAGGAAGGGCCACAGGTTGCCACCTTTACAGTATGGGGAACCTGTACTGGTACAGGATTTACGGGCTAGTAAAACCAAGTGGCTGAGAGGTCAATGCATGGACCAGTTAACTGAGCATTCAAATACAGTGCACGTGGAGGGACAACTGCTCCATCGAAACAAGAAGTTCATGAAGCCCTCAAGTCATGTGCCAGAGTACCCAGTGGGAGGAGGATACAATCGATGACCGACAGGAGGCACACCCAGAACACCCAAGGACTTTCAATTGGGGCTGCAGGCCCCTAACAGTCCACGTGTAGTAGCTGGGTCAGCGTTAAGCAGCAACTCTAGGGAATTACCCCTATCTCGACCACTAAGCGAAGGAGAGTATCCAAGCCAGCAGTCAGCCAGTTGGCCCATCAACCACAGCCTCGGGCCATACGTAGTGGCCGGTTGTTCAAGAACCAGACCGGTTTAGGGACTTTGTGAAACTGTAGTGTCATCACTAGATTTAAAGGGAGGAAGTTTATGGTACATACATGGGGGGGGGGAGGGGGGCTAGACGGGTGGTCACATGCAGAGTACTGAGATATATTTTTGTGTGGACATGCGGTGAATATATATCTGATTTCATCTAACCACTGGCCAACCTCACAGCGCAGGGCGGTCGAGAAACATGGTGGGAGGAAGGGGGGGTTATAATGAAATATCAAAATGACGTTATCTTTTAAATAGTTTGGATACACCCCTTCATAGCAACATAGATAATAGAATACAGGGATTGGAAACGGTAAAGATTACGGGATTCATCTGCATTTCACGATTCCGTAAATTATGTACCCTGGCCAGGGCACTTTTGTGAGCTTTGCCGTAAAAATAGTCGGTACATTTGAGAAACTTGTGCCCTATCCGGTTATCCAAAAGGTAAAAATACGTTTAACAATAAGAAGAGGCATTTGTGGAGCAATTTCATTCAACACGGATTATCTGAGCTTTGATCCAAACGAACTTGCGAGCCATTTGCTCCTACAACACATAAGAAATTTTGATCACGCCACTCAATATGCATCTCTGATTCCTCAAATATTCTAGAACCCTGATCACTTTTCAGGGAAAAGTACACAAAAAGTACGTTTTTTGGATATCATTATATGACATATTTACGATTTACAATGCCAGAACCCTTCGTAGGGACTCCAGAACGTTACTACGCCACACTACCAACTACGTAATCTATATGGGAACTCCCAAAATGGATTTATAATGTTTCCTGTGTCCAGGAAAATTACACAACCACTACCCGTTCAGGTGGCAGCTACTAAGTACGATCACTTGCTGGCAACAGTAAAAAGAATAACTATACGATTTGTTGGTGTCAAAGGGGCTATCCTCACACATTTATAGGTTAAACTACACGAAAGAAGCTCTTTACGGAAAGTTGCTCAACGGTTCACACAAGAAGGTTCGATGCGAAGCACGGTCACGTAACGGAACGTGACGTCACGTCACGTAAATGTATATACCGTTTCCAATTATTCCCCTCTTTTCATCCACGGCCCTCCTCCCTCCCCCACCCACACCGTGCAGTTGTAAATTTACAAGAGGAGCATTTAAAAATGCCTATTGCATCAGTACATGCAAGCACCACGTGCTCCTTTGCTTATATAAGCCAAGCTAAAGCAGTTTGCTGTGCCACCCTCCAATTATTATGCTGGGCGTGCTAAGATTATGGAATCACTACTGCATTACACCAAAATTTGGTATAGTTATCGACTAATAGCAACAAACACCCAACTCGCTCACCATAACGTTGTACACGTGGTAGAATTTAACCTCGTTCGCAGGCACAGCCAATTCACGTTACGAAATTTTCTGTCAATTTATGGTACATGTGACGATTTCAATTACATGTTGCAGCAGAAAGCTATTACCATCTGCTAATTAATTCTAGAGCTCTGTTGTTACGTCCCCATACATTTGTTTTGTTGATGTAATATCTGCATGTTCTACGTGTTTAATAGTAAGTTCTTTTATCCTGATGCGGTTCCAACTGTAAAACCAGGCCAGGATTAATGCATGCTGTAGCTAACTATAGCCTGTACTAGCTGTTCCAGGCCACCATATATGGTACGCTGATACAAGTAAATAAAACATTCTCTATGAGAAAGTCTGTGGCATAAAAAAGCAAGAAACAAGGTGATTGACGGAAATGGAACTGGGAAAATTAAATAGGCCTATAGTGCATAATCATGTGATATCATTTTCCTGGTCCCACTTCCGTCAATTACCTTGTTTCCTTGCTTTTTGCACCACCATTGTCTTTCAATCCTATGCCCCCAACATTTTCTCCTAGAGAATGGTTTATTACTTTTAGTTTCATGAGTTTTTGTTTATGAGATGAGAGATAGAACATTAGAACATCGCAACATGAAACACTAGTCAGTGCAGTCTCTCAGCCGTCCTCCCTCATACATCCTAGTCTGGAGGGGGGGGGGGGCTAAGGACATGTAAGCAACTACTAGTATTAACACCTGTATTCACAGTCTGTGGTGATAATGACATGGTACCAATCCAATCCTTAAAAGAACAAAGCGTGCAACCCATAGTTGGGCCACATATACAAGTAATTAACATACATCCTTCCCTACTGGCTCAATTATTCTTTTTTGTAATTATAAATAATTAACATATGGGACCTAGCGCATATTTTTTCAAGTTTCAAATTATTTCATATTCAAAGAGACACCTATGTCCTCTACAACTTCTTTCTTACGCACTGGAAATTAGCCTGTCCATTATGGAGTTACAGGATCCTGAATTTTACATGTACATTTTTATTGCACGCTGGACTTTGATGCTCCTTCCTAAATATGCGCTAGGTCCCTTTTCGCTGCCTCAACACCATATGTTACCCCCCCACCTCTGGACACCTTTGCCAATGTCCACCTCTTCTCTGGAGCAGGGCTTCTAATGATGGCCTTGGAGTGGCAGGGATATGTCCCAACATGGAGAAGGGGGTGTTGTGAAGCTAGCAGGGATGTCTACATGTGACACTCTAACTGTACAGCTTGGGTTCATTATTGGCTATATTGTCTGGATTTTGCCAACCAGGTGTAGGACAAAACGTTCAATAACAGTAATTTAATTCACACCAGGTGTGAAAAAGGCAACCTGTGCGTGCACAAGCCTGCATGCAGTGTTAAATATTGAAGCCTGGTGTGTTCTTGCTGTTACCCCTACTAGCCAATAGTTAGTGATGTCTTAGGTATTAATAACAAATACAGAGTTTCTTCTACCTGTCTATATGACCTCTAAGGACACCTTCAGGGTATATATTGAAGAAGTTGGTACTACCTTCATTATTCAAAACCATTCCTAGCTCGAGTTATATGTCACGAAGAAAGAAGACAGTGACAAAAAATCTTGAGACTAGGCACAATGAACTGGTATGAATTTCTTTCTCGAAAGAAACACCGCTTTTTGTGCCATGGAACAAATGTCACACTGTAGGTTATTGTGTTGTCTACCAATCCCGACATATATAAAAGCCATCTGTATCTCAGTCCCGCCACTTGACTAGACGAGTTACGTTTTCTTAACCATATCCGTCCGTATTCATGAATCCTCAATCAATCCTATACGGAACACTGCTAATGCAGATTCCGATACTCAAGCACTGGGTTCAACTGATTGAGCTTTTCACCAGAAGATCAAGAGTACTTGCAACGCAAGAAAACTGACACCATATTTTAGCTATTCTGTTGGCGTATGGTCCTGACATACATTGGTTCACTTTTCCATCCAATAATATTACAAGCCAATAATTATGTCATGATCTGTATGGTATATCAGAATACAAACAAATAAAGATATAAACAAACAGATTGAAACACCACCTTGGTAACCCAGTTACACAGTATCTTTGCAGACTAACAAATCTCTCACTGACTGACAATAGTAATCCGGAATCCACTCTGCTGGTGCTGTAGACAGCTCACTCTGCTGTGTGATACCAGTGAATGTAAGAATGGTCTTAAGTCCATTCTGCTTGCCAAACAGAACATCAGTATTCATTCTAGAGTAATGTCAGCAATGTTGCAGGTAAATATTCTCATTGGGCAAGATATTGACTGTATCTTTGGCCTCACCTGTCTCCGACCATAACTGTTCTGGCCGGATCAAGATGTGTACTGCAACCATATACCAAAGGTGAATTTAGCAGTCCAAATTCTATTAGTACTCACGTATCCTTGATGCACATGAACATTGGTTTGTTAGGCTTTCCAATGATGATCGGCTCCCTCTCAGCTCCACACTGCACAGCCGCTACAAAGCAACCTGTGCCTAGTTGAAGAGAGCACAACTCATTATTAACAACTCATTATTAACACACCCTTGTCTAAAATATGATTCGCAAATTCTATACAAGGCGTGTACAAGCAGTTTACCAGACATAAGCATAACATATTAAGTGTATTCATAACATGTAGTTCTACATGGAAATACAATGTACACATGTGCATTGGTATTAGCAATTTTAAAACAAAGGAATAGTAACAGCAGAATGTGTGCTGAATAAGCTAGGCTACATTTGGTGCACAAGGTTCAGCTAAACCTCAAAAGTAAAATAAACAGTACTTTTATGTTTCAAGTGCAAGATACATTATAGGTCTGTATGAATTCCAGTTAGAAATAATAAAACGAGTACTTTACCTGGAATGATTACATCGCTGTTTGCTGGCAATCGCGTGTCTTCATTGGTTGCAATAAACACACAATCTGCCTTGTTCAGAAAAGTAACTGCTTTGATCAATTTCATGTAACTGAAGTTGGAATCAAATCCAACCACCACAGCTCCAACCTAGGGATAGTTTACTCTCACAAACAATAGCTAATAAAATTATATCTATTCCTTGAATCTATATGGATATCCAGACATTCTAATTACTTGGGAATTTAGTTTTACGAAATTGCAAAATTAAAAACAATATTCAAGCACACATGAAAGAAAAACACATTACACATGAACACCATACCACCTAGAGATATCTGGTGACCATGCCCACCAATAGAAACGATCACCAAAGCATGCCCACTAACCCAACAAAGCCATGACTTAACTACAAATGTTAGCATAGATGTTTTGCTGCACAATGAGGAATTTTATGTGGGTTGGTATTTGGTTATGCAAAATTTTGTCGTGGCTTACGATTGTTCTTATCTGGCACAATGGTTGCCGATGAATGTAACATATAGACATTATTACTGATGCTGTCACTATTTGATGGGCAGAATTAGTCACCAGTGCAACCATTGAGGTTAAAGAATTCACATATAATAATTTGGAACTGATCATTCAATGGCAGCAAATCCATTGGGAATGGAAAGTGCAGTAATAAGGACAGTCTATTTTTGAAACTACCTACATGTAAAGGCAAAATTGCCAGGTATAAAATTATGAAGTGAGCTTCCTGATCTACCATTAAAGAAATGTTAGGATGCCTTACCTCAGGATCAACAGGCATCTTCAGCCAGTCACTTGATGTACCAGTGACAGGATCCTTCTGTTGAGGCAAGATAACAGTAATTAAATGCTACAAACATTATAACAATGAAACAGATGAGTAGATTTCCTCATGAACATGCTAAATCGTAAAGCAACCAGTGTACATGTAGTTATAAGCATGAAAATATAATACACATCCTACGAAGTATGATTGCATGCTCAATTTGAATGCTGTATGCCTCACGTATTACACGATATAAAAGGAACACACATAAGATTTGTAACAGAAATGCCAAATATTATTTTCATAAGCAAGCTGTGCTTCCCTTTGATCCTTAACTCAATATTCAATTGCCCATAAGAGGCCTCAATAAGGTGTCTAGACAAGCATTTAAGGTAGTTGACAGAACTAAACAGTCTACATGCATGATTACTTTGTTAGACAGCTTCATTATGGTGACCTGCCAGCTGACATAATGGTGCACGTAGTCATGAATGCTATTAAAGTCAAATAGCATACACAAGTACTGCTAAAATTGTAAAAGTAACATTGGTTCTAAGCATTGTAATATTATTGCTCAATCAGCTTAGCTATATTATTTGCAAGCTAATCAGCTGAACAAATTGCAAAATTTTCTAAGTCACTATGTTTTCTAACACACTGAAGTGAATTGTTAATGCTATCAGGTCATGTGCACCCATGTCAGATCATGTGCACTCATGTCAGGTCATGTGCACTCATGTGCACTTGTGTCAGGTCATGTGCGCCCATATCAGGTCATGTAGACCCGTATCAGGATGGATGCACGAGTGGTCCCTTGCTCCTCCCCATCACATGCAAAGGGCACATACAAGCCCACTCTTGCAAAGCATACTTGGGAGTAGAAGCTTGTACTCATGTCAGATTATTGCACCCATATCAGCCGATATGTAGCCACATCAGGACCCTCATTAGATGGTATGTACCCATGTCAGGTCATAAGTATCCATACCCACGCCTGGTTGTATGTACCCATGACAGGTCATATCTGTTTATGTTAGCTACCCAGGTAACTGACCCCAGGTCCTAAACAGCAGACTCCCATTGCGTTGAGCTCTTGTGCAAACCCATCCATGCCAATCAGGTAAACCTTCTGGGTAAAATTCAAAACATTTTTCAAATAGTACGCAGTGACGTAAGACGTACAGAAGATTTCAGCCTAGGGGGTGAGGGAATAACAAATAGACATCACAGCACATCACCTCATCTGCATAACATACCTCCTTCACTTCAAAACCAAGTTTTTGAAACTTGCTGATATATTCTTTCCTGGACTGACTGCTGTTATTTGAAACAAAATACACAGCTTTGCCCTTGATTTAAAAATAAATAAATTTACAATCGTAGTGATTAAGGCTATTACGATAAATATACAAGAACAGATATTTCTATATTTTATTTTTACGACCGTGGTATACAAAGACAAATATGTGCGCATAAAGGCTGCGTGCGAATGTAAAATTCGGTGTGTGCTTCGAAGAGCACACACACACCTGGGTCTGAAGAAATCTAATAGCCTCCTGTGCTCCTGGCACTGGATCACTGTTGCCCGTCCATAAAACACCTGTTGTGACCGCTGTAAATAAAAGCTATGCCTTGAAATCTTCTCACCGTCACAGTCAAATAGGAATGTGTCGGTGCTATCTAAGACGGACTGCCAGTCTTGCCTGTCTTTCAGCTCCATTGCCGTGGGATAGTTTATACTGAAGCACGAATATTATCACGTGAGATCACTTCCGTTAGTAAAAATTCCTGGAACCGCAAATTTCATGTGTAGGTTTCTTCTTGGACGGCCAACGCGCGGGGACTTCCTTATTCAATAGATCGCTACTGACTGGTACAGCCGTGCTATTTGTATAACTACTTACACCGATGACCGCGGCCGAAGCTTTATAGGTCGCTGTTTGAGGTAAGAATAACCCGTGTCGTAAGTGGAGCGTTCGATCCGTCCCCTCCCCTCTCTAATATGTCACCATCGCTTTCCTAGCCGTACTTTAATTTTTTAAGGCTTTTGGATAAGGTTATTCTCATTTTCTAAAGCTAGATACCAAACTCTAGGGTTCAGAATACCTCGTGCGTAGGTGTATAATCACTTACTCCTGTCTCGTCCTACCGGTATTCCTATTGCGAGCAAACCACCCGAACACAACGCGAATTACCTTCGCCCGCTTAGAAAATTGAATAGAGCTGATCCACTGTGTTAATTTTGACACCTTTAAAAATAAAATAACCTTCGTTCGTCGTTTTGAGTCGATGCGCTACTGTGATCACAGCTGACTTAGCCGGATATATTCTGAGAACCCGATTGTTCAGTACCTCGTGGTCGATGTAAAATGTGATTGTTTACTTACTGTTCTTAGAATCCGTAGTTCTTTTCGATTCACATTAAATTAAGAGTATCATGCCTCCTACTTGTGTGGCATCAGAGTAGATCTGAGGTACTTTCCCTAGTGCTCTATAAATGCAAGTTGTGTGGGATGTTATACCTACTTGTACTAGATACTAGATAACGCATTGTGGTTACTATAAACATGTTGGTTCCCACATTTTATGTGCCTGTGTGTCTCTTCTGTGCAGTTTGAGTCATGCATCCTGGTGTAAAGCGGAAACGTTCTTCATCACATGACTATTCAGCAATCTTCGAGAGACAGCAGAAGTCACTCTTCGACCTCTCAGTGATAAAGCTTCAACAAGAACAAGTTCGAAATGGAGTAGAACCGAGGCTGCTACGGTTCGTCCTCATCAATAATGCCCTCAGAGTCCTTCAAGCACACATGGTGCGCCTTGCAGATGATGATGCCCTGGGACCGTTGGATTATGATGGAATGTCAAAGAGGTTCCTATCTAATACATTCAAAGAAACCTGTACATTCGGTACTACAACACCAACCAAACTTGTTAAGCTTGAGGTACCCATCGCTGAAGGACACTCAACGGACGTCAGTTCCACTGTCTGTGAGGAGGTAGATGGGAAGCAGCTGAATGTGGAGCAAAGGCAGTCTAAGGATAAAAAGGTGTCAGAAAACCAAAACCGGGTACTTAATGTTTCGTTAGGTAAACGTTCTTCAGAGATGTATCATAAAAACGACTGTGAAGAATGTCCTTCCAGAAAGATCTGTCGACCATATCTTCTGCACATGAATGGTACTACAATCACAACTGGATCATCAGACATTGAGAGCACAAATGGTAACCCTGTGAGTCCCATTGACTTCACAAAAGTTGATCCGTCACTGTACGACTTTGATGACACCCAGACTAGTCTAGTGTTCCCACTGGAAGGATTGAGGAACATTTCTTCTTCTACCATGAGTGGGCTTGTTAATTGTAATATTCCCTTCAGCAGTACTTCAGAATTTTACACCACAAGAACAGTTAATGGAATAGCTACTCCTGTTTCTCATTCAACAGACCTTCCTGCAACTTCTGACCTTCTTGATGAAATAGAGCAAATTGTTAGTCTCCTTATGCCATGAAATTTCTTTCAACTGCTTGCAAGTTTTCCAAATGCATCAATGAGTGTGGCTTTTATTGCTGCAATCTTTTTTTAACCTGTGATTTTAAATTCTGCCCCTTTTTCTTGTTTTCACTGTTCTTTTGTCCAGGAAGAGTTTTCAAATGGCTATCACTTTGGTAAAAAATCATCTGTTGTATATACTTTACTTGGACTCCTTGGCAATGGCTTTTCAATTTCCTCCAAAGTCATTGTATAGCTTTATTATTATTTTGTCGTCACATTTTTTTGTCCAATTATTTATTTATACTCAAGTGTTTGTTTGCTTGTGTTTTATTATGACCTTGTACGACCTTTGTCTAAATATAGCCATGCTCGTCGACGTCATTGCTTGCGCAACCGGTGTATACATTGTTCTATTAGAAGCGCATGATAACATTCAGTACTAACTTCGGAATGGATGGCTTGTCGGGCTTTTTTAGTTCTGAAGACGAAAGGACTGAAAGCAGCTGTCTTCCGCCTGAGGCATGTATATATAATGTATATATAAGGGACTATATATAAGGGACTAGTTTCCGGCCGGTTGTAACAGTATCGGCTTAATTTCGTTATATTGGTATATCAGAAACGTCTATGCTCTTTTTGTTTTCAGGTAGAGGAAGGAAATGTTGAATACAAGCTGAAACTGCTTAATCCAACATCTGCGCGGTTAGAGCATCTGATCACACAAATGAAATGGCGACTAAAGGAAGGGCAGGGTGAAGCCATTTACCAGATTGGTGTAGCCGACAGTGGAGTACTGACTGGACTTAGTGTGTCAGATATGGAAACCTCATTGAGTACCTTGAGGAAGATGGCTGACAGGTAGAGTTGAGTGTTTGAATGATTGGTGGTGTTATGAACTCAACATCCTTCAGATTGGGCGCATCTATGACAGTTTTGAGACAACGTTGTGTTGCTGAAAAGTTAGTGAGTGAGGTTCTTGTTCGCAAGGTGCCAGATGATAGCCAGGTAAGAGTGGGAGTAACATCGTACTAGTAATGAAGTACACAGTATTTTGGCATGGTTTGTGATGGATGGTACAATAGATGTTGGTACAGGACAGTCTATATGTACATGTCATATGATTGACGGCATAGTTAATCACTGCCATTGTGGAACCGCGTATGCCTGCTTTTCAGTTTCTGGATGTTCGGGTTGCAGTTGTTGGTCCAGCAGATGCAGGGAAGAGCACTGTATTGGGAGTGCTGACACGTGGAGAGCTGGACAATGGACGTGGAAGGGCACGCCTAAACCTCTTTAGGCACTTGCATGAAATCCAGTCAGGGAGAACATCATCCATTAGTAAAGAGATACTGGGATTTGATGCTGATGGACAGGTGAGATATATCACTGTAGGAACATGTACACTGTACTTTTTTCAAACTGAACACCCAGGTTAATAATTATTCGCAATTCTCAAGTGCAGAAGAGATATGTGAAGTTTCATCTAAGCTTATCACTTTTATTGACTTGGCTGGTCACCAGAAGTATCTGAAAACCACAGTGTTTGGCTTAACGGCTCATCACCCAGACTATGCCATGCTTGTAGTTGGAGCTAACTCTGGAGTTGGTAAGTAGCGTCGGTATATGTTATAATAGGCAGGGCATGGATGATGTAAAATTGACTACATTTTGCACTGTGGCTCTAAACAAACGTGTACCACATTAAGAGAAATTTGGTCTTAATGTGGTTATGCTTAACGTTTTCACACAACAGAGATGTTTTAATGTTAGCAAATTGGGGAGGAGGAGGAATGGCAACAATGGGAGGAGGCTTGTATCAATGCTACACCGACCACTTGTGATAGCTCTTGAACATTCTTTGACCTTTCTGCTATGACCTTATTTCCGCATGGCGAACGTGTGCTGTATTTACACAGAAGGTGACTTCTATTAATCGTCAGATGGGGATGTAGCTCAGTGGTAGAGCGCTCGCTTCGCATGTGAGAGGCCCCGGGTTCAATCCCCAGCATCTCCACTTTTTTTCCCCCATTCATTGGCATTTTTCATTCTGTAATATCGCATTTAAAGTCAAGTTCCCTGGCATCCATTGGTATTTTTCATTCTGTAATATCGCATTTAAAGTCAAGAGCCTGTATTAAAAGGTACAAGTAGTTTTTTTGCACTATAACATTTTTTGCTTTTGTGCCCTTTTATGGCTAACTGGCCCTAGCGCTTGTGTAAATGCTCAAAATATGCATAATTCAGTACTGCTTATGGATGGTGTAGGTGGTCATCAGATTATGAACAATATTAATACTTTTTGGGGGATTTTGTTCTAACTATAAGTATATTGTACATATATTTTTTAAAATAGCGTTTATTTATTTATTATTTTATTTAGTGTTTATTTATTTATTATTTTATTTAGTGTTAATAATTATATTTGTCCATTACCTTTTTTATGGGCATCTTTGTGATGTCATTAGCATTTCTAGCAGACATGTGGATTTTATCAAATTGATTATGAAGCTAATAGTCAAATGTACACTCAGATTGTGAAACACAACATCAGTAGGAGTCAGAAATCAGCCAATGATTCTTCATCCGTTATTCATGAGCACATGTATTTGTCTTCCTCTTTTTTAGTTGGAACAACAAATGAGCACCTAGAATTAACAGTTGCCCTGAAGGTCCCAACATTTGTGGTTGTGACCAAATCTGACCTTTGCACTGAGGCACAGATGCATCATACAATTCAACAGTTAGAGCATTTGCTAACTAGCCCTGGTTGCAATAAAGTGCCATTTATTGTGAAGAACGATGGAGATTTATGCACGGCAGCTCAGAGATTTACAGATGAAAGGTACAGTACTAATTTTGATTATTTCAGCTGTAATCATCATGAGTTGTATTAGTTGTTTACATGAGCACTGAAATTTATAGAGAGCATTGAAAGGTGGAAGTTTAGCAAGGCTACAGAGCATTTGGTATCACGTGACTTTTTTTTCCCATCGTAATAAATAATGCAACTCATTGGTATATCAAACTTTTAATCCAATCTTGACAAAATTCAAGTTATGTAGTTATCTTTGTTTTCAATGTGAGAAATTTATATCACTGTCCAATGCTGTATTGTGTAATATGTGTATATATAAGTATTGTAATTAGTGCCTCAGCTTCTAATTTGGACTACAAATATGAATACCCCCCTCACAGTTACACTGTTTTAAGCAAACCTATGTAGTGATAATAACGCATTCTCCAGTGTTAAACCAGCTTTAATGTTAAACCTGTGTCACAAATTTCTCAAGCTTTAAACTGCAATGGCACTTACATTTGTCTGAAGACTGTTTAGGTTAGAGCACCAAAACCGTTTTCATCCATTGGTTTGCTTAATTCGCATCAATGACAAATTTCTTTGGCTTATTTTAGTTGTTGGAGTGAAATTTGCACAACCCAAAGGCGTAAAAAGAAAGGATACTATTTTTTAGGTTACTCCAGTTTAACATTGTGTTTAATTTTGCATGGATGATGAAGAATGCTATGCTTGTGTGGTTTGTTACACAGTCATTTCCTGCTGTACACAGTACTGCTCCAATTTTCCTTGTATCAAATGTAACACGAAGCAACTTTGGCTTTTTGGAAAAATTCCTGAATATGCTCCCACCTTTGCGTTCACGCCATAAACAGCATGAATTAGAGCAGCAACACCCAGCATTTCATGTGGATGAATTCTTCACTGTTCCTGATACTGGAACTGTAGTGGGCGGAATACTTGCCAGGTACGCACATACACAATGTTATGCTTTACCTGAGGCTGTCAATATGACTATTCTAATAGTGGTGTTCTCCGGGAGGGTGATGGTGTGTTGGTTGGACCCAAGGATGATGGTTCATTTTGCCATACAACAGTACATTCCCTTAGAAGAAACAGGATACCTTGTAGGATGATATATGCTGGCCAGGTGGCATCCATTGGTCTCAGCCACCAGGGAAATTTTCCAATCAGAAAGGTTTGTCATTTTCTTGATGAAGTACATTTAGGAGAAATAATGTTAAACATTCCCTTAGGGAACAATGTTGCTGTTTCCATCATTAATCAATAAGGAATATTTCTGTTGTTTTGAGTTTGAAGCAAAGGTCTGGATGCTGCACTCAAATGCCACTATCCTCAGGAAAGGACTCCAAGTCACTGTGTGTGTAGCAAGTACAATGCAAAATGCCATTGTGGTAGAAGTAAAAGATGAGGTATGCATGTATGCATATGGAAAAGAACACATTAATGCTTCTCTTCATATTATCAGGAACAGTTTGAGCGCAGTAGAACTGTAACATTCCGCTTCATGAAGCAGCCAGAATGCTTAATGGTGGGGTTGAGAATGCTTTATCGTGAAGCCAAAGCAAAAGGTTTTGGAGAAATAACTAAACTGTTTCCATATTCCAACACCCTATCAAGAGAGACCTCATAAAAGAACCTACTTCTCAGGAAGCATGATATTTTTTATTACCATGGTGTATCAATATACTTTGCAGCATTATCCAATTACTGACTATTTTATTCATATCTTTAGTTGCACATATAGCATGCAAAGAAAATTATAGCGCATAATTTGCGCAATGCCGTTAGACTAGGAGGCTGTGGTTTGACAGAGTTACTGCAACGTTCTTAAGAGCAAACATGTAGCAACATATTTTAATATAGTCTACGGTCATCGTTGCCGTATTTTTGACCTACACCACAAATTTGTCCAATGCACCTTCTCTCAGTTTCTGTCCTACAGAATATGTTCCTCTGTATATATATATATAGTGTTGTGGTAAAGCTTACGACTGTGCCGCAATAAATAACTGGAGAAACAAGCACAACAGCTGCGTATACAAATTATACTACTCATTATGTATCCCTTATAAATACAAAATCATGCTAAAATAATTTTGGGCCCAAAAAAATTATTGGCTTGGTTATTTTGCCAGGATGTACACATGTACACATCACTAAGAAGGCATTCTGTCTGAACGAATACAAGGATCGGGACAGGGGATCAAAACTCACGCTGATACGAACACGGTACCATGCATGCTTCAGAACAGAACTCTCCGCAAATTTCGCTCACTCCCGAAAGTGAAGTGGCGATTACAAAGCTTCTAATAGTACATAGGAGAAGCACGGTCCTGATCGATATCTGTGCATGAGAACGGTTTCCAAATCTTATACGTTCAAGCGTACTGGTAGGCTTACTTATATCGGCTTACTTGACTGCATTTTATTGCGGTATGCGCGAACTTACAGGTTCTCTTCAATGTCGCGTACATCTTACAATGCGCGGAATGCAGTAGGAATAAAGAAAGTTGCAAAACTAAAAGTATATAATTTAATTAGCGCTATCCTTCCAATTACGTCATTTAGACTACCTTCTAACCACAGCTTCGGTGAAAGACAGTTCATGTACATGTAATCCATGCCACAGTCATGCAACCGTCAACGTAATCTCTAACTATACTTGAGCAGCGGATATTTGTGCGTGTTCATTAGCCTTCCAACTGAGAAGGGGACAAAGTCACTGCGCAACTGGCTGTTGAATTTTCAACAGCAAAGGGGAGGAGACTGTGTGCCACCAGAACAATGGCTTGGGTCACATCCACAAGTCACTGCATGATGGCCTGGACGGTCATGAACAGCTAGCACAGTGTCTGGACAAAGTGGGCATATAAAGAAACCTCTAGACAAATCATGGCCAAGCCAGGATTTTATGCCTACCAAAAACAAATTGGGTTTCAAGTTTAACAGTGGTGAGTAGACACAGACAAATTTTTTGTGCTAAAAGACTAACAGTGTCCATTAAAAAGTCAACTTTCTGAGACTAAACTCTCTTCAGGATTGGTGAAATAGTCTGTAGAAGAAATGGCATCAGATGGAGGGAAATGGATGTTGTAAGTACATACTGGTTGGACTGACTCATTCTTGGTAATACGACCAGCCATCTGCAATATGCAGCCAAAAAATTGCTGGATATTCCATACTGTGACATTAACATTATACTAACACTCACAGATTGTCTCATTACATATCAAATGTGTTGTTACCAATCTTGATGAGCACTTCACCATTCAATTCATCCCAATCCAGGTGCCTTATATATGCTTGGGATGTTTACGTGCAGGATGTTCATTTTATGTTATTCAAATGTTAAAAGTTGACGTGCAAGTGAAATAGTTGGAGCAACGGGTTGATACACAAAACAGTCAAATACAATAGTTGTGATGGCCTTCAACTCTGCAAGCAATACATACACAAGTTGACAAACGGCCAAGGTAACATTGCCAACACATACCTTTGATAGCCTTCTTTCCACTGCTTGTCTGTAGAACACACATATACTTTTACTCGCTTCTCCAGTAGCAATAAGAGCTTGATGGAGCTTAGGACCAAAGGCAATGATAGTTGCACTTGTAACCATAGTTACCACCTACCTGGTCCACTGTGTAAGCTCCTTGTGTTTGTGAAGTAACTACATTCATTGTAGTGCCTTCAACAACAAATGATAGTAAGGAAATACATAACTGTAAAAGAAGATATCGATATCACAAATTAAGAACACACCCCCACACATGCATCCACACACCCACACCTTCTCTTGACATTCATCAGGATCTGTAATAAGTTTACCACCACTGGTAAATCCACATACAAGAGCTGAGAAGACATTTGACATTGGTATGCACGACTCCAACAAGGCCAAACATGCCGCATGACACAGGCAAGAAAGCAGCTGAAAACAGGGAAGAGGGGACAGGCCAAATAAAATACAAATCACTCTCTACTTCTTTAATCACAGCATGTAATCATGACTGAGTGTACAATATGCAAGGAAATATAGGGACAGTACTTAAGAACACATTTGAAATGGTAGAGTATGGTAAGGCCTTCTAGTACGGAATAGAAAATGACTGCTATACAGATAGGACTAGTTAAGTAGTGCATGCAAATTACCACAATGCTTAGCCTCATTTCCAGACCATATTTTTATATTAAAGTTAGGGGGAAAAAATATGGCCTGGCAATAATTGGTTATGTTTTAACAGGGCCATTACTAAGAAACTTGGTAATTTAGTTTGTTCAGGGTGATGGCATATTCTGTCGAGTTCCAAGAAGTGGTAGCTTAATCTCTTTCGTGTGTTCACCAATAAAACCTCACATTCAAGGCCAAGCAAGAGGAAGCTCTTTTCATCTGTACAATGGTTGGGATGTGTTTGCTTGGTTCCCAACTGGCTACAGAAGTCAATTTGCTACAAACTACCACCATTCACAAACGTTTTCCTAGTACAGTCTACCCTTGATAGTGTCCACTTCGATATAGTCCATCCACATAATGTCCGCTATTTTTCTCTTGCCAACCAACCCTTCGTAAGCTAAACTTCGCATCGCTACTATCCCATAGACCGGACTGTATTGAGGGTAGACTGTAACCATACATTACAAGTTGTGTCATTTGTGTGTGTGCATGGTGTGTATTTCGAAATGGAGAGCACTACGAAATTCTATGGGCAAACGTATATATGACAGCCCGGGATGAGGAAAATCTAGCGCTGGGAATGAGTAGTATACGACAAAATTACTACAGAATACGATTACCCCCCCATCCCAATTAAAGTTTTCAGGTACTGAGTTATGGCTTACCGCTCCTCCATCTTTTTCCACCTGCAATACAATACTTATGGCTGTGTGAGGATGTCGTTTGGTCAGAATAAGCGAATCACACGTGCTTGCAATAAACTGTTCCATGAGTCTCTCCCGAGGTCCAGATTGTCCACTGTCTGGTTTGACAACAACCTCCAATGTTGCCCTAAGGGGAAAATAAAAGTATTGTGCAAAAAAAAAAAAAAAAGAATTGTAAAAGTCTGGCCTAGCCACAAATCACCTATTGTGACATTGTCATGTTGTTTGGACTCTTGTTAGATATTTTACATTGTTGCAGGGTGGGAAACTTTCTAAATCTTGAACATTAACCGGCCTCACAAAAAGCCAACCAAAATCGTAAACATTTTATTTTCTTTTTCACACAATGATGATAGCTCAAAGAGCTAGAATGAGATCTGAGTGTTCTAGGGCGCAATTTACTTAAATTACTTCCAAGTAGTTTTGAACATCAATAATGGTAGCAAGTGTTTAATAACAATTTTGTAGCTTTATCTATATTGCAACTAAAAACAATTGCAAGTAAATGGCATAATAAAGTGTGCACCATTTTATACATGTCGAATCAAGCCTTACACATTGACAATTTTTTCCCCTCATTGTATCGACATTTTAAAAATTCCATGACATGCACGAGCTGATTAAGAGTACAAAACCAGTATCCAAATGTGCCCTAATAATTAGGTATATGTTGATATTATTGTACTACAACTTTGCATTATTTCAACCTTCATATAATTTACTAATGGAATGTTACAATACACTAAAAAATATACTACATTCTCATGAAACAGGTACACATGCCTAAATATGTCTCAAATGATGTCCAAGGCATGACATGAACTTTGTCTTTAACGCAAAAGTCCTATGGACAATGATGGATTTGATGTACAGAATTCTTCAAGGAATGGTATTGATCAGATGTGAGTTTTAAATACAAGCAAAACAATATGGAACACTTGGCATTCTGAGTTTATGCATTAAGTTACAGCTCCTAACACCGCCTATTTAGATGCACTACAATTGTCAAAGCACCTACTTGACCTGGCAGACTGAGATGCAAAATTAAACGGATCTCTGAGCTTCCCCACCTTTTGGCTACGATGCGGTTGAGCAACCCTAATTATCACAGCCGTGACGTACCGGTCTGCAAGCTCCTTGCTCACTTTGACTTCCGCTGGACCATAGACGGCGCATAATACCGAAGTCGTTCCTTGTACCACTCGCGCAGACCCATCAGCGCGCTCCAATAATCCGAGCTCACATTTCATATCCCTCAAATGAATCTTGGTGTCGGGGCGAGCCTTGAGGAGCAACAAAATCCAATTGACGACGTAACATCTGTCAAGGCAAGAAATACCTCCATATTTGGCAAATTTTATTCACCTCTCGTGTGTGCTTATGGTTCATTTTGCGCATGCGTACCATATAAGGGCCGTAGCCATCTTAAAGCTGTTTGTATCCCTCACAAGTGGGTCGTCTTGAAATGACGGATTCTGCTGGAAACAAGATCATTGTGTGCGACAATGGAACAGGGGTAAGCGAATTCTCGCCAGTGGTGCTTATAGAACGAGTTGTTTACGAAGTTCTGCGTTTGTAAGCACTTACGCATTCCTGTTTGTTGTCTGTCTAGTTCGTGAAGTGTGGCTACGCTGGCTCGAATTTCCCTTCGCACATCTTTCCTTCGTTGGTTGGACGCCCGATCATACGATCTTCTACAAAAGTTGACAACATCGAAGTGAAAGTAAGTCGGAACGAAGACTGTACCCTACTGGGGTGAGGAGTTTACGCTATTGTGTAAATAGGACCTTATGGTTGGTGATGAAGCCAGCCAATTGAGGCAGATGCTGGAGGTGAACTACCCGATGGAGAACGGGATAGTGAGGAGTTGGGAAGACATGAAGCATGTCTGGGATTACACTTTCAATGAGAAGCTGAAGATTGATCCCAAGACCACTAAGGTTGACACTAGTGCAATTATTACATTGAACCTAAAAATTGTAAACGGTATGTGTTGAATGTAGATCCTGCTAACTGAGCCTCCCATGAATCCCATGAAGAACAGGGAGAAGATGGTGGAGGTATGTTTAGTATTGCATGCACCTTTGTATTGTTTGTTTTGCCCACTAATGTATACCACATCATTTGGTTCCATTTCTGATATCCTTGTGTGTTTCAGGTCATGTTTGAGGAGTACCAGTTTGCTGGTGTGTACATTGCTATACAGGCGGTCCTGACTTTGTACGCACAAGGTAATGTTTTGAATAACTTGCCAATTATTACATGACCATTAGACTTCCTATTTGATCTTAGTTGCCAATGTGTGGGTACATGCATATGTACAGACCATTGTCCTTTGTGTACCTCTGTTTTAAACTACTGAAGTATGATATTATATTGCTTCTTAGGTCTGCTGACTGGAATGGTCATTGACATTGGTGATGGTGTGACCCACATTTGCCCTGTGTACGAGGGATTTTCCCTTCCACACCTTACTAGAAGGCTGGATGTTGCTGGTCGAGATATCACTCGCTACCTGATCAAGTTGCTTCTTTTGAGAGGATATGCATTCAATCACACAGCCGATTTTGAAACTATTCGCATGATGAAAGAAAAACTATGCTACATTGGGTAAGCTTGGTGTAGAAATTGATCACTCCTATCACTTCCCTGCTCTGCAGCTATAACATTGAGCAGGAACAGAATCTGGCACGACAGACTACAGTGCTTGTGGAAACCTACACAGTAAGTACTACAGTTTTACTGAGTAATGCAGTGAAGAGCACTACTCCCTTATAGCTTCCAGATGGTCGCGTGGTGAAACTGGGTGGTGAGAGGTTTGAAGCACCTGAGGTCCTTTTCCAACCCCATTTGATCAATGTTGAGGGTGTCGGTATTGCTGAGCTGCTATTCAACACGATCCAGGCAGCTGACATTGATACCAGGGCTGAATTCTACAAGCACATTGTCCTTTCTGGAGGCTCCACAATGTACCCTGGCCTTCCATCACGTCTTGAGAGGGAAATAAAGCAGCTGTATTTGGAACGGGTTCTGAAAGGGGACACAGAGAAGTTGTCTGTAAGTCCATTGTGTGAGAGAATACAGTGTTAGGAAGCAGCTTGTGTTGCTTTGATTGACACCTAAAAATAGTTATAAAATTAACCAGGTGGTTGACCTATTCGGAGCCATGGTGAAGCCCAAAACAGTTGTTCTGTTTTTTTACTCAATAATGAATTACCAGTTCCTTCAAGCCATAGCGATTATTTAGAAACTTTGGTGTTTTATGTGAGGTGTTTACTTAGTTATTGCCTAGAGATACTTAATGTCTATTGTCTTTAGTGTCCACCCAGGGGCTTTATTGGTTGGCTAGCGATACAATTGTGTTTTTGAATTGATGTAGGAGAGTCATTTTCAGGCTCAGTCTTCTGTACCTTGTTTAGTGCAACAACTACCAGTTTGTATAGAGTACTACGAAAGTGGGATTTACATAGGTACAGAAGGCCGAGCCTCATTGGGACCCTGAAAAGGACTCAACCATACCCTTGGTCAACCAATAAATTTTACCTAGCGGACAGCTACATCAGTATGCATGATACTGGTTTCTTTTAAAAGACATCTGTAAGCTCTCAGTCGTCTTTAGTGACAAGTACTATTCCTTAAATTTCAAAACCTTCTGATTTACTAATGATGCTATCACATGAAACATAATGGTTTATATAGATACCCTTGCACTGCTTTTTACATGTGTCATGGTCTGATCCTAAAAGCACTTGTAGTAAGTGTCTGTATCATTTACCCTTAAAAGACCAAATGGCAAAAAACTGTTTTTGCTGTACACCCGGTGTACGATTGTACTCACACAGGACAATAGACATTAAGTACAAGGTAGCAAGCTTATTAATTACAAGATTACTAACTTGAGGAATGCATTTATTGAACAGCAATTTTCTTAATTTGCATCTGAATTGTTCGTTGAAGTGATGTACATTTTGTTGCCCTCACACACCCTTTTGTTTTTAGAAATTCAAGATTCGTATTGAAGATCCACCTCGTCGCAAGCACATGGTGTTCCTTGGTGGTGCTGTGCTTGGTGATATCATGAAGGACCGTGACACATTCTGGATGTCACGACAAGAATACCAAGAAAAGGGCTTGAAAGTACTAGAAAAATTGGGGGTGGCTGTGAAATGAAAGGAACAATCAACATATTTTTCATAGATCGAATAAAGGTCATCAGTTTTAGTGTGTGTTATTACTGTAGTGGTAGGAGTTCTATGTTATGTGCAGCTGTATGTTTTTGTGGTGAAAATGATTTTTTTTTTGTAGATTAGAATGTATCTGTACATCCCGTTCGAAATATTGTCCTGCTCTCAAGTGTGTGGTGAATAATTGTCTGGGCTGCTGTTTTAATCGGTGAACAGAATGTAGTGTCATAATTCTGCCAATGCATGGACTACTTGTGATCATGTTTCATCTGACACAAGGGGTTTCCTTTGGAATGCAATCTGCCCCATTAATTTCCAAATGAGCAGCAGCTGGCAGGCCTCATCGATGATGTCATTTAAGGCAGAGGGTATACCAATTCTGGCAGAGCTCATAACTCCACTTATGAGCATTGTCAGGCAGTATGCCTTAGAGCCAGCAGCTTCATGAAGCCTGAAGGGGTTAATATAGTTGAAAAGACCAAGGCCATCAATAAGTTTAATCTTTGGGATCATTCAAGGTGTTGGTAAGGAAGGATTGCCATATAGATCATCAAAACCAGGTTACCTAATTTATTTGAATGGAAACAGCAACTTGGGTTATTGCAAATGAGTGGCTGTGCATATATATGGCACAATCACTCATCCATTCAAAGCACCAGCACCCTTTGCGCAGATGGCAGCAGCAATATCACTTAGAGAAGTGTGCAAACAACCAACGTTGCTTGATCAATGATCTCTGTCTTGCAGACAACCTTATAATTCTACCAAGAAGGGGGGGGGGGGGGGTGTTGCCATTTTACATGGCTTGTGTCAATGTGCGATAGCAAAGACAACAATGAATTGAAATAGCTCATGTTTCACTAGCCTATACAGTCTCCCCTTGGTATATATATCACTGGTAGTCATCTTTTACAATTGCTGAGCACCTTTATTGTTTTTGCTACCGCATGTTGTCAATGTAGCCAAAAGAAAGTTGCTATGGATGCCTCATATCCCATAGAAACCGATTAAAATCAACCTGCAACTGAAATTAAATCCCAATTATAGAATTTAAATTAACCATTTTTAATGATAAAAATCAGGGAAACCTTTTATCCCAAAATAAGCTCTATCTACCAAGTGCATTTGTGTAGGAAGCACGTCTGGATTGGGGGTGCCAAGGTGATATATATGTTAAGCCATGATTACAGTTTCCCGTCCTCCGCCCGCGTCATTATAACCCCCTGGTGTGATTTATTCTAATGATCGGAGCAATTTATTTACGGTACGTACACCATAACGTACAATTTTTTTAATTTTTTTAATAATGAACAAACACCAATGTGAATAAAAATGGGTACAAAGTAAGATGTGTGGATGTGCACACAAAGGATGCAGTTAATGTGTTAAACAGATACTGTTAGCTTCTGCTACAGCCAGATCAATCACCTGGATCTGAATGCTCTCCCGTGTGATGATCTAGCACCTCTTAGGCACATGATGGAAGAGCGCAAGAGAGAGAAACTAAGGCAGCATCTTACCCAAGCAATAGTTGCGCCATAGCTTTGCTCTTGCTTGGTTGATAGAAGAGAGGCAAGTCTCTTATATGTTACAGAAGAACACTTCCCCATTCCTCCTTTATGTGGTAAATACTAGTGGAGTGAAGGAGCCATGTTCTACCTCCCGTACACGTTGGTCAACGATCACCCCAAAAACCTTGTGCACTGACGTCAAGACGAGCACCATCTTCTGAATTTGAAGTTTCATGCAACAGCAGTTCTCCAGTTAAAGCTTGCAATGGTGGTTCTATACACACATTGGAACATACCTCGGTCAACAGATTAGCTGTAAAATCCCTCAGATCATTGTGGCGCACAGATGGAAGACCACCTGTCGGGCAGGTGAGTGCATGAAAGAACTGCCGCAGACACAGTGGCTTGGTAGGTTTGACGGTTGCTAATTGTAGCGAAGACACATGGCATCATGAAAAGCACCCTTGTGGAGTGCAAAACCATGATCACTGATAGGCAGAACTGAAAGCCAAGATGAGGCACCTTTTCACTATTGAGACCCATAGATTGCACATGGGCAGAAGGCAGGATAGCTTTGAGTCACACAATTTCAGAAGAGTGTAATGGTTGTCTCAGTGAGTGAATTGTTGCCTTGGCCTGTTTTTGATCAACAAGGGTGGAGTGAGGAAGGTCCATGCACTGTGACAATATACAGGAGACGAGAGGGGCTGTGATGTTTACAGATGAGGAATATTCAAAAGAAGCTGATACAGTGGGGTTAGGTATGGCAAGACCACCAAGACGTGCTGGAAGAGCAAAAAGGTCCCTCTTAGTATCACTGATGCTGTCACATCCTGTGATGGAGGGTATGAAATGGAGCCTGACTCCATCCTCAAGTGGCTGGAGTAGTGAAGATACGTCAGGTATGGTGCGAAGGAAGAAAGACCAAAGCCCAGACACACCATGAACAAAAGCACACAATCAACCATGTTTTCCCAGGGTTGACAAAGTATCCATAGGAGGGACCAGAAGATGACAACATGGTCCACCAGGCCTTAAGATTCAGTAGTGTGCCACCTGCTGTAGCATCGTCGGCATACCAAACCTACTTGGTGTTTGTGCTCTGCAATTTCTCAATCAAAGGAACAGTTGCGACAGCATACATGGCCATGGCAAGAGGGCCTGGGTTGTTCCTTCCTGAGAGAAGAGAGTATCCCCATCTATGAAGAGAGAAGCAGTTTCTCTGTATGTGTTTGTAAGTATATTACGCGTACGCACGCTAAAGCTGTACATAATATATGTAGATGACGAGAGGGATATGTGATGCACATGTATAAAACGGATGATAGCCGCCCGCCCGCATGGGGAATCAAAAAGATCTGGACGGGAAACTATTTTCACATTTGCAGGGCCGTGCCTCCAGTCCGGTTCTACGGTTTTAACCGGACCACTTTTTCCCTAAAATAAAATCACAAACTAATGTTTCTTGTCCAACAAAGCGTAATTCATCCCACTACTAAATTGCGTAATATAGTCGTGCTATTAGCGTGATATACTAGTAATGATGATTGTTTATAATGGCATATAGCTATAGATATAATGTGAAAACAGTGAACTACGCCGTAGTTATTTCCTAGTATGCCTACGGCCTACCAAACGCGGTGGTAGGGCCCGCCCGACTAGCTACGGCCCTGTATTTGGAATGGTCTTACGATACAATATAACTAGCAAAATAAAAATTATTACTCCTCTTTTTTTCCCCCCAGGATTTCGAACAAATTCTTCCCCAATCTAGACTTAATTTTTAGTGAAACCTTACGATGCAATATAACAAGCACAATAAATATTATTGCTAGTCTTTTTCCCCCCAGATTTCGAATAAATTCTTCCCCAAATTAATTTTTAGTGAAACGTTGTTCGGTCATTGAATTAGCGTCCGAGTAAGACCTCATGACGCGCAGGAAATTATGCCTTGTTAATAAAAATACTGATAAATCGACCTCGTCATGACGATGTAGCACCTGCTATACCCATTTGTACTTTGCAGCTGCTAGATTTATTTAACACGCATGCGTTAGCCCGCTCACTTTCTACGAGCAGAGAAATGACCGATTCAAGAGGAAATAAAGTGATAGTATGTGACAACGGAACAGGGGTGAGCTGGAAACACGTGTTAGGTGAACAGAGTGTCACGAACTTTTTTTTTTTGCCCCCTTGAAATTAAATAGTTCGTGAAGTGTGGCTACGCTGGTGCTAATTTTCCATCTCACATCTTCCCTTCCCTTGTTGGCCGCCCTATCATCAGATCAAGTGCAAAAGTTGATAATATCGAAGTGAAGGTAAGATCACATTTCCAAGGGTAGAGTAATTACTAGTACCTTTCGTTTAGGATCTTATGATAGGCGATGAAGCTAGCCATTTAAGGCAAATGTTGGAGGTGAATTATCCAATGGAGAACGGGATGGTGAGAAATTGGGAGGACATGAAACATGTTTGGGATTATACATTCAACGAGAAGCTGAAAATTGATCCCAAGACCACTAAGGTTGACACTGCATAAATAGCATGCAACAATTTATCTATTGGATTTAGGTTGTGCTTACTGAGCCACCCATGAATCCAATGAAGAACAGGGAGAAGATGGTGGAGGTATTATAAATAGACATAAAAAGCCAACAGTATTTGTATTTATAATGGAAGTGAATAATGTATGAATTACTATCTGTTCTTGGTGTATCCTATTTCAGGTAATGTTTGAGGAATATCAGTTTGCAGGCGTGTATATTGCTATACAGGCAATCCTTACATTATATGCACAAGGTAAATTAAGGGAAGTGTTGAAATTGAATGCAGTATGCTGTAGTAGAGTAAACTGCACATATTTTATTCAATGGTGTTGGATCTGAGTAGAGGATATAATGTAACGTTTACCACACTTAGATCTGGAAAGCAATTATATTCTTATGTAAACCTCCTGCATTGCTATTGTCTAGGTCTTCAAACTGGGATTGTCATTGACATTGGTGATGGTGTGACCCACATTTGCCCTGTGTACGAGGGATTTTCCCTTCCACACCTTACTAGAAGGCTGGATGTTGCTGGTCGAGATATCACTCGCTACCTGATCAAATTGCTTCTTTTGAGAGGATATGCGTTCAATCACACAGCTGATTTTGAAACGATTCGCATGATGAAAGAGAAACTGTGCTACATTGGGTAAATCAATCTTATGGATTTGAGCAATCTGATTGGTTAATTGCAGGTATTAATTGCTGGTATCTAAACACACATGGTTATAGGGTGCCCTGAGCACTTATTATTCCGTCTTCTGGCACAGTTTTATTAACTGGGTGCCCTTGGTTGGATACTATGAGCATTTCTAGTAAAAATTGATTTGTACGCTTATGTCCTATATGCATGTTGCTGGAAACACCAGTAAGTGTTGTTGGTATTCTATTTTATCATTGCACATATCATAAATACATGTATTTACAATTGAAAAAGGTTGATGGGACATTGTGCATAGGCATTTAATTTCAGTATGCCTTATATTCTCATCCTGTTCAGTTCGTGCACACATAACTGGCGACTACTACTCAGGATGTTAAAATTTTGCACATTACTAGCAAACATAGCTTTTAAATGATTGCTATTTTGTATTATATTTTATGAGTTGCTACATAGTCAGTACTGTTGTCTGAATTAGTTAGATGCTACAACCTTCAAATCCTTAGGGATTCTAAATCACATAGATCCCTTGGTTTCAGAGTCTTGCATATTTAGGAATTGGTTACTACCTTCACTTCCCTGTTCTGCAGCTATAACATTGAGCAGGAACAGAATCTGGCACAACAGACTACAGTGCTTGTGGAAACCTATACAGTAAGTACTACAGTTTTACTGAGTAATGCAGTGAAGAGCACTACTCCCTTATAGCTTCCAGATGGTCGCGTGGTGAAACTGGGTGGTGAGAGGTTTGAAGCACCTGAGGTCCTTTTCCAACCCCATTTGATCAATATTGAAAGTGTTGGTATTTCTGAGTTGCTATTCAACACGATCCAAGCAGCTGACATTGATACCAGGGCTGAATTCTACAAGCACATTGTCCTTTCTGGAGGCTCCACAATGTACCCTGGCCTTCCATCACGTCTTGAGAGGGAAATAAAGCAGCTATATTTGGAACAGATTTTAAAAGGAGACATAAATATGCTTTCAGTAAGCTTTGCTAATTATTAGCCTAGTAAGAATTTTATGTCACCACCATTAATAAAAAATCTCATTATCTTTACCTTCTCCAGAAATTCAAACTACGTATTGAAGATCCGCCTCGTCGCAAGCACATGGTGTTCCTTGGTGGTGCTGTGCTGGGTGACATCATGAAGGACAATGAAGCATTCTGGATGTCACGACAAGAATATCAAGAAAGCGGCCTGAAAGTACTAGAGAAATTGGGGGCAGTGATGAAATGAATAGTTGATTGTTCATGCATATGATGCTGAACTATGCATCACGTTTAGACTTACATGTATGCATAAAACACACTATTGTTCACATCCTGATATATTTTTAACAGTTTGGTGGGTGCCAACTTTTTTTGGACATATACTCGGCTCACAGCATCACCTATTGCTTGGGTTCAATGCCCTCCTTATAAATGATCATTTGACCCACAAGCCAGAAACTCACTTCATAACTATAATGATTTCACACCATGATGTTCCCTAGAGATGCATAAAGTTAAATAACACTAGGATAATCTTAGCTCTTACTGTTATGTGCAAGACAGAATATTGGTTAACTATAGATAGTTAAACTATCTACAAGTTAGTTGTGCAGCCTTTAAATTAAATTTCTACATGCAATGTCATTGCATGTAGCTATAGTGATGAAAAATGGGTTAGTGTTATTTTAAATAACGCTAAAACTTGCATTCAAATTCATGTGAACTAAAGAATCAACATTAATTTTAAAAAGAACCTCAGTTACATGTATCCAATTTCAATTATGGTATGGAAAAATAACATATGAAGGGAAGTATTGCACCTGTCCAGTACCTTCATTTAGCCTCAGTTTCATTTCCAAAAATGCTCACTACCACATCAGCAGCAGGAGTTGGACCATTATGCTGCATTTCAGCATCACTGTAAACAGGGCCAATTAAGGGAAGGTAAAAATCATTGGTCCGACTCTAGTTCTACATCTGCAGCACATCTAGTGGGTGTGACTAGGCCTTTTTATTCTGCTAATTGTTTCATTTGTACTGAATTAAGGTCATGACAAGTCTCATTAAGGATAGTTATTTACTTGTTTCATGGTGAGAGCTGTACACCACGGCATTGTCTGCAGAGGCAATCATTAGGTGTCTAGAGGTTAGCTGCTCAGAGGTAATTGGCTATACAGTTTAAGGCAGCTTCAAGGTTAAGTTCTTATAAACCATGTTAAAGACGCTGACGAATGCAATCATTTGGCAGAGAAAGCTGAATTTTAATGTGAGTGGCACGGTACAATCCATCAAGGAGCAATATCTATCTAAGGAAGACAATAGCTCAAGCAATGATGAATTGAGGGAGGGGGGGGAAACTAGCACTCCCTCATTTGGCCCACTTTTACTAAGCCCACGGGCCACCTTTAGTTTTTAAAAAAAACCCTGATGTCATCATCAATCGGGTTTCGCTTCCGTGAGGGTGTGGCGTGATATGATGCCCCGCCCCCCGAGTATTGCACTGTCGGATTGGAAACCCCCCGATGAATAGTTCATATCGCTGTGGCTTCTGCTTCCCGATACTGCTCCTCATAGGTGCAGTGTGCGTTGTGCTGGCCATTCTCGCACCAATCCTAGGCACGCGGCTAACTAGAAGTCAAGTGAGCACGGTGAGTAGTAGACAGTTCTATGCACCAACGCAGGCACGTGCTGGCTACGTTGTCAGCATGCCAATGATATATAGTTATATTGGGGAGGTACGCGGTTGCACACAAAATTTGCGCTTCCATCCCGAGGACGTGTTTATACATCTCCATCATACCGATATACATCAGGTGTAGCTTGTGTCAAGGGTCAAGACAGCTAAAGCTAACCTTATTGTTGGGCGACCCTTATTGCGAATCGCATTGTATTGCAGGTCAGTGACGTAAAGCCGTGGGTGGGGGGGGGGGGGGGGTCGCCTATTTATCATCCTATGCATATCTGCAGGTGCACCTTTTTCTGCTGTGTTGTGCATGTAGTTTATTACTTCGCAGAAGGTTACAGTATTGCCTGGACATGCAACGTTTGACCAGTTCTGCAGTCCCACCCTGCCACTGTGGAAGTCTATATACTTTTTCAATATCACAAATCCAGTAGACTTTCAAAATGGAAAGGTACCTGTAGTGGAAGTGAAAGGTCCCTACAGTTATAGGTAAGTATACATACACCATGCACAGCTCACGTCCCACCCTGCACATGTACACATGCACACCTCACATCACAACATGCACACCTCACGTCACAACATGCACTCCTACACACCTCAATCACAACATGCACACCTACACACCTCAATCACAACATGCACACCTACACACCTCAATCACAACATGCACACCTACACACCTCACATCACTACATGCACTCCTACACACCTCACATCACTACATGCACACCTACATTACACACCTCACATCACTACATGCATGCCTACGCCCTCACATCTACAACATGCACACCTACACACCTTACATCCCAACTTGCATGTGCCACCTCACGCACACCTCATATCACACCACACATTCACATATTGAAATGGCACTAGGTTCTGCAGGTTGAAAGCTTTACTATCACCTTTACAATGGCATGCACGCATGTAGTGAATGTTTAATAATAAACCTACCGTTGGCTTACCACTTCTAAAGCAGCCGACATAGAGATATTTCCTGCAGTTCCAATTGATGCACGGAGTTGGAGTAGTTATCATTGGTCAATTTTCCACATAAATTATGGGGTTAACGGGCATAGTGCTTTGGTTAATGTAGTTACCAGGGATGCCACCATAATGTCCCCAGTTAGGCAATATTTTTTTCCTGTCTAATATACTTTTCTTTCAACCGACAGAAGGTATTTATTTCCTGCAGTTCCAAATGATGCATGGAACTTGGTCTATTTGCACATAAATGGAATGGACATAGTGTTGCTCCGTACCAGGGATGTGGCCATAATCTGTTTGCCTTTGTTGTCTATGTAGGGAGAATCGTACGAAATTCATAAAGGAAGTGTCGTCTGATAAGTCTACCCTCACATATACCCAACAGAAAGTGTTCCACTTTGATGCTGCCAACAGCGCAGCTGGGACATCTGAAGATGATGTCATCTGTACTGTTAACTTACCTTTGGTTGTGAGTGGGGGCATTGAGTATCTATTAATTATTCCTGTGTTCATTGGTATGTTTATTTGCAGGGATCTATAGCTCAGATAGAACATTTCATGCCAAATGCAAGTTCTCTTTTCAAGCAATTTGTCATCGATTTTTTTCAAGAACTATTTTCCACGATCAGCAGCTACACACAGCTGTACACATGTCACCCAGCCACAAAGCTAGCGTGGAACTACACAGACCCTCTTGTTCAGCTGCTGTACAGCGAAAGCATTCTGAAGTTTTTACATAAAACACTTCCTCATCCGTATGTACAAATTCAGCTAAACAATTCTGTAAATGATACACAAGACAGCATTATTTACACGGGAGCAGATGAAATTGAAAGAATTGGTCAGTTTATTCAATGGGATGGATTGACTCACCTCGGTATCTGGCCACTTGAGGATGCTAATGACATTAACGGCACAGAAGGACTCTTCTTCCATCCGTACGTTGATAATAATGAAGTACTGCAGGTGTTCATGGACGATGCTGTGCGCTCCTTTGACCTCACTTATGTTGGAAAAGTGAACCACCTGGGCATCGATGCTCTTCGGTTTGAGCTCCCTAACACCACATTTCTCGGTGCCTTTACGCACAGTGAGAATGCCAAATGGGGCTCGTGGTGCCCAGATGGACTGATGTACCTGGGTGCTAGTCAGATCCCTGTGGTACCAATATTTGGGAGCAAACCTCACTTCTTGGACGGTGACCCATCTCTGAGAGGCAACATTGAAGGCCTTGATCCAGATCCCGGCGCTCATAGGTCCCAGTACGATACGCAGGTTGATGTTGAGCCGATGACTGGTGTTACCATTCAGGTACAAAAGGTGCTGCAACTGAACATACAGCTGAACAGAACTTCAGACTTCCCGTAAGAGCAGTTCAGTTGTTTTGCAGTTTGTAATGCTTTCTCACATTTCAGGCAAATGAAAAATCTTAAGGAAGAGATCACCTATTTCCCCATCATGTATATCAATGAGGTGAGGATGATATGGGCCATTTTTGAGTGCAGATATGGCATTCTGATTGTGTGAAGTGCAGCATGCCGAACTCACTGAAGGTTTTAAGGGCTATCTGGAGGACCATGGGCTGAGAGAAATTCAAACTGTCTACATTCTTCAATGGTGCATGGTTTTTATATTCGGTAAGTGAGCTGCTGGTGTTTTAACGACTGAACTAGTTTCATTGTTTTGCAGCTCTTGCAGGTATGGTTCTCTTTGTGGCCTCTCTAATATCTTGCATGTGCTTTGTGAAGCTGAGAAGGCAGCAGAACAGAGAGAGAGTGCCACTTGTGCCTGGTGGTGCTGAAGTAATCCAGTAATCCTGACCTGAGTGAATGCTGCATCAATGTACTATGTGTGACGTCTGTCAATGAATCATATACTGCACTGCTTTTTAAAATTAACCTCCTGTTTGAATTGTCTGACGTACGGCAACACTGTTTGTTATAGTGGAGGTACATTTAACAAGGATGTAGGAACGGAAGACCAAATGAAAACAGAATACAAAACACATGTATGGATAATTAATGCAGTTTACATAATCATATGTCCATTTTGGCATGCTAGAAACATTTTTGCAGTCAAGATCTTTGACCCTTCATTGTTCCAAACAAATGCAAGATTATACTTGCGCTTGTTTGTCACATTCAAAGGAGTTCAGAGAACAAAAAATTATGACTCTTGAAAGACCGTCACTTTAAATTCAGTGTACTGTAATAAATTACCGTGTACGACAACATAACAATGCAGAAGTTAAGTTTGAGGGAACTGAGACCCAACCAATGTAGTTAAATACTATTCAGGAACTATTCATTGCAATGGTGAACTGTGCATTATTTAGAGCATATCACTTTCCCTAGCTCCTTGTTAATCCTTGTTGAGCACAGCTGTATTATGCATTATGGCTGTTCTCTATGCCTTTAACCCGTCTCAGGCACTACAGCTTGCAGTATATTTGATCTGCTACAGTAGCTATTTATGCATGAGCAATACTGAATTGGAAATTGGAAGGAGCAATCAATCTTGATTAAATTTACCTTAAATTTCAAATTAGGGGCACACTACGTACTGATCAAATCATCCCTCTACATTATCTTGGACCCCCCTCAATAGGGTCTGATATCCTTCTACATGATGAGCTATGGGGAAGAGGCTGTTGTTGCTAGTGCAACTGCCCTCCCACATACAAGAAGCGAAGAAGTAATCGAAAACCCGAATTACGTCATATCGATCAATTCATGTTTAATACTTAGTGCTGCAGCGATGGCGGCTGTTTTGGCCCGAGCCTTTAGAAGCTGTACGCGAGTGTCTGCGAGAAACTGGAGACCTCACGGAAGGGTAGGCAGGGAGGGTGTTACGTGGGTAGATATGCATATCGACTGAGTGAGGCCGTTATAATGTGACTGATGGCGGCGTACACGGAGCTGTTGCAAGCATGAGCGTGGCCAGTGGTTTGGTCTTTAGGTTACAAGGCGCCTATCCTGACCATGAAGAACTGCGCGCTTGTATGCCTAGGAGTAATATAGGTCATATCACATGGCATAGCTCACATCAGATAGGCCACCCTTCCCTCTAGGCCTACAGGAAATCTGTCTCAAAGAGGTTTTCGGGTGTTGTATTGAATGGGCCTATTGTCCTAATAGAATGCTGGACAGTAGTCACAATAAATTGTTCCAACAAGGATGTTGAAACTGAGGAATGAGACTGATAGTGGAGTGGTGAGGGAGGATGGTGGAGTGGTGAGGGAGAATGGTGGAGTGTTGAGGGAGAATGGTGGAGTGGTGAAAGTGGTGGAGTGGTGAGGGAGAATGGTGGAGTGGTGAAAGAATGATGGAGTGGTGGAGTGATGAGGGAGAATGTTGGAGTGGTGAACGAGAATGATGGAGTGGTGAAGGAGAATGAATGATGGTGTTAGCATAGCAAAGTGTAACTTGGAAGTGGTAGAATTTTCATTTACGATTCTGTATCAGTGTCTGTCTTCAGACCCTGGGGAATTTGGTTTGAATGCTGCCCAGTACACAGCAGACATGTTGGCAGGAAGCACTCCACACAAGCACCAGACCACCAGGCCAGTGTATCGAGTGTTGGATCAGACCGGGAAAGTACTGGACACAGCGCAAGTCCCAAATGTAATATGATTGGTTGAATATGTAGGTGATTACAACAGCTTGCCCCCTTCCACATGATGCAGCTCAAAAATGACCAACTGGTTAAAATGCTTGAACTTATGATCACTGTTGGAGATATGGACCAGCAGCTGTACAAGGCACAAAGGATGGTAAGTCTGTGTAAGAGTTACAGTGCAGCTGCTCACATTTTGTCATCGATGCACGTGAACCTGTTTCCATCAATGCCCACCTGCTCACTTGTTCTCATGAATGCTCACCTGTATTCAACCTGTGTTCAGTACATGCTCTGAGATTATATACATCAGCCTATCTCACCAGATTTGCCCCCCCTCAATAGGGTCTGATATCCTTCTACATGATGAGCTATGGGGAAGAGGCTGTTGTTGCTAGTGCAGCTGCCCTGGCACATGACGACATGGTGTTTGCCCAGTACAGAGAGCCCATTGTCCTCTACTGGAGGGGCTACTCCATAGACCAGGTCCTCGATCAGTGCTTTGCTAATCGACTGGATTTGGCAAAGGGACGGCAAATGCCTATTCATTTAGGGTCCAAGGACCTGAATTTTCAGTTCATCTCTTCACCCCTTTCCACTCAGATGCCCCAAGGTAGAAGGTGATGTGTTGGTGGGTGAGGTTATGGAGTGATGATATGTGGGTGAGATGTGAGTGGAATGTGTGGGTGTTCAAAGTTAGGTGTGTTTGGTTGGGGTTATGGAGCTGCATTTATGGAGTGATGTGTGGGGGTGGGGTATTGTAACTAAAATCACTCATGCGCATTTGTTCTAAGCCCCGGGATATGCGTATGGCCTGAAGCTGTCTGGAAAGAAGAACTGTGTCATCTGCTACTTCGGAGATGGGGCAGCACAAGAGGGCGACGCCCACGCAGCCATGAACTTTGCAGCAACACTGCAATGTCCAGTTATATTCTTCTGGTGAGGGGGGGGGGGGGGGGGGGAGAGAGAGAGAGAGAGAGAGAGAGAGAGAGAGAGAGAGAGAGAGAGAGAGAGAGAGAGAGAGAGAGAGAGGAGGGAGGGAGGGAGGGAGGGAGGGAGGGAGGGAGGGAGGGAGGGAGGGAGGGAGAGGGAGAGGGAGGGAGGGAGGGAGAGAGGGAGAGGGAGAGAGAGGGAGAGAGAGGAGAAAGAGAGGAGAAAGAGAGAGGAGAAAGAGGAGTGTATTTTGTGGGTTATGTTCACTGACTGTTACATGTGGTTTTTCTTTCCAGTCGCAATAATGGATATGCTATTTCAACGCCCACTCATGACCAGTATGCAGGAGATGGTATAGCTTCCAGAGGACCAGGTTATGGTATGGAGACAATACGGGTTGACGGGAACGACGTGTTCGCTATCTACAATGCTACCAGGCACGCTAGGGAAGTGGCCGTCAATGAGCATAGGCCTGTCCTCATAGAATCCATGAGCTACAGGTAAAGGTATCATGGCTACTGATTGAGTTATGGAAGGATGGTGTGTGTGTGTATGTGTGTTGTTGTTGTTTCAGGTTAGGGTCACACAGCACCAGTGATGACCAGACTGGTTACCAAGACATGAGCCTTGTTGAGTGCTGGAAGAAGGACCTACACCCTGTCATACGCCTCCGTAATTACCTCACTGAGAGAGGGCTGTGGGACGAGGAAAGGGAAAGGGCTCTCCACGCAGCTGTCACCGATAAGCTCAAGAGAGGGCTCAACAGGGCCAGGGATGAACCCAAGCCACATCTGGACTACCTTTTTGATGATGTTCGCAGCAAGCTAACTCCCAGGATGGAGAAACAGAAGAGGGAGATGTTGGAACATGTCAGGGCGTACAAGGACTATTACCCACTGAGTGAACACGAGTCCTGAAGTTTGGGTGTTATGGTTACTGTGATTGCCGGCCACTTGTAGACAATTTTTAATTAGTCTATTTATGAAGTTGGATGATTTGTGTTCATATATGCAGTGCACATGCTACACTTTGAATTGATCCCAGGAATGTTAGCCAATCATGCACCTGTGTGCGTTCTATTCGATCCTTGAGGGCAGTATGGAATTGAAGATCGTATGTTAGAATGGAAATAACCACCTAAATGTGTTTGAACCGGCTGCTTGAAGGTAAACATGTACATAGATGTACCAATTTCAACATTGTCATTATTACACCTCCAGTTATAGTACTATCAGCACGTTGTATTTACTGTGGAGTCAATAAAAAGATTTCATTGAGAACATACCAAAGAAATTTTAACTTTTAGTGTTGTGTGACTGTTAACATGTACAAGTATGTGCACTGCAGCAAGAATTGCGCACAACCATACACATACATATGCTGTCAGTGGGTAAGGGGCCTAGTAAACGTAGCCAATCCATATGTGAGCCAAGCCACAAGGAGAGGCTGTATGATGGCAATCATCAGCACCACGTAGCTCCTCATCTTGGTGGCACCATGGGCCACATCTGGCTGAATAGCCAGTCGAAGAGACTGGACCTAAAGCAAACCAAACAGTACTAGTACTATAGAGGGGTGGGGGGGGGGGGGGTGCACTTATTGGGAGGGGGTGGGGTCATTCCTACTTTACCAAGAAATATGCAGTGGCCAAAGTAGTCCAAGCAAGGGCACCGTAATAGACATAGGCTCCACCCAAAAGCCAACCAGCAACACTCACAATCATGCTGAAAAGAGAGGGACATGGTTATTAAAGGGGAACATGGTTATTAAAAAAAAACTAATTTGCACTGGCATCCACTTCCCACTACTATCACCATCACATTTCCCACTACTGTCCCCATCCCACTTCCCCTCCACCAGCCCAATCACCTGACATATTTGTATCCTGAATACGCCACAAGATCAAGCCATCGTAACCTTGAAGACACCGTAAATAAATACAAACATAGCCATATGAGCAAGACTTCTGCAAGTAACCATGCCAACAAGGAGCTGGCTGTAATGCCAAGGTGCTCGGGTGTAAACCTAAATAGTTAGATAATTATCAAAGTGGAAAAAGCACAAGCACACTTATGGATAACATACCTCTGCTGTGTTCCCATGGCTACCCCAGCCAGCAGGACATAGGTGACAAACGACATCACTATGAGAGTGGAGAGAGGCATGACTCTTCAATGCAAGAATCTTTTACAACAATGTGGGCTCCCCCAATTAATGCTCATCATAGGTGAAAACCAGTGATGTTTAACAGAAGGGATGACTTTTTTATGGCTTTCGTTCTTGACAGAGTACTGACAGCTCAACAAATTCTTTACAACTGTTAAAAATATTAACAGTGTAAGAACACCCATTAACCCTGCAAGTACAGTCAGCATATATGTAAATACCATTAATCTACAGTATGCATTTCTGGAAGGCAATTTGAATGAAAAGGACACAGAAGTGACCATACAGTACATGTACCAGATTATTAAATGTTCACTTCTCAGTACTTCAAGTGTTCTCAGTGCACTAATATCATGAAGCCATTGCGATAATTACATAACATGTTTTACAACAAAAGTTGGGGGCAAATTTTCACATTCTCAGTTTTGTTTTGTTAGCTACCACAGCTCAATACAGGTCATCCAGCAATGAATATAGCTAGCTCACCAGGGATGTACAGGTCAGGTGCATTGATGTCTTCCCTGGCAGCTATTGGCTGCTCAGAATGATATCTTGGAGACCAGTCTTGATGTGTATAAGGGAACAGAAGAAGCATCAGTTTCTTCAGAACATACTGAGTGTCTACTGCAAAGTACATCTTTAATCCTGTCATAGCCACAAACTTGCCAATCTGTAACACAAGCAAAATTGGGTAGCATTACATTTGCATGCATTTTGATGATTTTTACACATACAGTGTACATGAGATTTATGCAGGAGCTACATGCTTCAACAAACGCACCTATGATATTTAATCTACCTTTCCTGGCCGCCATACTATCCCGAACAGCCTCCTGGTCACCATATTATCCCCAATAGCCTCCTGGCTGCTATATTATCCCCAACAGCTTCCTGGTTACCATATTATCCCCAACACCACATCCAAGGACCTTTTACAAAGCAAGGTTGCTACCAGTGAGGCACTGTGTAGATGGAGCACACCATTCCAACTTACTTTTTGGTCCACCATTGCCTGCCCTTGCGAAGCAAGCTGGTGGCCATACTGGACAGCGGCTTGAGTTACCATTGGATTACTGAACAGCTGCTGAGCTGGGGCCATTGGTTGGTACTGGGGTGCACCACTAGGAAAGAAAAAGGTGACAGCTGTAATTATATGGGACACGAATTACCAACAGACTAATTAAAAGACAGCCACACTAGGTATATGTATTTATTATCCAATCTATATGAATGTAGATGCGTTAATGATTATGCATACATGCAACACACAGAACAACATACAATACATGCCCATAAATATAAACCACAACCAATGTATAAACGTACACACACACACACAAATAGCCATACATACACACACACACACGTTATTAGCCATAACTCAATTGTAATTATAGTTGTGTTCATATTTTGATGACGCCGTTACTGCCCATACCTTGTGTCTTGAAACAGCGGTGCTGGAGTCATTCCTGGATCAGCACTCCCACTTGGTATCCCATACCCCGTATTTCTCTGACTTAAGCCTGCTGGGAAAAGGTCATGAAATCAATCGGTACCAATTGATCTTTTAAAACGGAGCTGGTTTCTAGGATCTTCACAAATCTCCCTAACCTTGTGTATACGCCATTATTCTCTTATTGTTGCCAATTAACGCGCATCATTTATCATAATTAAGTAACAATAACATCACCCCCCAATAGGAATACGCGCAATTGTTGACCAGCCCCTCCCACGTACATGTTTATCGTTAATTTATATCCCCCCAAAGAGCTGGTGAATCATTTTATCAATCGGAACAGCACTTTTGCATGGACGCTACCAGTAGAAAGCTGGTAAGAAGGGCACGACTCCGACGGAGTCATGACAGACACGCAAGAGCGGCCGCAAAGGGTTATAAGAAGAAACAAGGACCGGAACGCGACGGACAGCGTCCGCCGACAAGCCAACACATGTACGACAGTGACCAGCAGTTGTCTAGCACCTACGCCCCCCACTCTACCGTGCCCAGCCTACCGACCCTCTCAGACTCGCAGTCCCTTACCGGTAAGCAGAATTACAAGCACCAAAGGCGATCGCGTGTCTCCAACGGTTGCCTTTCCGATTCGTACGAGCCTCCTTGCAAGGAGGACAGCGACGGAAAGTTGAGCAGAGGCGGGAATACGTCGGATACAGCTGTCGTCTGTTTGCGGCAACCGCTTCCCGCGAAAATCGGAAAGCCTCGCCGACATCACAGGTCCATACAAACTGATTCGGACTTTATACCGGAAGAGCCTCGTTTGGTACTCTCACGAATGCTGAAGCAAAAAACAGAAGACCTGAAGCTCCCAGACGAGACGTTGCAAGAGATAAAAGAAATGAATGGACATTTAAAGATAGTCAATTGGCTCCTGGACTCAGGGACAGTACCGCTGTGCGCCAATGCTAGTTCAAAGGTGTCGACAAACTCCACTTACACTACATCATCTGGAAACCTTGTGGTAGTTCGTAGAAGCTCTAACAATTGGTTCGACGCACCGCGATTCGCCACAAGAGAATTCAGTCCCGTATCACTTAACTCGGAACTGAAGTCCGACTTCGAAGAAGAACTGTCTAATTTAACATGACATCAAACGAATCATTAATTCTGTTACATTTTCAATGTTGAATGGCCCACGAAATATAAGTATAAAATATGATGTATTCAAAATGATGTCCCTCTCGCAATAAAATTTGTTATATAAATAGGAAGAAAACAGGGTTAAAAATATATATATATCACGTCTTGTGAAATTCCAATGTAGTCGGTCTGCTCATATGAACTGTCAGGGTATCAAGCGGTGGCTTCTTGAATTTCCGTCGCTTAGCCAGAGGTGCCCTGGACACATCACCCAAGGTAAAGCCAGCCTGTGTGGCCTTCTGGAATGCATGAAATGTGCACTTTATGGCCGACTCTGTCTCCTTCACCCAGTCCAGGCCAAGGCCACACCCAGTGTTGAGTGGAGTGCTTGGGGCGGACTGAGGTGCCATCCATGCATGAGTAAGCAGATGATTAATGGTCAAACGATGTGCAGCATCAACTGTCAATAACCCTGAGAGGTTGTTGGGCTATGCAGTAAGGCAACAGGGGGAACAGGTCACACATTACCTTCAAGCACGTCCTTTGCAGCATTGGAGACGCCATTCCACTCCGGCCCCATCAGAGAGAAGTCACCTGCTCTGATGCGCTCCATGATCTGCTCTGTGGTCAGGCTCTGATTGTAGAAGGGAGCTTGACCACACAGCATCGTGTACTGAACAAGGAGAGGATAATTACCAATAAATTCTAAAAACCACATCATAAAGACTGCGTGCGGTCAAATGATCTGCACATTCATGGTTGCATCACAGCCTACCAAAATCACTCCTAGACTCCAGAGGTCACAGGCCTGGGTGTAGCCATCGTTGTGAGAGAGAACCTCAGGTGCAGCGTAGCCAAGGGTGTAACAGGGTGTGGTAAGTGTCTGTGCTGCTTCAGGCATCAACCTTGCAAAACCAAAATCAATCACCTTCAGAGAACCACCATCCCCATCGGCTGTGAACAAGAGGTTCTATGGCGGGGGTAGGGGGAGGGGGAGGAGAACAGGGTCTCATTTCAAAACACACCAAATTTGCCCTAGAATCACCTCTGGTTTCAAGTCTCTGTGTACAACTCTCTTCTGGTGCATAAAGGTCACAGCTGACACAAGCTGCTTGAACAGGGCACTGGCCTGAGCCTCAGTAAAGCTATGCTGTCTACGTATTCTATCCAAGAGCTCTCCCCCTTCAAGGAACTCCATCACAATGAAGACGTGCAGCTAGCGAACAATGATGATGGAGGGAACATAACACACACCACACCCATAATGGCACACACCCATAATGGTACACACCCATAATGGCACACACACACATAATGGCACACACACATACACACCCATAATGGTACACACCCATACACGCCCATAATGGTACACACCCCCAATGGCACACCCCCCAATGGCACACACCCACAATGGCACACAGTGGGTTACTACCTCATCGCTGTACACCTCGTGCAGGTGCACAATATTTGGGTGTCCTTGACAAAGCTTTAAAATGGAAACTTCCTGAGTCGAATTGCACCTGGCATTGATATGGAATAGCAAAAAAAATACCCATCCTGGATTACCCAACAATGCACAGATGGTCACATGCAGTATACATACATTGATATATACACACACATCCCTTCAGTGTTGGTTAACATACACACACATACATCCCCCCTTAGTGCTGGTTAACATACACACCTCTTGCTCACAATCTTCACAGCATACTTCACACCTGTCCTCTTTTCAATACACAGTCTGCAAGAGGTTACATAATCATCATGCAATGGAGGGAGCAGCTACTGTGTGCCTTACTTCACCGTTGAAAAACTTCCACGACCCAACACTCTGTCTGTTAAAGTATAGTGTTGCAGGAATGGTGAGTTCTATAAATAAGGAGATGACATCACTGCCAATTATCCACACATCTGCATCCATACTTTCAGCACTTCCTGTTCTGTTATGCCTCCCAGCAGCTTGTCTGTGAATATGTTGTCAGTGAACAAAACGGACGGAGCGATGAAGGAATACCCCTGGGAGAGAGCGACTTCAAATCAGTGCAGCATGTCTAAATGCACAATAAGTACACGTGTGTACAAAAGCGACACCTGTATGCCTTTTCTCCCACACACAACTCACCCTGAACAGATCAGCATGTTTGGTGGGTGGCTGACCAGGTGAGTTCATAGGTGGCTGTGCCGTGAACTCTTCTGAGAAGTTTCCAACGTCAGCTTCACTGGACACATAAGGCCTGAATGGAACTGGCAGCTGCTTGGCTAAAACCTTACCCCAGTCTATGCCCTAGCAAGCAAACAAGCACTGGTGACAAGGACAGCTGCAGACGTACGGACACCAATACAACAAAGCTCTCACATGGAACCATGGGTGCTTCTGTATCTCTGCAGCTCCATTGGCCCCGAGCCTTTTGTTGGGGTCCTTCTCGAGCAGTGACAGCAGTAGGTCATGGCAAGATGGGCTCAGATCATCAGGAATGTCGGGCGTACTATTCAATATACGCCTGAAGATAAAGTTTTAAGACATAGATAAGTAACTTCTCATTAGTATTTATGCATAACATGTGAAGCACAGGTATCGTAACCTACAAGAGTAGGTTAGAATCCTGTAGTATGATGAATGCCATTTTAAAAACGTTGCTTGGGTCGAGCGGGACAGCCAAGAGTCGGGTCACTTTGCTCTTAGTGGCATTATATCATGCGACACACAGGTTCTAGTGTCATTATAAAACTACATCTACATGTACAATGGATACCACAATGTCTCTTCTCGCGTATTTTAGATGTTCATGTGGGTACTTACAAAATGGTTACCTAGAGACCTGTAACTTACAATACTTTTAAATATGTCACAAAGTTATCCAAAGTTATCCTAGCTTTCCCAACCTTGATATCTCTTTCTGTGTGTTTTCTTCATCTTCTGGAGCAAAGGGAGACTCACAGGTGAGCAGTTCAAACAGCAGCACTCCCAGGCTCCACCAATCCACGCACATGTCATGGCCAACCTGCCCTCCTTTTATTATCTCTGGCGCCATGTACTCCACTGTGCCACAGTAGGAGTATGTCACCTGCACACACACACACACACACACACACACACACACACACGCACGCACGCACACACACACACACACACACACACACACACACACACACACACCAACACACCAGTACCTTTTACAGCCACAATTCAAGCCCAACACGTATACCTGCTCAGGCGACATTTCCTTGCTTAGGCCAAAATCAGTCAAGACTATGTGCCCCTCACCATCCAACAGAATGTTTTCCAATTTGATATCCCTATACACAATGCCGTGCTGAAATTAGTAGAGGAAGAGTGTGTGGGAGTGGGGTGGGAATGAGATGGGATGGTGGAGGTGGGCGTGGCGTCAAGGTGTATGTAAGTCATATGAATACCCCATTGCTCACTGAGTGAAGGTGGTCGATGGCCAGAATCATTTCACACATGTAAAACCTCGCATCCTGTTCAGTAAATGGCCCGCGCAGGTGCAGATGGGTGAACATTTCACCGCCGTTTATATAATCTATAAGCCAGATTAGTGATTGCCTGTCGCATCAAAGTGATATGAAGCCATCCCTTACCCATGATCAGGTGAAGCTTTGCGTCTGTCTGGAATGCGTAATGAAGTGTAACCAAAAACGGGAAGTCTCTTATCTCTTGTAGCACACTCCTCTCCGTCAGTGTGTGTTCCATCACTTTCCTCTTCCGCACGACAGCGGACTTGTTCAGTACCTTCATCGCGTACAGTCTCTGCGCGTCGTGCCCTCGTATCTTCCGCACGAGAAATACCTTGCCATACCCTGGAAGGAGGAGTGTACTGTGTTAAGTATTTTTGCAAATTCGGGTCTTCTAGATGACAAACCGCCGGTTCCTAGCACACTGAGCAGTTCGAATTCCTCCGGTCCCACTCGTTCTAACCTCAAATAAAACTTTATTACCTTGCTTAAAACGCATAGATCGTCTACCTTCTCGCAAGTGTAAATCGTTGTCCGTATTAGCAGCAGCGGCCCTTGCCTTCTTAACAGAAGGAGGGCCGTCGTCAGAGGTCATAGCGACGCTACCGTATCACCCAAAACCTTACAAGCTCACGGTGCTGTATTATTGTTTTTTCAAATCGAATTATAATATTATTATAATGGTTACCAGCGGGCTTTACTTGGAATAACACCTGTTGCAAAAGATAAAAGCATGGTAAGTTGCTGCTAAGCCAACATGCCAGGTTGCGCAATGTCAGCATGATTTGCAGCTGTCAAGAATTATAGCTGGTCCGATCAGAGGGCTGGTTGCATCTGAAGGGCGCAATGCGATTTGGTGCTCGTCTTGCAACACGATCCCTGTACGGTCGAGATGCCTAAACACTGAGGTGAAGAGAGAGTGTTTCTCACCCCCCTCTTACGAATTACGTGCACATTGTCACAACTTTTCGCAGCAAAGCAATCGTGAGATTTTGATTGAGAGCGGCATGACGATTGCCCAGTTAGCAAAGCTGACGAGAACGACTCCTAGTACGTACGCCCAACCGTGAGGCGTGAGCCGTGTGTGGACGTGCATATTAGAGTGAGTGAATTCCTAGCTTCCCTGAGCAAGTATTTGAAGGGAACAGCTCAAAGCGGCATAAAGCGAGATGAAGGTGAGCCCACATGCATTTGGTGTTAGGGTAGCACCTCTCCACGGCACCTACATCATGCTGCGAGATGAAAGTGAGCCCCCCCCCCCATGCATTTGGTGTTAGGGGAGCACCTCCCCATGGCACCTTACACCATGCTCCTCCTCCTCTTCCCAAGCCCTGCCCATCAAGGTAGCCGAGCACATCATTATGCAGGCTGGGTATATCCCTAAGCTACTTGATGGTGAGGATGTCTATCGTCTACGTCGCGACCGGGCCGTGCTGAAGCCCCGCCCACCTGTGGTGACTGTGATGGGTCACGTGGACCATGGTAAGACAACACTGTTGGACAGCCTCAGGAAGACATCTGTGGCAGAAAAGGAAGCAGGTGGAATTACGCAACACATTGGAGCCTTCTCAGGTACTAGATTGAAATTGAATATTGAGTGAGCCCTGGTTCTGCTATAGCGTTGTGAATGGTTCTATGTGCGTATGTGTGTGTATGTGTGTTGTGTGTGTGTGTGTGTGTGTGTGTGTGTGTGTGTGTGTGTGTGTGTGTGCATGCATGCGCTGCATATTTGGGTGTATGGATTATTGACTCAATAGTCTCGGGTGACTATTTAATCAGCTAGTTTGGTGTTTGGTATGTGATTTGAATTTGCCCATATGTCAGCACACCAACTAACATTGAAACTAAAAGCAAAAATGAGTCTTAAGAAAAAAGAAATGGGGAATTGATTTAAGGAGTTAGCACACACCATGTTTTCATGATAGCTAGATCCCTATAGCGTTGTGGCTAATCTTTGCGTTTTGATCGTTCTACTACATATTGGGCATTTGGTAGTTGCTTGAAAATGCAGCCATGCATCTAAACACCAACCTTCCAATGTTATAACAAGACCTGGTTATTGTAAACATATATGAGCACTCTTTGGGATGGCAATTAGGAAATGCCAAAGTGGGTAGTTGACAAAGTGTATTTGGTTGTTTCTTTTAATAAATTAATCGCATCCTAATGTAGTTAGTACTTTGAAAGCATATGCATTGTTAAAGTCATGGAGAGAAGTGAAAATGTTGAATGTCAACCAGCCATTGTTTATGCTACTTAAATGTCACAGAGGCTTTATTTACTAGTTCCACTAGCGAATGGCCATCGGGTCACATTCCTGGACACCCCAGGACACGCTGCGTTCAGCGCCATGCGGGCTAGGGGAGCGGATGTCACAGACGTGGTGGTTCTGGTGGTAGCCGCTGACGACGGAATTATGGCCCAAACAGTGGAGTGCATAAAACTCGTGAATCAGACCAAAGGTTTGATGCTTGTGAATATTTAAACCCCTTCCAGAATCTATTTGAGCTAGCTTGTTTACTTGTTCTCCCTCCCTCCCCTCCTTCCCCCTCCCTCCCTCTCTTTCTTTTTCCTGGCAGTACCTGTTGTAGTAGCTGTTAACAAATGTGACAAGCATGGTTCTGATATAGTGAGCTGACACAAATCATTGCTGGTACCTGTGTTTTGAGGGAGTGCTGAATTCATCTGGCAGGCCAAGGTGAAGCGTGAACTCTTGCACCATGGTATACAGCTGGAGGAGTTTGGAGGGGACGTGCAGGCAGTTGAGATATCAGGGTTGAAGGTGAGTGTTTGCATGTACCTTCTGGTGCTCATTTGTAATGGGTGCCATGGTTACGCCATGGTGGTAACACACACACACTACACAGTGCACGCACATTTGGAAATGTTTTGGAGAAGGATAAAAATATTAATGTTAAGGTATGTTATATAATGACTAAGGTATATTGTATAATGTTACATAATGACTAAAAGGTTGTTACTACATGAGGGAGAGGGAGGAAGGGAAAAGGAGATGAGCGAGGAGAGTTTGAGGAATAAGACAGAAGAGGGAAAGAGGAGAGACATAGGGAGATGTCCATGTGTATCCATAAAGTCAATTACAGTACCACTTCTCTCTCCCTGTAAGTCCTTTCCCTCTACCTTTCTCCCCATCCCAGTTCCCTATCCCTCTCTGCCTCACTCTCTCTCCCCTCCCTTCTCCCTCCCACTCCTTCCTACCCACTCTTCTCTCCTCCTTCCTCCACTCTCCCCTCCCCTCTCTCCTCCCTACCCTCCCACCCTCTATAGGTGACAACTAATTCACCTTTCTGATAAGGGATGTAGTTACCAATATTAGTTCCTGTTAATTAACACATTAAGTGTTTTGTCATTTTAAAAAAGGAATTTCAATGTGCTTTTAGTTTGTTAAGCACTTGTGTATGATACATTTAGACTTACCAGATCATTTTGAGATGAAAGAGAGGAGTAGGGACATCATTGGTTTGCTTGGAGCCTTGCAGAAGACCGTACATAGAAGAGTTGTACATTTTGGTCAGTATAGTGACTAGTTATGTCCTGAAAAATAGCACTCGGCTATGTCCTGTCACTGCAAGTGTTCATGCACACCCATCACGGTGGTTTACTAAGAATAGAATAATTACTGCAGGTTGTGATCCAAGTGTTTGTGTAGGACTGTTAGTGTCTGTTGTCCTGATTCCAATAATATCCCAACAGCAAATTTTTTTTTTAAATAGCTGTACACGTGGGTGTACAATTGTACCCCCAAGAACACTGAACGGTACTGGCACCTAGTACAAGCCCTTTTAGGACTGGGTAGAGAAACTTTTGACACGCTTTAGTGGTAGTATTCATAACCTGCACTCACAAGTAAAAATTTTTTTATTATTAACTACTCAACATTACCATGTTTGCATTTAACATTTTGCTGTGATGTTACCTTGGCAACACATTCCTTTGGTTGCCTCAAGGATATCCTGTTTACGTCTGTGCATCATGTCATGTCTTCTCCCGTGCCAGGGTACGGGGCTGGACGCCTTGGTGGAGGCCATCTTGGCTCAGGCCGAGCTCTGCGACTGCACTGCCGACCCTCACGGCCCTGTGGAAGGCGTGGTCATTGAATCAAGAGTGGACAAAGGCCTCGGGTAACGCGAAGTGTTTTGTCACGCACCTTTGAACACTGCCCACTGCTTTGTGTGTGTGTTGCAATGAATGGCTTTGGTAACATGGCCCTCCTTTGTTGCCAGGCCCGTGGCAACGGTTATCATCCAGCATGGCACGTTGCGTCGTGGCGATGTTTTGATTGCCGGGACGACGTGGGGCAAAGTAAGGATAATGCAGGACGAGTGGAAGCGACCGTTGCATCAGGCCATGCCCTCCACCCCCGTGCTGACCTGTGGGTGGAAGGAACTACCTTCGGCCGGGAACGAGTGTTTGCAGGCAAGCCCAACCAACCGTATGTGTGTATGTGTGATCAGATGTTGTCTGGTTTAGGTGGAGGGGGAGAACAAGGCACAGAAGGTGGTCGATTATCGTATTGTAATGGAACAGCGGAAGAGGACCAGTGAATTGCATGCGTCTAGCGAGCTTGCTGCTAAGCCAGGTGACGTCCCAGCTGTCCCCTGCATACCACTTGTAGTGCAAGGTTTGTGATGAATGAACATTGGTGGCTGTTGTTTGTCTATGGATGTTGTTTGTGTATGTGTATGTATGTATGTATGTACATGTATAAGGTTACTTACATATGGCGTTGTGGATGTGTATTAGGGAATTTTGTATACGCTTTGGTAAAGGCAGAGGAGAAGGGTAATTATAATACATGTTCATTATAGATGGTATTTTGACCGTATATGGTATTATCAATATCACATATGGTGAAAGTGATTGTGAATAAGATCTGTGCCTGGTCCTATATCTTAGTGCATGGAGTCTTGTGTTTGGTGTGTGTGTTGTGTGTGTGACAAGTGTAGATAAGGTACAGCAGTGCTTATAGTAGTGCAAGGTTTGTAATGTCTCCATCAATTGGTTAAGGTGATGTAGCAGGCTCTGTGGAGGCTCTCCTTGGTGTTCTGAAGGCACACCCACCCAATAAGCTTGACCTCAAGGTGGTGCATGCGGGGGTTGGACCAATAACAGACTCTGACGTCGAGCTTGCAGCTTCCTTACGCGGTATGCACCTTTAGCTCTCAGTGCTGTGGGCTTTTGAGCACGGTGTGTTTATGCAAGTGTCTATAACTGCTGTGTTCTTACTATTTTGCTTACTGCTCGGAAAACAGCAATCATTCTTGGGTTCAATGTGTCTTGCACAAAGTCCACTGCTGCCCTGATAAAGCAAAAAGAGGTTGCTTTGATTACACACAATGTGATATACAAGCTTATTGAGCTTCTCAAGGTAATGGGGAGTGGTCAAGGGGAAGGGTCATGACCCTTATTGTACCCCATGCTGCCATCTTGTTGGGTCAAGGAAAAGCTGGAGACATTCCTACCTTTGGAATGGGAGGAGGAGATTGTTGGAGAGGCAGTCCTTCTGAAAGTGTTCAAACTCACTGGTGCGCGGCGAGCAACTGTTGCAGGTTGTAGGGTCAAACAGGGTAAACTGGTAAGAAATGCCACCTACAGACTACTGAGGCAAGGAAAGGTGATGTGATACATGGTCCCCAGTCCATTCGTTTAAAGTTGTTCTTTTGAGCAGGTAATCCACGAAGGTCCTATAATTGGAATGAAACAAGGCACTGAGGACATCACTGCTGCACGGAAAGAAACAGAGTGTGGTGTTAGTTTTTCAGTTGATCCAGAATTTGAAGTAGGCGACACCATTCAATGTTTTACAAGGAAACAAATTTCTCAGAAGTTGGCATGGAATTTAGGATTCTGATTGAACAAATTTCTCTCAACACGTATTGGAACATACATGTTGCAGGTTTTGAACTTGTTAATCACATCAGTGTTCTTGTCCGTCTATCTATTGTTTGTTCAAGATCATGTGAATAAATGCAATGCAGAAAACTACCAGTATGTAAAATGCATGATTTGAGGGTTCATGCATAAACTAATTATAATGGTTTTAATCCAAAGCCTAGCCCCAAACTGGCTGTATGCACTTGATGCCAATTCGCTATATCCACTCGTATAATACGTACCCGTACCCTACTTCAACAGGTTGATGCATCAAAACAATTCCAATTAATACGCCCCAATGATGAAACGTGTAATACAATGATCTATCATTTGTCCTCTTCTGACTTCTTGAAGACATACGTTAGTCCACACTTGCCACAGTACTGTCGGTCAAAATGCGCTGCCATAAAAATGCCTGCACCGCACTCTGCTCCTGGGCACTCTCTTCTTAGCCGCTGAATCTTCCCGCTATCATCCACCTTGTAGTATTTAAGAACAGCCAGCTTTACCTTCTTCTTTTTGTGCTTGATCTTCTTTGGAGTTGTGTAGTTCTTCTTCTTTCTCTTCTTTCCACCTCCTCTAAGGCGCAGGACCAGGTGAAGAGTAGATTCCTTCTGGATGTTGTAGTCTGACAAGGTTCGTCCATCTTCTAGCTGTTTTCCAGCAAATATAAGGCGCTGCTGATCGGGTGGAATGCCTGAATTGTACGGCAACAGTGTTAATCGACAAGGAGCAATGAATTATCTCACTAATTACCCTCTTTGTCCTGGATCTTGGCCTTCACATTGTCTATCGTATCACTTGGTTCGACCTGAAGGAAAGAAATGTACTTGGTAACATAATTTCTAAAACGCTTTAGTTATTTCCAGCTGCCGTACGGAGGGCTAGCTAGTAACTACAGTATCTTCTTTTCATTGTCCGATGGCATGCGAGTTAACCAACTTAAAAACACGCGCCGCACAATATTTAAAGATAGTTGCCATGTTATTGCGGCCTTCTAAGCACACGAGGCTAGCTAATTGAGTCATAACATACACACTACCAACGTAAGTACCTCAAGAGTGATGGTCTTGCCGGTAAGTGTTTTCACAAATATTTGCATCCTATCCTAGAAAATAAAATGGCACCTGATCTTGACATGAGGGAAATACACATCGGGCGTAAGCAGTAACGTACCAAGCATTTAGTGTGTCGACAGCGCCCTCACACGTGGTCTAAGAGAACGAGAGTGTGCGCATGCGCGAAGATGGTGGTGAGCAGCGTTCGTTTCGTAGCAACATGCTGCAATACGTCCAACCAATCAAATGCATGTGCTGTTTGCCGGAAGTTCATCTGCAGGTGTAGTACAAAGACCGCCGAATTTTGTAGGAAGAGCATCCTGTTCGCAAACAAAGAAATATGGTACGTGGTGAACAACCTACAGTTTAACGTGTACGAATGTATATAGTTCCGTGGTTTGTTTGGTATGCCACACGCTACCTTGCTTGGTGTGCCGAATTGAAGGACAAGAACCGGTATCATTTGCACCAATCGTTTTGCAGGCAGACCAACTGACAGAGGAGCAAATAGCCGAGTTTAAGGAGGCCTTTTCTTTGTTTGACAAAGACGGAGATGGCACCATCACAACCAAGGAGTTGGGAACCGTGATGCGCTCATTGGGGCAGAACCCTACTGAGGCAGAACTTCAGGACATGATAAACGAAGTAGATGCTGACGGCAACGGAACCATCGACTTCCCTGAGTTTCTCACCATGATGGCGCGAAAGATGAAGGAGACGGACAGCGAGGAAGAGATCAAGGAGGCGTTCCGCGTCTTCGATAAGGACGGCAATGGGTTCATTTCTGCTGCCGAGCTTCGTCACGTCATGACCAATCTTGGGGAGAAACTGACCGACGAGGAGGTAGACGAAATGATCAGAGAAGCGGACATTGATGGAGACGGCCAAGTAAACTACGATGGTAAGTGGAGATAATGGGAGGGGTATGGCATTGTTAATGGCAAATTTTTGCTTGCACAGAGTTCGTTTCCATGATGACCAGTAGGTGAAATCTTTCACGTCGTACTGCTGGAGAAAACATGACTGTTCTATTTGTGGATCTACTAGTGGTTTATAATATATTATTACTTGCTTTTGCATATGCTTCTATCACACTCTACCATGAAAGGGTTTTGGCGGCAGTTCGTGCGTTCCGTTAGACGTCTGTACGCCATTGAATATTAAATTTTTGTTGCAACCATATAGATCTACTGAAAAACTACGTATTTGATTGCTATTATAGTGAGTAGAGTATAAGCCACCTGCCCTTTTTAGTAGCTAATAAGTCTGAAATATTTTGTTTTAACCTTTCTGTAAAACAACCATTCATATAGAGGCAAAGTGTATATAGGGAGGGAGGCAGCAAGACGGACTTGTTCCATGAATTTAATTTGCCTACCGATGTTATATTAAGCGCGTAAAGTTCGACGCACGTAAATGGTCAAATTATACATCGCGCATGGCGATTCACTACCTAACGTCACATCTACATGAACGATTGCTCGGTAATAATACATTGAACCACTGCCACGGGCCAGCATTCTGTGTTGCCACGCCCGTTACGTAGATTCATAGGCTTCAAACACCTGCATAACAACGCCTACACGTACATGTAATGTACGAAATTCATGTGCAAGTGTGGTTGTGAAGCCGGTCCCACCCTTTGTGTATAGGGGCACATCATTTACTTCCAAAAGGTTACGCAGTTGCATTTCATAAATTAAAAGTCCAAACCCTTAACAAGCTCAGAACAAGTTATATTGGGCCATCTCGATCATGTTTGTGTCATAATAGAACTAATCCTTTGCTTGATAAGGACAGTGTGCATGGATGGAGCAAAAAGCCATTGTTCCCTAACCTAGCCAACCAAGCATTTACTCATTGAGATATAATGAGGACATGCTTAGTACTTGCATGGATAACAGTGTCATTCAATTCAACCTGAATTACTCAAACATACATGTGTTGCTACTAGTCAAGGAGGATATTTCAGCACATATAAGACATTGTTTGAATGTACAGCTGTTTGATAGCCCATTGCCGAGTGTACCTCGACGTACAGTGTTTATACACTGTGGATGATTTTGCAAAATCTGACTCTTAAAAGTAACAAAGCATGCGGTATACAAACATAAGCTTCACATTTGCAGTTAAAAAATGAACAGGATTGATATATACTAAATAGTACTTAGCCCATGCTTTTTTTTCATGTGTAGGTGAACTGCTGAGAGAGGTCTTGGTTGTCCAAAAACGGAGTCTTGGTAATTATATGCCCCTGGTCCAGGTATTTTCTGAAGCCACCCGCACAAAAAAAGAAGTTAGGATTAAAACAACCTTCCATGCATCAAATTAGGTTTTTCCAATAAAAAAACTAACCGTTGCACTACTTGCAAATCGTGGTACTTTTGATCTGAAGACTGAAGTAACAGGAGCTCCCTTCTGAGTTAGTGTGCCGTCATACTGCCCCGGACCAGGTATCTTTTCCTGTAAAAGCGGTACATGTGAAACTATGTGGCATAATAAACCATGCAACTCTTAACTGGGATGACAAAACCGGGGGTCCGAACTACCTGGGACTTGAATGTTGCTTGCCTGGAAAAGTTTGTGAATAAAAGCATTGGATCCAGTACAGATTATGCCACGGTAATAAAATGCATGTTAATGCTCATGATCATTTATAATAAAGTAGAACATACGTTTCTTGTTTGCCGCTTGCTTCATTGTCACGTACAATCGTGTACAACATAGGACTGGTATCAATATCCTGAACGGTAAACAACGCGTTAGCAGCTTTGTAAATTTTAAAACAATGAATTAAATATTAATAAATCGTGTATACAAACCTTGTCCCCATAGCCGTGGCCTATTTTTGGCCCTTGGTATCTGTCGGTATTTTTGAAACCGTAAGTTGCTGGCTTCTTTGTCACATCTTCCAAGAAATCTGAATGTTCGTAAGCTCCCGGAAGCAAGAAGTCACCGTTGCGCTGAAACCGTGCGTGACCAGCAGATTTGGCTCGCGAGCTGTCTCTGAAGCCATACGTTCCAGGCTTTCTCTCCAGTTCTTCCAGGAACGTTCCAACTCTGTACGAGCCTGGGTTTGGTGTTTCCTGCAATAACCCACACGTTAGCTCCGCCTCCGAGCAGTATGCGTGCATACATACGTGCTATAAAATTAATAAACTTAAAAATAAAAATAAAAAGTACTGAACCTTTACGTAGTATCTCCACCACTCTCTTTCGGACTGCGGTGGGTCGTACTTGGGTGCATCGTCTTCCGCTCCCCTCTTGGTGTAAGCCGAATATGGCCTGCGGGGTTTCGCGGCACTACCCGGTCTCAGGAGAGCGCCCGTTTTTGGACGAGCTATTGCGCTGAGCGCCCTTCGCTGGCGCGTAGTCATTCTGTCTGCAGGTCTGGAGTCGCTGTTGTCGTCCCCCATGAATGCGATGACAAAGGTTGAAGGTAATATGTGTATCGTTGTTGACGGTGTGGGCGTGGCTTACCTGAGGGTGGTTTTGATTAGTCAGCGGTACAAGACGAATGGCAGACGACAATGATGGTAACCCTCCACACGATGGGGACAGTGCAAGAGAAGGAAGTGCCTCACTTACGACGAAAATGCACTTATTTTCGACGTGGGAAGTGAGAGACGTACCGCCTAACTGCGTATCGAGGTGGGATGCGCGCGTGTGTGCCCTAATTAGAATAGTGGTGTTTACGTTCGCTTTCCTAGGCTTTGCACTGTCACTGTCACCCGGGTAGAGATCCTACGGCCTATAGAGCCCGGTCTTGTTTCTGTCGTCCTTGCTGCTTCGATGAAAACCCCACATCGGTCATTGAGGTCGAATGAAATCGAGATACCAGCGGACGGAACACTTGACGTCCCGATAGAAGTAACCTTTTCTTTGCAGGTAGATGACCCCACGCGCTACTCAATGTAATCGTTTCTTGGACAACCGTTCCTAACAGTTACACTGTAGTTTGAGCAATATAATCCATTGAGCAACTACCATAAGTATTGGTATCCTATATTGAGCAATGTTCCCCTTAGAAGTGTACATGCAGAAGAGAGCCCTTGTGATGCTGTGTGTTTTTCCACCTGCACCTCAGGGAGAGGGAAGAGTGTGTGTGATGGTTGCGTAGGTAATGTACACGCATGGTTGGTGTGGAGTCCAAGGAGCCTGTGTTGCTTCATGTAGTTGCTCATGCTAATTAGTACACATTACATCTTCTGTTTGCTTCGTCAATGCAATATTTTCAAACATTGACGTTGTGCCTTTCCTTTCAGTACCCACACTTCCTGAAGCGTGGAGGCAATCTGCTGCAAATAAAGCTCCAGCGGCGCAAACGCTACGGCCAGCGTCCCATTGGAGGCTACAAAACCCTGGCCGTGGGTGAGATAACAATGGCGCATGTCCTGCAACACAGCTTCCAGGGAGCAGTTTATCTTTACGCTGAGAAAGTTGAAGAACATGTGGCGGTGGTTACTGTTGGGTCGTTGGTCAGTTCAACGTATGTTGATCGATGTAAGTGCCCAAGTTATGCTGTGGCTTTGGTATAACTAATTGGTATGCCTACACATTTATGCGAGCGTATGCAATTTTAGTGGTATTACTTCACATTCCCCCGCAATTATTGACAGCAATGGTACCTTTTCCAGTTATTAACCAGCGTACTGGCCCACTGGCCAGGGCTATTGCTTTCTTTATGTACACACTTGCAGACTGTTGCACTGTTTTCTCTCCGTTTGCAGTGTCCAGTGATGAAGAGGAGGACGAGCTCTTCTCTGATGTGGACATAAGGGCTTCTGATTCTGACAGTGGTGGGGATAATGACCATGTCAGTTGGTGGGACAAAGGGGTTGGGGGGGGGTGGGGGGGGGGTCTAGTGTGTCCTCCTATTCATAACCCTTTCTGTAGTCAGCGTTTAGATCCCGCCCTAGAGCTGAACAGAAGGTCAAAGAAAATAAGGTAATAGCCCAGGCCCCCCTGTGTACATATGGTTACCATGATGACTGTAGGGGATTTCGAATGCAGTGCTGTCAAGGCTCCTGAAGCTGCGCCACCCAACCTCCAAGAGGCCAGTGGAGGAACTACCCGAAGTGGTTCTGGAGGGAGACAGAGTCTCTGCTGTGACCTTTGTGTCCAGCATATCAGACTCTGAGGAAGATGAGGAGGTGATTGAGGATGCGACCATTGGCTCACCTGTGCGCCCAACCCTCAGGTAAAATGAACTGTTGTGAACAAGCACAAAAAACAAGTGTGTGTCACTCATCTCTTTACTTTGTTAGCCCTTTCTTTGGTTCGGATAGAATGAGTGTGGTCAGCCTGCCTGTAGCAAGCTATGAAACAAGGGTATGTGGTGGTCTTGTAGTGGTCTATACGAGTATATAAGGGTAGACAGTGGTCTATAATATATCTAATTGTCTTGTAAGTAAGTGGTCTTTTAGGGGTATGTAGTGGTCTTGTAAGTTCTATAAGGGTATCTGGTGGTATGTAAGTATATCTAGTGGTCTGTAAGGATTTGTTGTGTTAGTGAAGTCCTTCTGTGTGCCTATTGATAGACCGATGGTCCTCGTCCCAAACTCCACCATGAGCCTAGAGGTCTGACCAAGCGCCATGGATCACTGGAGGAGGCAGTGGGTAGCAGCATGGACATGGCTAAACTGGTGAGCTACTGAGCCATCTGTGGACGCCATTGCATGATGTCATCTGTGGACACATTGCATGATTTCATATGTGTATCATGTCATCTGAACATTGCATTATGTCATCTTAAAATTCTTTGTAGCACAAAGAACATGTGTTTAAGGACTGTGACTTGCAGAAGGGACGAGTTTGGGTGATAACGGGGGATGCTGCCTCCACAGAAGTAAGTTGTCATAGTAGCCAGACATAAGGCTGTAATTCACTGCTTTTATTATTTACTGGTCCCCATTCTCTTGACATTTCGGCCAGCCATTGTGGAGCTTTGTGGAAGGTTTGCATGAAAATGTAGTGACTCTGCCGAGTAAAGATGTTGCATACTTGCAGTCATTTCTAAACTTTGTACAGGACCAGTGAGTGGGCGTATTTAGATGATGTTTTGAGTATTCTTATAGGTGCATGTGTTGGGAGCTCTATTGAAGGTGCATGTGTGAGGAGCTTTAGTGAAGGTGCATGTGTGGGGGAGCTTTAGTGAAGGTGCATTTGTGGAGAGCTTTAGTAAAGGTACATGTGTGGGAGCTTTAGTGAAGGTGCATTTGTGGAGAGCTTTAGTGAAGGTACATGTGTGGGAGCTTTAGTGAAGGTGCATTTATGGGGAGCTTTAGTGAAGGTGCATTTATGGGGAGCTTTAGTGAAGGTGCATTTATGGGGAGCTTTAGTGAAGGTGCATGCTTTAGTGAAGGTGCATGTGTGGGGAGCTTTAGTGAAGGTGTATGTGTGGGAAGCTTTAGTGAAGGTGTATGTGTGGGAAGCTTTAGTGAAGGTGTGTATGTGAGGAGCTTTAGTGAAGATGTTAGTGTCTCCTTTTAATGCAGGAAGACCTCCTCCCCAGTCCACATTGTACTGGTGGGCGAGGATGTTGTGGTGTCCACATTCCTCCAAGCGCTGGTGACCACTGGTTCCCTCGATGTGCTCAGGTTTACATACCTCCCTACTGGTAAGTTTTTGCATTGCGTGATGCCCTGCTTCTTACCGGCTGTGACCTTGTGGGCTGCAGTACTTGGTACCATTTCAGCTAGAGTGGCATCCCTGGACGACGCCTATCAGTCCATGTGCACAAAATGGCTCGAATCTTACAGTGGAGATTCAGGTACTCTGAGAATGTTGCATACTTGTGGAGCCTTGTCCCATTGTAAAGTGTGTCTCCGCACACACACACACACACACACACACACAGGTGTACTCCAATACATAGAAAACGCTGGCCGTGTCATCCAAATGCCGATTGCACAAGTTATGCTGCACAGGCCTTCTAGCACTGAACAGAGGTGAGGGCATGGGGGTGTGGTTTGTTGTGTGGCGAGTGTTTTATCCTCTTCCCCCTCCTCCCTCCCCTCCCCAACCATTATTCTTGTAGCTCTTCTATGGATGTGGTAACAATACCTTTGATCTGTGTAAGCTGGTACTCCGTATGCCCCATACTTGTCATCTTGTATTGATCCCAAAATGATAGTGTTGCAAGTAAAAGAGTAATGATTTTACTACCTGTGTTTGTTCCCTCCAGAATGTTAGTGTTGGCACCCTTGATGCTCCTGAGACTGATTTGCAAACATCCCCTGTTTCACCCAACACTTCATCCAAGTGAGGATGTGTGTGTTGTGTGTGTGTGTGTGTGTGTGTGTGTGTGTGTGTGTGTGACATCTTGAAATTAACATTGCTAGTAACATACAAAATTTTGTAGTTGCATAGAAGATAATAGCATTCTGGGTCATACTATCCACGTTGTGTACTTCGGGCCTACTCTTTTATTCTTGCAGTTCTGACTCCCTTGAGTTAGCATTGGAGTACTGGGTGACTAAGGCATCCAAACAGACTGACAAGGTAAGCCAAAATGATCAATTTTTTTGTAGCATGTCTGCTGAGGTGTGTGGCCTTGTAATGTGAGGGTAGCCATGTCTGCTGAGGTGTGTGGTCTTGTAATGTGAAGGTAGCCATGTCTGCTGAGGTGTGTAGCCTTGTAACATGAGGGTAGCCATGTCTGCTAAGGTGTGTAGCCTTGTAATGTGAGGGTAGTGTCTGCTGAGGTGTTGCCTTGTAACATGAGAGGTTGCTTGTCAGGTGAACATCAAAGTGCGTAGTGTCCTGGTTTCCTGCACTGGCCAAGGTCTTACCATCACTGCCAACAAGAAGGCCAAAGGAATAAAGATACGCAAGAAGGATTCTGATCCTCCCTCCATTGTGAGCATCACAACAGGGCAGCTGGTCTGCAAACCTGTTAGCAAGCACGACCCTCCCATTACAGGTAAATCTTTTGTTATCACTGCCATGTGAGGAAGTGTCACTGGTGGTCTTACAACCACATTTTGGTCCACAGCAAAAATGCAACATTTGTGCCCTGCATGCACTCTTACTATACTTAGGCATAGATTACACGTATAGCCGATTAGTCATGAATATAATTTATAATATACATCTGACGAGGGAATGCGCTTATAATGGAGTGCTCTTATATCAAGAGTAGGCTAGTGCATGTGTGTGTTTTGTATATGTGGCTATGTGAGAATGACTTGACCTCATTCAATAGTTGTGGTGGATGGTGTTGAGTGGCATGGAATCTCCATGTTGAGGATGCTATCTATGTGGGAGCAGGCTCCAGGGAGATCATTTCCACTTGCTATGTCTGGCCCAACAGTGGCTCAATAAAAGTGGGTGTGGACATTCACCAGCTCACAGAACTCCCAACAGCACGTGTTGTGTGTGTGTTTTTTAAAATCATCACTGTGTGTTCCAATTCATTCAATGTTTAAATTTTATTTCTTATGTTGCTATTGTTAATTTGAATATGATTAGGGCTCATTGACAAACCTGTTGTTATTTTTATCCAGCCATGTTTTTCTCACAAGTTCAATATGTAGTCTACCTAGAGTTACTGACACAACCACTTACAACTGACAAGTTAATGGAATGTTCAGTAGTACACCTATACCATGTACTTCACAAGTGTGGATATTCAAAGGGTTATCAGTGAGTAAAAAGGTTCCCTAAAAGGACAAACTTAAATTCAGCTAACTCTAGCTACTTGTAGTGGAACTTCACTTTAAGCAGATAATTCATCCTGACCTGGCTTACATCATACACAATGTATCTGGAAATAGTCAGGGTTCAAATTAACACATACTAACTGGCCATCTTATTATCCCTGCCACCAACAATAAATCAGGCCCTCAAACCTGGATACCCCCCCCCCCCCCCCCCGCCATGCCAGCACAAACTGCCTCCATGTCCCTTAGCCTTCTCCATGCAAAGACCCAAGGATACTCATTGTACAGGAGTGATGTATGAGTAACTGGTGCAGATACTCCTCTTCCAGCAGGAACAACTAGACCATTTTCAAGGACCTTATTTTCTTTAGGATCTGGACAGGTCCTTCCTATGCCCTTTGTACTGTGCTTCCCCGGAGGAAGTTTGGTGATAAACTCAGATTCTGTTTTTTCATACCTGATGAGAGATATTGGGGTCATTCCACATCAATTGGGCCCATTTTTTAACACAATATGAGCTAATATAAATTTCCAATCCTCCTTATAGATATGTACATTTTCGCTTGATATATGTATATGTATACCACAAACCTCTTCGTTATCGAGCACTGAATATTTAATTACCATCATGACCTTTCATACTTTGGATTTCCCTACTTCCTTGTAGGAATTTGTACTAAAGACCTGTATGACACTGAACTGTGTAACAAACTTAAAATTATTCATAGGGGTTTACAGGATTGGCCAAAATTTTGATAAAAATTTTACGTTTTGGAAGTAAATTATTTTCAAATGACACCAAAAAAGAAGGGTTGCTAGATTGTATCAGGATCGTCTTAGTTACCAAATCTGGTTCTGGGTGAAGTAAGGGTGTGGCCATTACACGTTGCTAAACTTGTGACTTCATCTCGTCATCACGGTTTAAAATATTCATACCTGATCAGAAGTTTACTTTGTGAACAGCTTGTTGCACTGGTCAACTATGAATATTATAAGAAGCCAATTCTGTTGTGATGAAGAGATGAAGTCACTAGTTTAGCAAAGTGTAATGCCACACCTTACTTCACCCAGAACCAGATTGGTAACTAAGGTGATCCTGATACAATCTAGCAACCCTTCTTTTTTGGTGCAATAAAACATAAATTTTTAACCCATATTTAGTGATAATGGCCAATCCTGTAAACCCCTATGAATAATTTTAAGTTCGTTAAACGATTCATTGTCATACAGGTCTTTAGTTAATTCAAAAATGACGCAAATACCTACAAGGAAGTAGGTAAATTAATGTAAAGTATGAAAGGTCTTGATGGTAATTAAGTCTCAGTGCTCGATATTATCATAATGAAGAAGTTTGTGGTATACGAAAGTGTACATACCTACAGGGAGAATAGGAAATTTATATTAGCTCACATTGTGCAAATAAAGTGGGCCCAATTGATGTGGAATGACCCATTGAAAGAAATGCAGTAACTATGCAAAGATAGGATGCCAATTGTTAAACGCACATGTTTCCAAGGGCAACTTCACACAACAGAAGCAGACCAACAGGACTTGACTTGGAAGTGAAGCAGTAATTGGCACTCTTGGACACCATGTCCGCAAAATAGACGCCCTTTCCAAACATGTACCCAGTGGAAGGAGCTTCTGGAGGGGCAATTCTCAGTCCTTGAGAAAGGATCCCTGCAAAGTTGGTGGTTCTGGAGCCGTGCCACAGCAAGTATCTGTTATGGAGCTTCTGGAAGGCCTTGAAACGTTTGTCCTCCCCATGTCTGGACACCTTGAAGGCATCCATAATCTCCAGGTCATACTGCCTGTGAGTGGCTGCGTGTGTGTTGGTCACATACTCCCTCAGTAGTTTGAATTCTTCTTCTTCCCTATTAAGGACCTGCCAACAGAATGAATACAGCACCAATGCTGGTAAAATAAAATGCAAGAAGTATGTCATTAAGTACTATGTAACCAGGGGTCAGCAAGGAGGTAACCAGCAACTAGTTCATTCTGTGGTTATATAGACTGTAAAGTCAACATTACATAACCGTTTACAAACCCTACAGTGTAGGTGTGAATTCACACTATAGGCAGAAACCAAGGAAACCAAGGGGATCATTTCACTGTGTACAGCATAAACTGTGCACACAGGTTACATAACATTGACTTGACATCTTCAACCACAGGATGAACTAGTTGCTGGTACTCCTTGACGACCCCTGACTGTATCAGCCACATTGCAATGTAGCCACATACCTCCATATCTGCCTTCAGCTGCTCGTAATGAACGTCCAGTACATCCTTCTCTCCTTCACTTGACCCTTCCTTCAACAGGTTGTAGGCCACTTCGATTTCCAACAAGTCGTCTAACATCTTTGTCTTGGCACAAATGAGCTCATCAGTGTCCAATACTGTCGGCTTCTGGAGGCCAAAGTCATGTGGAACGAGAGTGTAGAAACGATTAGATGCATCCAGGAGCTTAGAAGGGTTCTTTTCTCCTGCAATCTCTGTTTGTAGTTCTGTTAGAACTGAATATGCAGACTGGATCTGACGTTTGGAGAGGTTCCCTAGTGGCATCTTCTTCATATCAATCTGTAGTACATAAGGCACAGCGATATCACACCAACTTCACCCAGCTAATGTCCTATACCCAGCCTATGGCCCTATGCCCTATATGTCGTATACCCAGCTCATGTACCCAGCCTGGCCCTATACCCAGCTTATGGCCCTATACCCAGCTTATGGCCCTATACGGCCCTATATACACAGCCTCTACCCAGCTCATGTACCCTATACATCCTATACTCAGCTCATGCGCCTTATACGTTCTATACCCAACCTATGCCCTATATGCATATACACTGTACCTCAAACTCCGCCATAGCCTTCTTCATGGTTTCAACATCAAAAATTGTCCTAATCAGGTCCTGGATTTCGGGTGCAAGCTTTGAGTGCGAACCAGTCAGTTTGGGAAGTGAGGCTGTATCAGATTTGTCTTGGCCATAGTCAATTTCTAATGGGTAGAATTTCCCAGGTTGCTTAACACCATTGGTTCGATCACTCCAGCTATTCCCTGTCTTATCTAAATAGAGGGATTCAAACTGTTCTTTTGCTGCCTCTCGTGATGCACCATAACGCTGTAAGAGACCCAGTCATGCTCACGTATTGGTTGCTGCAATGGCTGTACTAGCTAGTGATGATAGTTACATGGCTATATGATCTTATTATCACAGATCCACTCAAATGTTAGCTGGAGAAATTTTAACAACAGAGGCATATCCTAAATTTACACTTGAATGTCACTATGGTGATGGATAGACTTGAATGTCACTACAGTGATGGGAACACTGAAGTGTCACTATGGTGATGGAAATACTTGAGTGTCACATGGTGATGGAAACACTTGAGTGTCACTATGGTGATGGATATACTGACCTCAAGTTTATTGTTCCCAACAGATGTACCCACTCTGCCCCAGGCTCTGAACACACAGTAGTTTTTAGCTGCATCTCCCTCCAACAGCTGCAGCTTATAGTAAGAGTTTGTTCCTCTAACAATGTCCACCAATCCCAACACAGCATTGTACACTGTACCCTTCTCCTCATACACATGGTGAGTGTCCTCCAGCCCTGTGTAAATATGGGGTTAAGGTACTGTCAAGGCCAGTGTGTAGTGTTAGGGGTTAAGGTGCTGTCTATGTAGTGCTAGGGGTTAAGGTGCTCTTGTTGGCCATACCAGAATCTGGATCAATGACTGCTGCTCCTTTCAAGGTTACTTTCTTTGTGCTTGGACCTACACAAACAGAGGTCACCTTTTACTGAATGACATACAGTAACAACAATTGGATGACACAATGGCAATTCAACCACCAAGATGATAGTGATACATGTACAGATGCTAATGATCAGATAAGTGAGTACATTACATGTAAATGTACAATGAAGTGTACTGTCTTTGCTAACCTTTAGACTTCATCACTGCAGGTCCCCCATCTGGTTCATCAGTAGAAGAAGGAACTGAATACCTTGGGGCACCCCAGCTGCTGATGGTGTGAGAGGGAATCTTCAGAAGTGCTGCACCCTTGGCTGCATCAGCAAGGTAGTCCTCACTGACAACAGGGATGTCATGTGACTTAACTTCTTCCATCTTCTTAGACATCTTGTCAAGTTCCTCTGCAGTACTGGGCGATCAAATTAGCTGCAAAACAAGCAACAACCTTACCTCCATTACTGATACAGATTGTAGTGTTATCAGAGGTAGCCATGACAATCTTCCCTCCTAAACCACTGATTTCCTTAGTTAGCTCAGCCTACACCAGGACCAATGGATGGTGAACATTGCCATCAGGCCAATGCTCCAAATCACCTTGGTCTTCTTCAGCCTTCCAATGACAACAACAGTAAATCCTCTGAGAGGCCCATTGACCGGAGGTGCTCTGTGGGTACAAGTGTATCATAAGGATGGCCTAACCATGCAGATACCTTACACATCAAGTGCCTTTGGGGCGCCACTCTTTGGGGTGCCACTGGTGCCTGCCATGTCATCGGATACAGATGCAGACACGCTCTGTGATAGGGACTGAGATGGTTGTGACTGTTTGGAGAACAGTCTTGTTCTTGGCTTATACTTATACTTCTTTCTGAATGCCAGAAATAACAATTCGAGTTGAATAAACTTCAAGGTGGTGGAGATAGGCTTACAAGAATGGAACTTCTTTCATCTCCTCAGGGATCACCCACTGAGCCCTGTCGGGGTTAAGTGTTGTGTAGATGCACCTGGTCCAGGCGGACATGTTGCCTGTACACTTGTAGCCATGGCCACCTGAGCTAAGTTGGCCTTTGCAGTCCGGGCATGGCATCAGGGCACCATACATCATCCCATCTGCACAGGCATCAAGGATCTGGAGATATTATAGGTTATATTAACAATAGCAGTTAGCTGGCATACTAACCAGAATACTAGCTGGAATATTGAATACAGGTGGAATACTAGCACAGCAAGATGTGTATTCAAAATAGAACTGGTGGGTGCACTGTCTACGAGCTTTATGTGTGTACCATAGGATACAAATACAAATCACCAATTGCACTACGTAGAATGGCAGAACTCTGTCCAGCATGCAATTATCATTTTGTTGGCCCCTTGTACTTTGATGCACATTTTGGTATGCTGTATGGTACTGGTCTGGTCCAATACTGGTACCAGTCTGGTCAAATATTGGTATTGGTCTCTGCCATGTATAAGTAGTGCACAACATTATTAAGGCATTCATTTGAAAAGTACAGCTCATTAAGTGTAGATTATGAATGATATCTGCAAACAAGGAAACAGCTAAAGCATACATACACTTGTATATGTACTTTATACCTTCAACACATACACATGTACATACTTGTAAAAATAGATATGGGTTTCTAAATAAATCAAATACAGTGTGTGCACGAAGACAATAATACTAATTCTTCAGTACTGTACCTTGGCCTCCCCCCAAAAGGATCCTTCAGTACTGTACCTTGGCCTCCCCCCAAAAGGATCCTTCAGTACTGTACCTTGGCCTCCCCCCAAAAGGATCCTTCAGTACTGTACCTTGGCCTCCCCCAAAAAGACCCTTCCATACTGTACCTAGGCCTCTCCCACAAGGACCCTTCAGTACTGTACCTTGGCCTCCCCCAAAAGGACCCTTCAGTACTGTACCTTGGCCTCTCCCACAGGGACCCATATGGAGAAATGGCCCATACATCGGCGGTCATCTTGCATTTTATTTCAAATTGAATTCTACTGTAAATGAACTCAAAAATATTTAAAATGGTCTGAATTTGAATTGTAAATTTCACTATAATTAAGCAACGTTATAAAAAAATCAAGACAAAAATTTAATTACTATCGCAGTTAATAATAATATTCAACATTTAGCTAGCTTCAATAACTACAATAAGCAGTAAAGTCCTTTCCATTTGACGTGTTACAAGCCCCACCCCATCCAACGAGGTGTGGATGTGCATCAATTAGCACATAGATGACCAACCACAAATTTTTGTAAAGTGAGTTATGTACATTGCGGATTATAGCCAAGTTGCTAAGTGCAGAATGGCATATTGTTACTGTAGTGGCGGATGCGCATATTTTCTGACGTATAGGCCTAATATGGGTGATCTTATACACGAAAGTGAAGCTGAAATTATTTAATGCTCTTGCTTCTGTCTTGTCGGTTTGACACGGCTTCTTGGGGTGCATAAATTTTTATTTACATGTATACCACTAGTATGCTATGCTCTTTATATCTACCATTGTATGGTGCTTGTGTTTTAGCACACTGGCCAGGGGTGCAGATACAGGAATGCTGGAAGGGGGGGGGTGTCCAACATGAATAATAATGAGGGGGAGGGGTGTGGCACAAAAGCTTTTGGAGACCTCACTTAGTGGTACTGGTTTTAGCGCTGGTAACAATGGTTATGTTTCCCATTCGCTTTTTTGAATTCATTGCCATGGCATAACGTAACCACATATATTCATAGTTTAAAGTTTCCGGACCCTGACCTATCTCACACCTCGGAAACATCAGCTAGTATGAAGCAAACCTCCGGCAATATGACCACCACGTTGGTCAAGCATGTTGGTGAGTTAATATTGTCTTGCGCAGTATTCATAACTACATACACATAACCCACAGATACTTAAGTGTTCACTCCAAATTCACAAAACAGTCACACTCACAATATTATATATAACTCACCCAACACACCGAAGTAATATTTTTCACCCCCAACATAAAAGCACACACAACTATATGACCTCCCATCAGCATACACACCCAACTCATACTCTCCACCAACCACACACCTGTACACTCTAACAGTGTGCACACTCCCATGACCCTACCATAATTTTGCCCCCTCTTTAGCAATTAAGGGATAACAAGTGACACAACCCATGCACAGAATTGTCACACTTGGTATAAATTGTTCCTGAAAGCCCCACCCTCACTAATGTTCTTTCCCCTCGATGATGCCTGCAACAGTGCATTCCCAATCCACAAATACCAGCATTAACACTTGCACTCCCTCCCAATAACAACATATACACACCAGGTTTCCAACTGACAGACTAACACACACTGACAGCGAATAGCCAGCCAACCCACCTAACCTATACATTGTTAGTACAACACCAATAAGTTTAATGTACACACCACCCACCCCAACAGCTCTTCAGCACACACTAGAACAGTGAACATAACAGTGAACACTACTAGTCCCACATAGAGGGAAAAACCTTTGAGGGGAATTTTAAATTTGTTGCTAAGGCAATTCTGAGGGTTGCATCACTTATTGCCGAGGGGCAACAATATGGCAAATGCCCTTACCCACACCCCATACACCAATCCATTCATCAATCCATATGCAAGCCAAAGGCATGCAAGTGCTAACAACAAGAAAACATTTATCACATATGCAGTTCCCTTCATATCCATATTTTACCACACATGTAGTGTACATAGATAAGAGTTTCATGTTCTTGAGCATACCACTATCAGAGGTTATCTGCCCCACTTAAAGGGGTAGTGATCAATAGAATGGGCTAAGAACACTAACAGTTTCTTTTTATTTATTTATCCTGCCCTAAATGAAACGCTCTCCTACATGGCTATAATAACATTCATTACATTGCATCAGTCATTTCGAAGTATTTTTATAAATCTACTGCAAGCACCCCATACTCTTAATACCAAATATATCAGACCCCTACCCTATCCACCCACTTCTATCCTATCTACTCCCCTATCCTATCCCTCATGAATCAATTCAGGGATAGGTAGGTTCACTACTGAAGCCATGCAATAAGCTTACAGTACAAGTGCAAACCCACAATTACTTCAATCAGTTCAAGGTATATAAAGGTGGTTAGGATATAAGCTTAAGTGCAGGGTAAGTTCCAATTTTCCCCATCCCTCTTGCTCCTTGGTTCTGGGTAGATATGGGGTAGATATGTTGGTGGTCATCTTGCATTTTATTTCAAATTGAATTCTAAATAAACTCAAAACATACTAAAAATTGGTCTGAATTAAAATTGTATCTTTCAGTGTGTCATAATTAAGCAACATTATACAAAAATCATGACAAATTAAATTAAATTATAATTTCAACACCATTAGCTTCTTGTTTATTTATTTGTTACATAATCATTAAAGATATGACAGTGAAAATTATAACATGACATATCATAATAAAATAAGGAACTACCAGTGTACATGTCCGAAGCAAAGCATCTAGACAGCATTGCAGTGGCATTTGCTTTAAACAACTACAATAAGCAGGATTTCGTTAAACACATTTCCACTCTAGTATGCACCCCAGCCCCACCTCGTCTGACAAGGGGTGGATGCACATCAATTAGCACAGACGACCAACCACATTTTTGTAAAGGTGAGTTATGTAGAATTGCGAATTATAGTTACTAAGTGCAAATGGCATATTGTTATTGTAGTGACGGATATGCATCAGTACTGTGTTTACGTATAGTACACGTCATATTCACCATAATACTTATAGTAGTTTAAATTTAACACGCTGACACCGATGGGGGCCGCGATCCCATACAGCACTCTCTCCAGCCAATCAATTTGCTCTCCCTCCCCCCATCCTCCCTGCAATTCAGGATCCGCAGTATACTGCCACAATCATGACCTCATCCTTTGATCAACCGGTTCGTACTGTCTGAAAGTACTGCACATATAGCTGTATAAAAGTTAGGAGTGCATCTTTTCTGATGTATAGGCCTAATAGGGGTGGTCCATGCTTATTAAAGGAACGGTGAGGCTCAAATTCTTTAATGCTTGAATATCTTTTTTTTGCTTCTGTCTTGTGGCTTCTTGGGATGTATAAATTTGTATTTACATGTATTCCGCTAGTATGCTATCCTCTTTATATCTACCATTGTATGGTGCTTGTGTTTAGCATACGGCTTCATCACAACTGGGAAACATCAGCTAGTATGACGCAAACATCCGGCAACATGACCACCACGTGATCAAGCATGTAGATGAGTTAATGTTGTCCTGCACACTATTGGGCACTACTTACACTTACACACCATCACACACATAACCCACAGATACTAACAAGTGTGCACTCCAAATTCACAAAACACACAGCCACACTCACAATTCTATATTACTCACCCAACACACCAAATAACATTTTTCACCCCCAACATGAATGTACACTCCCAGCATACACAACTATATGACCCCCATCAGCATACACACCCAACTCATACTCTCCACCAACCACACACCTGCCCACATGTGTACATTCCCAATGACCCTACATACCAGCATAGTTTCATTGATATGGTGGGAGTGTCCCACCACCTCCCATTTTTTTGGTTGTAATTAAGGGATAAGTGTCCACTTGGTATAAATTGTTCCTAAAAGTTTCAAATTAACATTTGACTCCCCCACCCCCTCACTAATGTTTTTATTCTCAATGATGGGTTGTATCACTTGTTATCCCTTCAGTAATAACAGCATGTACACACCAGGTTACCCCACTGACACACCAGTACAGCATATAGCCGGCCTACACATCATCAAAGTCCACAACACCATCGAGGAAGTAAAAATTAATGGCTTAATAAATTCATGCTCACAATACCACAATGTATAGAAATCTACCAGCTACGTTAGCTATAAAAATGAACCTTGTGCAGCTTAACAACTAGTCAAAAATTTCAAGTTAACAGGGGTACTTTAAAAATATTTATTCAATTCGACCATTATTTTAAGGGCCTCTCCTTGTACCTTTATTTGTTATTGCTCCCAGAGGCCCTATTGCCTTTGTTCTTGCGCCCAGAGGCCCTTTTGTATATGACTATTGTGAGTCAGATACGGACGAAATGTAATACATTCACACTTATTCGTCTGAGTTATGTAAACGTTTTGAAGTGTCTTCATGTGAATTTCATTAGTGACCACATGCGCTACTTGTTAATTATCGTCAATAACAGTCTCGCTCATTAGTATTCAACTCACTGAATTTTAATAATACGAGACAGTCTGCGGAAAATAATATGTCTAACCTATTATGTAGACCCCAAAGACACCATTTATTTAAAAAAAGAGTGCATAATTTTTACTTCCTTGATGGTGTCGCAGACATTAGTACAACTCCAACATAAGTTGAATTTACACCCACCCACCCACCCACCCACCCACACACACACCAATGGCTCTACACATCCGCACACACTAGTACAGTGAACATAACAGTGAACACTACCACCAGCACACTGGGTTTCTTTCAGGAAAACCTTAGTGGGGGGGAATTTTATAAAAATGTTGCTAGGCAACTCTGAGGGTTGTATCACTTTCTGGCAAGGAGGGGCAACAATATGGCAAATGCCCCTACCCATATCCAGTACGTACACCAATCCATACACCAACTCATATGTACACCAAAGCATGCAACCAACAAGATAAAATTTATCACATATGCATACATGTACCAATAATTCTACCTCACATGTACTACATACATGTATAGATAAGAGTTCCATGTTCTTAGCCTACCATTATCAGAGGTTATCTGCCCCAGGTAGTGATCAATAGGATACCAACAGTTTTCTTTCTTATTTATTTTTCCCACCCCACATAAAATGCTCCTCAAATGGCTGTATGATCAATGTGATACAGCCAGCATGACAAAACGCTTCAGCAACAACTAAAATAGAAGGGACATTGCAGGCTTTGTGTGGTCATCGAGTAGCTACAAGGCTCTGCAGACTTCATGTGATGCATGCATGTAGATTTGTGGAGTGCTTGGCATTTGTATTTGATGATGTATGATCTGTGCATGTGAATGTGGATAGTTACAGAAGGTGCTGGTATGGAACTTTGGACAATGGTTTACTTGCTGAAAGCTAAGGTGGCTCTGAAGGTTGCGCTCTCGACCTATGAGCTTCGAGCGATTTTTGCGTAGCGCAAGACACAAACCCTGTTGAAATTGCTCAAAGCAATGACGCAATTAGCATTTGGACCGTAGGCAATTACGTGAATTGCCTCAAGGCGACGACACAATTAGCTCTAAAGCGGTAATGTTATTGATGTTTAGTCTCAAACTGAGTTAGTACCATGGGATGGACAAACTTAAATTACATCATATGCATGCACATGTGTGTTTTGGGTGTCATATGATGGAGAAATGCTTCGCAATGATCCTGAAGTGGAACGTATGATGAATGGCTCTTGTTTTTTTTTTTTGGGGGGGGTAGATGTTTTCATTCTAATTATGGCAGGCCTTATACTGCGTTATTGGAGGCAAAACATAACGATCAGAGTATTCATCTGTTTTGCCTCTAATAACACATGTATATTTATACACACATGTAGATTATTCTAATAAATGCTCAGCTCGTGAAGGGGGTGCTATATTAGCCTATCTGTACAAACCACCACGCATGCTGCATAGTGTATCTGCTGGAGTGTATTTGGACATCTTGTAATTTAGTTCTTTCAGTCTTAGACTCAGAGGCCTCAATAGATCAGAGCTAATATTGTTCCACTAACACCAGAACTTAATATACATTTAGACAGCGTTCCAGTCCTCAACCCCACCTTCCTTCTCCTCCTCCCTCTCCTCATACCCATACCAGTTGGCACGTGACATTGGTCTACAGATATACGGCAGCAGATATAAACGTAATGTAAACATGGTGTCTGAAAGCACCTTATCAGGTTTACTATTAAAAAAAAGGTCCCCAAAATCTTCATGACAACACAGACTTTTTATCATATGTTCTGTTAGTTGGATGGTTTTAGAACTGTTTTAGAGCATAGCAAGAGTTGTATCCCCCTTTGTTAGTCAGTTATAATCAATGGAATATTTTAATCAGCACAATTTTTTTAACTTTGTGTACAAGTCTGTTTCTAAAATGGTCCCAGAATTTTGGACGATACATAATACACATTTTGAAATTGCCTACATCTAAACATGATCTAGTGCATAGCAAAAGTCGTAACTCAACTAATAATCAAATTTGTAACAATGCCATATTTTCTATGGAGCATGCCGTGGAAAGAATCCGAAAAATTACTAACTGCAATATTCGTGACCGTTCATTTCTACATATGCCTTCTGTACTGTACTTTGGCCTCCCCTCAGGAATCCATCAGTACTGTACGTTGGTCTCCCCCACAGGGACCCTTCAGTACTGTACCATAACCTCTCCCACAGGGACCCTTCAATACTGTACCTTGGCTTCCCCCACAGGGACCCCTCTGTACTGTACCATGGCTTCCCCCACAAGGACCCTTCAGTACTGTACCATGGTCTCCCCCAAGGGACCACTCAGTACTGTACCGTGGCCTCTCACACAGGGACCCTTCAGTACTGTATCATAGCCCCTCCCACAGGGACCATTCAGTACTGTACCATAGTTTCTCCCACAGGGACCCTTCAGTACTGTACCTTGGCCTCTCCCACAGGGACCCCTCAGTACTGTACCTTGGCCTCTCCCACAGGACCCCTCAGTACTGTACCTTGGCCTCTCCCACAGGGACCCTTCAGTACTGTACCTTGGACTCTCCCACAGGGACCCTTCTGTACTGTACCATAGTATCTCCCATTCTGTACCTTGGACTCCCCCACAGGGACCCTTTGGTTGTTCACTTCCAGCATCATTTTGAGCTCATTTCCTCCAAATGAATTCTTCAGGTCATCTCGAGTTTTCCAGAAAAGGTCATTTTGTTCCTATAATTGTAGAATGAATGATGACGATGACCTGTTACCCTGCACAACTAATCTTACCCAACTACATCCATCCCTCTACTAGCATACAATAGATGTCTATTGTCCGTTACGCTCCGTACGTGGAAAACAAAATGTGATCAATTTAAGCCTTACTTGGTATAGCTCCTTGCACATTAGCATACCTTCAGTGCTTCTTCTTCCTCTAACTCTTCCTTGCTTTTCTTCGTAGTTGGAGCACTGTCACCAACATCTTGAACGTCAATGTCATTAGCTTTACGCTTCTTCCTAAAAGGAATTAAACTACTAAATACTTGATCTTGTCAAAAGTCGTAGACAATGTTTATGCCACCACTCATGTGTATGTTTTTAAAAGTAAGAAATAATGTTCAGAGTGATCCCACAGCGATAACGTTCAAGAGACACTACCTGTATCTTATTATCAAAACTGACATATCATGTATATGATTGTCTTCTTCTACCAATCAGTGCTAAATGTACCAATGCACATATGATCACAGTATGGGGGTAGGTCGAAGTTATGTACCAACTGAACAGAACATACAACACCAATGACAATGGATTCTGGGAAACGTACACAACCAAATGGTTGATCCTCTCAAAAATGAAAGCGTATGTACCCATGCATATCATTTGGTATAAATCATAGGATGATATTGTCATAGGTGAACCCCATAAACGTTACATGAATGTTATGGTATGTTGCCTGTGTAAAGTAAAGCCATATATGCTACGCTTAAAGCCATATATGCCACGCTTACCCCTTGCCAACAACCGTTTCACTGAATTTCTGTTTTAATTCATCCTTGTCAGCTTTCTTCAACTTGCTAAAGCCAGTCAATTCCTCAGCCTTCACACTAGCTGCATCCAGTGATTCACGGTTCTCCAGAAAGCACTCAACGTGATGCCACTCTGGAATGGGACCAGCATAGCCCTTCTTCCCCTGTGCACCTGCATCCTGAAGCTTTGCTATCCGCAATGAATCCTTTGGTCAAACAATGAACATTGCGTGAAATACAGTAGTAGCCTAGGTCAATTATTGAACCTTTAAATAGTAAACTAATTCAACCACTGCCACCCATGTTAGCAGCAGTCCTATTCCACCTGTCCATTCTAATCACCATCACCATTGTATACATGTCCAATCCAGAATATTCCAATCAAGGTCACTTGGTAGACTACTTCACTCCCTTGTTATCAGACTACCTCAATTGATGCTCCCATAGTATCAGTCTAATCTAATAAATGCCCTAGTCTATATGCCCTTACCTTCTCTATAAGAGACAGACATGCCCTGCAGGAACTTTTCCCCGATTTAGCATACTCCACTTGCAAATCACTCCTTATTAAGGTTGGGTTCTTCTTCTTCTTTCCAACAGAGGTGTCCCCACCATCTGTGCTCTCTCCACCTTGCAACCTTTCCTTAATTTTCTGCTGATCATCCCAGCGCAGTGTTTCAAAGCCGTCTATATCGTCGACAGAGCCCACTGTGCTATTCGTTTTGAAGAAACAACTATAGTGATACCAATTTTGCATCTGCAGGGGCAATGAGAACAACACAGCCATAACAAGTGCAGTTCCCAGAAAGATAAGGCATGCAGTAGTTACAGTTAAAACAAGCACACTGAAACCTTGAGCCCAAGTAAACTGAAGGCAATCACTAATGCTAACTTCCTAAGCAGCAAAGTTGTGGAATATAGTTACGTTCCATCCTTCAGAACTGCTAATTCTTCCAAATAGAATTTCTACAAGGCCCTACAATCAGTGTTATAATAAATAAACTGGAAGGGCCTGCAGTATCACCATAGCTTATTCTAACTAGAGGACAGAAACTAAGTTAATGCGTTGATTAACGAAACCCTCAAAAATCAAGCACATAAAAACTACGAAGCTTTGCCCTTAATAATGATTACATGTATGTCGATAGCTGATACTGAAATTGTGTGAATATCTTGTAGTCACATATTCACAATCCATTGCTTAACACAAGACTGTTAATAATTATGTTATCCATATCATATTTGGAATTAAATGTTGGACAATATAATATTATAACAAAAATGCTACACTAGTAGCAACAAAAGTAGATTTCAGTCACATATATGTTCTATTTGATATGAAATTTTTATGGTTAAAAAATAGATACCATTCACATGTAGAGCGAGTGTTATGCAGTAATTTTAAAATTATTCATACTGCATTGCCGTAATATGTATTTAAAAACCGCTCTAAACAAAATGCTATCAGACAGGTCAGTTAGGCTGCCCTAGCCATGCTGCGAAACACAAAAATACTAGCTGGAGAATAATCTATCCATCTTCCTGTTAGCTCTGCCCATTACAATTCCTTCTCTGCAAGGGTCTGGAATACTCTACCCATTCATGTTGTTTTGGCTTTCTCATTGTCCACATTCAAGTCCAGTCTATTGTTTATAGACTTAGTCCAGTGTTAGTACCACCTGCATCAATTTTCATTGCGCATCATATTATGATGTATGATTAAAGATGTTATTTTGGTCAGTGTTAAAATGGTGTCAATAATTAACATCTCTGTTTACTGTCGTACGATGAAGTGGCTTATCGTCCCCTTTACATGTGCAAATCCTCCGACAGCTACCTTTAGGGTGTTCTATCAGCCCCAGCCAGATCATACAGGATAGCACGTATTAGTATATGTCGGAAAATCAAAGGAACAGTTTGACTCAGTAAACACAGATATGGCCATTAATGAAGTAACTCTGTAGTAGACAAAATTGGAAAACCTTCTAACTGATGTGGAGCAACTTGCAAACTGCAAGTGCCAAGTATACAGACTAGTAAAAAGATATTAAATCACACCCTCACTGCTCCTGTTCATGAGCTTAGTGAGAATATACATTTTCAGTTTCTTCTACTGAGTACCAGTTTGAGTACCAGCAGTACATGCACATCACCACTTAGTCCAGGCAAGGTATCATGAGGATGCACACTATGCAGCTACGAAAGGGAGCTTCGCAGTGATGTTTTGTGAACACAGCCTTTTCATACGCCTGGATGACAAACATTGGATGAAGGTTGGAGAACCTAATTATCCAGTTGCTGCTGCTGAAAGGAGAAGAAAGGTGATTGTCAATCAAAATGAGTCACTGTAGGTTGCTTGCTGATCATGACTAAAGTTCAGTTTAATATTTTCTGTTTACTCTGGTGTGGATATCCCAGAAGACATAACAAGGCCAGGTGTTTATTGGTTGATAAAAGGTAGTTGTTAACCATCACCCCCACATCAGCACATGACTGAACTTCATAAAATCTATCTTATTATATTGTAGTGATGGTGGTCCTGACCATAAATTAAAATACCTCTCTGTGAGGCTCAGCATTATAGCCCTCCTTATGAAGGTGACCTTGACTATTTATGTGTGTGTAGGACTGTGCCATATCATTCTTGGAGGAACTCTGCAGAATGGTTCATGCCAATCATTAATCTGGGTCTTCAGTGTGTTGGTTTTGGTTTGATGAGAAATATCTGATGATCTGGAAGCTGTCAAATATTTCACCTTGCAGTATCTCACACAACTGTGAACTGCTGCACAGAAACCCAATATTAGATAAGCTATCCTGGCTTGATAGTGTTGCCTGTGGAAGTTCTTTTATTCAGCAGCTTTCCTTACATAACAAAAAGTTTGAAACGTTTGCCTTGGCTAGTGAAGGAAAAATTCCAAGATACGTGGGGTATAGAAATGTGCACTGTCAAGCATCATTGAAAGAGCTCGCTGGAATAGTTACAATGTTGTCAATCATGTCATTGTAGCTTCAACATAAAAAAAAGTGGTGATCCTTCATACACCACATGCAAACCAGTACGCACAGTTTTAAATGTTTGATCATTTGCCTGTACTAAAGGAAGATGGCCACTACCGTGAACTACACATTTCATGACATATATGGAAGAAGCATATCTGAAGAACATTAAAGCCAAGGAAATGACCCTTTCATTAAAGTGCAAATGTGCAACATGTGAAGAATGTAATGGTGCCCATGTGAAGGGTGACATCTGCTCTAACTGGAAAACCAAACCCAGTGCTCAAATACAAGACTTGCAGCCAAGTGGCAAGCTCTCTGCCGAAATATCAAGTGCTATGAGCTATAGAAAAGCTATACAATGCTGTAGTATGAGCAAATTTGTATCCATTGCCCTTTTAATAACTAAGACTGGGCATATCTATATATTGTAAACTGTATAAATTTTCAAATGGAATATATAAGTGCATTTAGGCCATTATATCCTTTCAGTGTTTGTCTGATAATCAATCAATCGATCAAAAACTAATTACTGTATAACTGAAGATATTAAATACTGTGGAAACATTCAATCTTGTAACTCATACCTGGTGTCATGCATCATTTAAGAAAAGTAATTAGCCCAGTGGGCGTTATAATTATACTTATTGGGAACCAACATCAATAGTACTACGTTAAGTTCACACAAATGCAACTTCCTGCATAAGCAATAAATGACTCCATGATTTTGGTTTCCCGTATCTACGATTATGTGCGTATTAACCCGCGGCCTAGGCCTGCCATGATGAAGAAACCTGTCTCTTTGTACATCATTAGCATAGGGCCTACCGCCGAGAAAACTTACTTTTCCGTCAAAGAAGGGCGACTGAAAATGCAAAGCGGGAGAAAAAGATATATATCTAAAGTACCAACATGTGCGCTCTAAATGGAATATTCATCTTACCTGGACTAGCTTTGCAATTCTCAAAGAATCTTTCGATATGTTACCTTTGCAAAGTTTGCACCCAGCTCTACCGGACTTGGCATATTCAGCTTGAAAAGGACGTTCAGTAGCCATCATAAAAACGTATACGCCCACAAAATTAATGTATTAATTTTACGTGCTTACTATAGGTGTAATTGGAATACAAGATACAAGAGAACATACTAATGGGAATAAATGCACGTATAGGATTGTTGCTATTGCTATTATTATTACAACTTAATTTTTATAAGTATACAAAATGCTACATTACATCACAATGATATATACTACATGTACGAGAAAGGATGGCAATGGCATTAGCTCGCACAAGGTGAGGGTTCAGATGCCCATAGAGTTCAGTAAGAACCACCCACTTTGCCTTTGAGGAGCAGGGGGCTAAATGTGAAGCTAGCTGGGAGATACACTCTAAAGCCTCTTTTCCCCAAGTTCCATGCAATTCCACCTCCAATGGTACACAGACCCAAGCCAGTTCGTCACATTTGGCATCATTTGAACAGTGCTTTCTTTGCTCAGTGGTCCAAGCAGCTGCTCCTGTTGTCACACTCGCTTCCAAAATAATTGTGGGATTAAGCGGGGATGTGACTGACAGGTCAGAAGCTGCTGGCTTGCCCAGGACCCAGTTTGGAACCAAAGGTCAGCAGGATGAGTGTGGCTGTGATTGGGGGTGACATTGCTACCCATTTCACCCGGACACCCAAAGGAGCTTGCTGACAGGACTCTGCAAGGACATCACGTAGTATGCTGTGGCAAGAAACCACGTCACCACCCCTTTTGCAGGTAACAGCATGATAGCCAAATGGGTCTAGGGCAATCTCATGGCATAGTGGGCAGCAAGAACAATAGGAAACGTCCAGGCCAAGCCACCACTTAATGGCAACCTGGAATTGGGAAGGGTCGAGATGGAGACGGAGACCCTCTAAAGGAGTGATAGATAGCCATGATGCTGCATGAGGGGAGGAAACAGACAGCAGGCGAGCCTTGTCGACATGTCCAGAAGAATTATGAAGAGATGATCATACAGCTTGGAGGAAAGGCTCTTTTGGGTGACCAGAGTCAACAGAAGTGACTCTGAGTTAATTGCCTCTGATGGTGGTACAGAAGAATTAAACAAATGAATTGCTGAAGCAAAATGGCATTGAGACTGGGAACCAGAACCGCAAGAACAAAGCAAGGCAATATATGCTGCTGGAGAGTGTTGTGTGAGGGAATGCAAGCCCAGGTCATCTCTACTCAGGCTCAGCCTAGCCTGGTGCCAAGCACGATCAGATGTGTCCACAGCAGTACATTGTGCAAAGCACCTACATACATCCTCATCAAATAGCTCAAAGGCCTTTGGTGTGGTGCGAGCCAGATGGACAAATGTACAGAAACCTCCACAGACACAATGGAGGGTAAAGGCTACATGGGGGTCAACTGCTTCAGTATCTTCCAGACCTGACAGAAGTTGTTTAACTGTGGCATATTTTCTAAAGATGAAGGCTAAACTATCAGGATATCCAAATTAGGCTTGCCTGACTGATGTAAAGGCCCAAGGGGGGACCCAGCTCTTGAATCAAAGTCAGGACTCTACACAAAGATGACCTTGGACCAGCAAGTGCACCGTCATCCAGATACCAAGCATGGAAGAGGAGAGTACAAGAGCTATCCTAGGTAATTGCCGAAATGAGAACATTCAAACACAAGGGAAAAGAACAAGGGACCAAGGGGATCTCCTTGCTGAACCCCCAACTTAAATCTCAGATGCTCTAGGGGATGCCACAAAAAAGGTTGTTGGTTATAGCACCAGCTTGTCCACGGTAGCAGCTCTGGAAAATGCTTTGCACACCCAGAAAGGAGTGACTGCCGGGATACCACATTAAAAGCATTCTTCATATCATTCTCTTCAGCAGAGCAAAGTCATTTTCACCCTAGTGCTCCTTGATACATCCAATTGGGCATGCCACACCAAACTGAAAAGTATGAAAAAAATCAGTAGCCTTTAGTTTAACCATGGCACAGATACATTTTTCGGTGAGACGACGCAAAGCTTCCCCGATGCAATTGGGCAAATGTCAAAGGGACCACCTGATTTTGACTTATTAAGAGCAGTTAGATTTCCTCCTGCAAGAAATGCTGACAATACTGAGGGAGCCTTGCCAGAAGCTAGTATGTTGATGACAAAGATGCTACCTTGGTGAGTGATAGAGGGCTTTGAATATTTAGATTTATGAGAGTTTTGATACAATTACTTAACCGCTTACAATAATTGAAATCGAATTGGTGTATGGCACATAAGAACATGGCACATAAGAACATGTCAGCAACAGAAAGGACTTGTTTGACAGACACTGCTGGTTGTTCATTTGAAGAGAAGTTAGACATTTCTTATATTTTAAGTGCTGTTTTCATGCCAAGATGGATTGCTTTCCAGGAAACCTATATGCACTGCTACATGTACATCATGTTAAGTCTTTATAATTACAACTTGTGTTTGTCAGCAGCACACTGTCATAAACCTCAAGTTTGCTTCAAGTGCCTTTAAAGCATTGACTGATTGCAGAAAGGTTTTTTGAGACCTCATTGCAAATGGCCCTTCACTAATAGAATGCATTCAGAGTGCAGCCATGTACGTGCTATCCCTTCTCGTTCTTCATCTTGACACCATAAACTCAGCAACGGCTGCTCAGAAAGATCATTTTGCATTCTTGATTTGTGTGGGCACAGCGTACAAGTGTTTCAAATTGGCATGAGTGCTGTTTGATGACATGAAGTGATGTAGTGCATGATGTCAATAAAGCAATGGCCACTCACAAAAACATGCTCAGAAGGCTGTACCCGGACCATCAAACGTTTTCTTATAAATTCAGCTCGAATCCCCTCTGGCGGATTGGAAGCAAAAGGCCTTCCTAGTAAGTGACCAGAATGGCTGTCTTTATGTTATACGGATGCACTGGACTTCATTTTAAGGGTACTTATTTTATGCGGGTTTGGAAGAGTTAATAATCGGACTGCTTTTCGAACAGGTTTATATAATTCAGTATTTGGCACGGTGGTCCAAACGCGGACATTAAGTTGTATAATTAGAACGAATAGTTCTATTGCGGTATACGTAATCGTACATTCATATTTTCGTCGAAAAAAAACGGCTGTCTTTCCATAGATTAATGACCGTATCTATAAGGTCATTAATCTATGGTCTTTCCATGCTTATAGTTCTTTCGCACAACGACCGAATTATATGAACCTATTCACAAAGTAGTACGATCATAAACTCTTTCAAATCCGCATAAAAAAAGTACCCTCTTGATAAATCAGAAGTCCCGCGCATTGGTGTACCGTAAAGACAGCCATTTTGGTGATTTACTTGGAGATGTCTTTTGCTTCCAATCCGCCAGAGGGTTCGAGCTGTCTTTATTAGCATACATTCAGTGGTCCAGGTACAGCCTCTTAAGCATGTTTTTTTTTTGTGGCCATTGCTTTCTTGACCTCTCTTTTATGCCATCAAACCACACGAACCACTTGAACGGTGTGCCTACACAAATCAAGGATGCAAGGTGACCTGTTATGTGATCAAATATAATGGGTTTGCGTTGGACAAATCTATGAAGGATGATTGCATTAGCATAAACCTCTGTCGTCGCCAGGTTCCCATATTCCACTTTGGACCTTATATAGATTCAGGCTCTACATAAACCTTTGTGTTGCGACATATGTGTCTTGAAATGTAAATGTTTGTAATATTAATAATTGATTCCATCATTGTTACACAATATAGCCCATTATTAATTGTTCCTTAATATTTGTTCAATTATGATTTCATCATTGATCTTATGTAACTAGTTGGGAATGGCCCAACTATTGCATTTGGTTAGGTCATTGGATTGCAAGCACACCAATACTTAGACTAATCATGCCAGATCATCACCCAGACTGTGAGTATAATCTAGTGGCTTGTGTGTTCTTGCTTAGCTTTAAATTCTAGAGTTCCAGACTAGGGTAGGACTTGAGAATGATTAATGACACCATTAATGGAATTAATGTCATGTTACTGTGTTACATTCATCTCATCACATGAACCACAATGTATGAAACAAGTAATAAAAACATTCTCAATGAGAAAGTTTGTGGCATATAGGATTGAAAAGCAATGGTGGTGTAAACAGCACAGGAACAAAATTGACTGAAATGAATAAATGAAAAATGATTACATATAACACACCCCAGCAGTATGTACTGCGTCTTTTAATTGTACTTGTGCTAAAATAAAGGTGTTTTCGTGTAATGGATAAATGAAATGCAACTTACAACAGATTTAGCACACCCCAGCGGTATTTATGTCTTAGGCCTAATCCGCTCTAAGGGGAAATGTCCTGATGGGATCACAATGGTCCCATGGAAGAGAGGAAACCTTTTGGTTTGGGATGCCATGCACTTGTTGCGATATCTATACTCCCTCTCACCTGGCACAGTCAATATGGCAGCAGGCGCCATCGGTATTTAGGCGGAGGACCTGAAGGTGAGATAAGCTTATTTGGACGGACGCCCAGGCATATGCTTCACCCCGATAGCTTTTGAAACATAGTATTTGGTCCACTTTCTCTAACTTTCTGAAGGAGCTAGGTCAGCGCACACCGAGGTACCCTACCATCCACTACCAGTGTCGCCCCATTTAAACAGGTTTTCATTACTGCGCCTAGTGTGAGCTGAATATTGTCCTGGGAAAGGCAAACTTAATTTAAGCCTTTCATTAAAAATGCGTTGCATGTACTTGGGAAATGTAACGTTTATTTTGGCATCACCTGAACAATGGAATTTTTCTGCAAATGCAAAAATAACATCATCACTACACCAAATACTTAAATACAGACATGGTTAGCTATGTACAGACTACAACTTCTAGGATCCATAGCAACACCACGGGTCCATTGAGATTGCCAACTGTATGGATCTTGTATCCCTGAGGATCGAAGACATAGAGACAATTGCCACTGCGCTCACAGACAAGGCTGTATAACCTTCATCAATCAATATTCCAGATGAACTCTTTATATTTCCATATGATCTGACAAAAGTTCCCCCTGGAGTAAAGACATTGATCATGGTGACAGAGGTATTGTTGGCTGTAACATGGATGTTCCCTTGTGGGTCCAAGGCAAGACCAAAAAAGTACAAAATAACTGACCACAAGGGACTTTACTAATTATGGTCAATAAGCAGGTGCCATTTTGATCTAAAATTACTACTCTGTGGTTACCCTCATCAGCAACAATGATCCTATCTCTATCATAAACAGTAATAAATCCTGCGTTTTAAACTGTCCCTGAGCTGATTCTTTTTGGCCAAACTTTTGAAGGAACTGTCCTCCTGTTGTCAGCTTCTGAACATGATTATTGCCACATTCAGCAATATAAATCACATCTCCCTTGATGAATATACCCCGTGGTTGAATGAACTGACCATCACCACTCCCACCACTACCTATGGTTTTCTTCTGGTGACCACCTTTGGTCAAACACATGAATAATGTTACCTCCTAAACATGTTACATATAAGTTTCCACTGTCATCAATGGCAATACTATATGGTTCACCACTACAACTGATATCTTACTGAGGGTTACATAAGTTGAGGTAGTTCTTCTGAGGCTTGACATCAAGGTCATGAGGACTGTCTTGTACATGTTCATCATCCATTGTGATGAGGAGCTGGTGAGAACCAACAGCCTGAGGGGTGAGGTTAATAGTGTAGGTACCATCTCTATGGTCCTCCACTTTACCTGGGACAACTGCTCCATCATGTGACTTGGGCCTCAGCTCAGCCTTCACCTGCAGACTACCATACGGGTATATCACTTCCTCTGAGCTCTTGGTTTCCATTTTGATACCATACACCTTGTCCAACCTGGCTGCTGACTTAGAAGACCATGTGCTTTGTATGAAGATGGAGGTGTGTTTGTTACATAACCAAACATGGAGAGTTCCTTCATCAGAGAATCAGTTTGTAGGGTTGTATGCACACCACTGGACTCACAGGGAGTTATAGAAACTCCTCCAACCTTCTTCTGAGTAGCGATCAGCTCAGGGAGTAGCAGACTTTGAAGAGCTACCACATCATGGTCAGTATGAATCTGGAGGATGTGGGAGGTCATCTCAGTGAAGCTCATCTTGCATCTTCATTAAGTTCCTTCTGGAGGGACAGAGCAGTTGTTTGGAAAGTGAAATGGCTTCCATCTCCGATAGCAGTGCCTTCTTTCTTTCCTCTGTGGCTTGGTGGAGCTGTTCAAAAGCTTGATTTATAAGCAGTGTGGCATTCTCTCTAGCAGACTCAACCTGTTGTGTCACTTGTCAATGGCATAAATTGCATTAGACAACTTTGAGACCATTTCGTATGCACACACAAGTGCATCCCTCAATTCGTCTCTGTGGAGCTTTGCAATATTGCACATCTCACCAATTCTGTGATCCTTGTGAAGGACTAAGGTTACCATATATTCACCAACAGGACATTGGCAGGTTTCACGGTAGAATATTGACTCAAATTTCTTGTGATTAGGTTGGGAGCAGAGATGTTCAGTTGGTGTTAGGATGGATGGAGGTAATCTGATAGACTCCTGGTCTATTCCAACAATCTGATGATTAGATATTATTTTGTTGTGTTTGTGGTACTCATGACAGAATGTGCAGAGGAATTGACCACATGTACGACAGAACACCACTGCAGGCCCCTTGCCCCCATCACTACAAGCAACAATAACTTTTTACAACCACTGCCAATTTTTGAAATGTACCCAGCCACCTCCGTCTCAAAACCAAGGTAGAGATTCTGTAGTATAGCAATGACTCCACCCTTTGGTATGGTGATATTTCTTTGACAGGTAGGACACTCAATATTCAGCTTGGCCCCTGACCCCTCTATCTCAATATGCAGACATTACCTACAGAAGGAGTGTAAACATGGCAGGATTAGGGTCTATATAGGGCTTAGAGCACAGCTGACATATGTTGTGTGGAGGGAAGAGATCAGATCTGTGGAAAGTAAAATGATACGTGTCAAGTATATTAGATTGATAATGCTCATATGCTTGAAGACTCTACTCTTTTGTTTCATGCAACAATTAAATATGTGTACATGTAGATAACATAATGTTGCATTAGTCATTGACATAGATACAGGACTGAGGAGAACAGTGGCCAGTATAGAAGGACTTCTCTAAGTTTGGTCCAACTACATGTACTCATACCATAAATCCAGGTTATTGTATGTGCAAGTCCATGGTCCTATGAAAAATGATCTCTTCAGATTAGGGTGTTTAATGTCTTGCGGCATGGGGTTGATCCAATGATTATGGGGTGTTTTCACACAGTAACAACAATTATATATAGACTCCCGGTTCAGAACAGTGGGTGGAAAATTACAGCCATCCATTGAAGTTTTGGGGTACCATAATTGAATAACGTCAATGCAGTAGCAATGTTGCAGATTACAAAGTGTTAAACAAACAGCTGCATAAACCCAGTCACGTTCTTCTACGTAACTTTTCAAAAGGTCAAGTTAGCCTACACCCTCTGGTGTTTTCTACCATACTTTCTACTTTCTAACTTATTACAGACAGATGACTGACTTTACTTTAGCGATGCAATACATGTACAAAGCGGAGGAAAAACGTATATGTCAATTTTGATCAAGAAACAGTGTGATAGATTTGAAATGTGAGCTGTACAACCTGCTGAATTAGACTAACAGTGCTCGCACATAAGCATCACGTACCATGGTAATACTTAAAACACACTGATCGATTTTTCAGGTTAAGTAAGATCAGAAATCCATTTTCCCAAATAAACACAGGAGTTTGGGAAACAAGCATCAAAAGTTGATATGCACGGTGAGATAGTAAGAAAGGAAGGAGCAGGCCCCGCTACAAAGTGGTTAGTAAGATGGGACAAGCTACAGAGTGGAAGTAAATGGAATGCGCGCAGCCTCACCCACAAGGCCGATAACATAGCTGATGAAGGTACCGACAGCACAAATGACGAATGTTCAGTTAGACTCAGATGAGGCTCCAGATGTTGTAGACGCCAATCCCATGGTTGAATATGTCGCTCCAGCTGACAATCCTGTTGCTGCAGCTGTTGAGAATCTCCTTGTTGTTGATAGAATAGTCTGGACACCATCTGACACTACAGGAGCTTCTTAAAGTAATCGGTTTACTGTACAGAATGACTAGCTAGTTGTTGATGAATCATTTGGGTCATGGGTCAGTCAGAAGCCAGATGATACGCCTGATGTTCTTCCACACACACAAAAAATAATTCATAAGCCAAACGGTACTGGTATGGAGTTCAAGAACTGGCTGATGGTGTGACTGGTGTCATGATGAGATTAGAGATCCAGGAAAAGAAGCCTAATATGGCAGACAAGGAGTGGTCTACACTTCCCGCTGATACAGCATGGTCACTTTGGCTCTGTGAGCCATACTTTGGGAGCCATCGGATCATAAGAGCTGATTCTGCATTCACAAGCACAACAGCTGCATTTGAATTAGGAAAGAGAGGCTTGTTTTTACAAGGGATAGTGAAGGGTGCAACAAAGGAGTATCCTGCCAAGTACCTGGATACATTTCAGTATGAAAAGAGCGACCACCATGTTGTAACGCCAACCATTGATGGAATCTCAATACTAGCTCTTGGCTGGCAAGATAGGACCTTGAAGAAGTTCCTGGCAACATGTGGAACAACGGTTGATGGCCATCCTCATAAGAAAAACGATACCATGTTTAAGATGATGGTAAACCATCAGAGGCATTCTACAAAACTATGAAGAGGCCCAAGCTTGTTGTGGAATATTTTGATAGTGCTGGTAAGATTGACATTCACAACCATCTTTGGCAGCCTTGGAGGAAGCCTGGGGTATGAAGAAGTGGCATCATGTATTCTCAACCATTTTGGAGGTTGACACATTTTTAGCTTATCGAACCCTTTATGCTGATGGTCACAGCATCAGTCACCAACAATTTACAGAAAATTGGCACTTGCTCTCATCACAAAGCAGTAGCTGACTTACCACACAGTACTCATCACTTCATGCCTCTGACCACACTGGAGCAGTACAATTCAAAGCAGGGTTGTGCAGGAAGAGCTAGGAGGAAGTGCTTGGTATATGTCAGTGTTTTCAAGGAGGACAACAATGGGCATTACTACTGTGTGACATGCAGCTGGCCAACAGATGGCTTTGTTGTTAGTGTCTGTGGTATGCGATCAGAAAGGGGATCCCGATGCATGGACTGGCATCAGGAACATGGAGTTCCACACTCCGGATAACAATCCTTAGTGTTGTAATTTTTCAAAACCTTGATTTTTTGGGGCAGATTAAGGTTAACCATTTTTGGAAAAGGTGGTGCAAGGAGTATTTGAGTGGTCGGAGAGAGGCTCATGCTTACGTGGCAAGGAAGCATTCAGACCATGGCAACCCTCCAGTCACAGTGGGAGACACTGTGATTGTTAGCGATGACAGTCTGCTACATGGACATTGGAATTCTGCCAAAAAATCCTCCCCCCCCCCCAGTGCCTACCATATCATAATCAGAAGAATGCCCGGAATGAAAATGGAATTTATAATAAATGGTGGAATGAGATACTGTTGCCAACTGTGCATAAGCACACTAAGGATCCAGTAGCTTTGGTGCTACATGGTTTTCTGGCCATGACAATCTCTGCAGTGATCCTGCAGGACAGGTGAAGGTTTGCAAGATCCCCCCCAATTGAACATCCATCTATCAGCCACTTCACCAAGGCTTGATTGATGCTCAAAAAATGCAGAGTTTTGGCAAAATTGGTGGAAACAGCTGAGTATGATGAATTGCAGAAACTTGGTAACAACTTCCTGCTGCTGTGGTGGGACTCCAATATGGCTTTCCACCTCATGTGGGAGATGCAATGATGTTGTTGAAAGATGCATGGGAGAGTATTTCATTCTTTACAGTAGCTGTGTGTTGGGCCCACTCTCACTGTCTCTCAGCTGTTACCACTACTGAGCTGCAGAGTAAGTTTTGTGACTACACAAAAGAAGTGAATCTAAATCTATTAATGAAATGTGCTGCAAGGTACACTGGCACTCTGTTACATGGTGGATGCTTTCGGTCTTGACAGGCTGCATGTCAGAAGTTGCATGATAAGGCTATAGAAATGCTTACTATGTGGCTTCAATTGGAAGAAAAGGAGCACATAGATTTAGACGATGAGGGTGAGAATTGTGAGCCGCTAGATAGATCCAAGTGTCCAGTTGACAAGGTTCAACTCCTAAATGAAGCCATCCCGCTGTTGGAGAAGCTCCATTATTTGGGGACTCAGCTAGAGGATCCATACATAACGGATGGAGCTTGTGATATGTGCATGCATGTAACACACAACCTAAAACCCATTGAAACTCAGTTACAGTATGTCTTGTTGTGTATGTCTGCGTGAATGTTTGCAACATAGTTACGATTACCATGTATTCATGTCTATTGCTGTTTATGTAAGGGTCTGGGGATCCTTATGTAATTACATCATTACGTAATGCTGAACTTGTATACACATAGAAGCTACTCTTGGCGGGATGCTACGGCAGGAGAGAAAGAACGATCCGTTTCTGCGGACCCCTTCGTGAATTGAGGCCAAGAAACTTTTAGACGATTTAGCGTGTATGCGTGTTAAAGGACTATTTAAACATGCAGTTGGGTGTATATGGGGTGTGCCTACCTATCAAGGTTACAGCCAAGGATATAGTGCAAGCCGCGTCGAGTCGTGCTCTGAATGGAACAAGTCAAGTTGGGGAACATCTTACATTTGGTGACAGCGGTGGGATCGACAGTTGTGCGAAACGCAATGAAACTCAAAAAGCTTGTAAGCGCTTTATGTCAACACGTTCAGGACTTTTGTTCAGAGTAGGGACGACAATGGCGGAGGAGGTAGTATCGATGAACGATGTTCTAAGGCTGCTCAGGAGACCCAGCAGAGGCAGGTCGAGGCAGAGCAACGACGGGAGGAGAGGAGACAGGAGCGACGGGAGGAAGAGCGGATATGATGAGAGGAAAGCGAGCAACAGATAGAATGGCTCGCTAAGCTGATGGAAGGACTGAGTTATGGACGAAGAAAGGGCCGAGCGAGAAGGGCATGCAGCTAGTATGACTGATGGAGAAGGACGACATAGAGACCTACCTTACCACTTTCGAGAGGGTGATGGGAGCTTACGAAATTGACAGGTCGAGATGGGCTTTAAAGTTGGCTCCATACCTTAGTGATAAGGCACAGCAGGCGTATGCATCCTTATCCGCAGGAGAGGCCGCACAGTACAACAGCATGAAGGAGGCAGTCTTTCACCGTTGAAGAGGAGGTGATGAACACCGCATGCCGGCATCAAGGCAGAGACCTATCGACAGAGGTTCAGGTCTATGCGGAAGGGACCAGGAGAAACATACCAAGAGCAGGCTAGCAAGCTACACGACATGGCCAGGAAGTGGCTAAAAGGGTGCACCACCGTGGACGAACGAACTGCTGGACACTGTTGTCAAGGAACAGTTGGTATACACCTTGCCACAAGCCCTCAAGGTTTGGGTGAGCAAGCGAGAGCCAAGCTCAAGCAAGGAAGCTGGAGAGTTGGCTGACAGCTACATGCAGGCTCGAGGACTAAAAAGAGGAGGGGTCAGATGAGGAGAACATGGAGAAAGGTTACCGTCGGACAGAGAACCGCAGTGTCCTAGAAGCGAAAAGGTTGGAGAAGCTGAGAAAGATCAGAAGAACCCCGGAGACCGAGGATACCCGAGGAAACAAGAAGCGAGTGGAAGAAGAGGACCCGGCAACGTCAGGTGCTATAACTGTAGCAAGATGGGCCACCTCTCTTAGAATTGCCCAGAGAAAGCACTTTACAGCCGCAGTCGAGAAAATTACATGACAAGACAGCAGGCAGATCGAGCAGTGCTACGTTCAGGAGTGGTGGAGGGAGACGAGGTCCAGGACATTGTGCTGGATACAAGGTGCGCAAGGACAATGATACGAAGAGACCTGATCCCGACAACAAAGATACTGGACGATGTGGTCATGGTGCAGTGTACGCACGGAGACATGATGGCATACCAGCTGGCAGTGATAGAGCTTACAGGGATGGTCTAACCCTGACGGTAGAAGCAGCCCTGTCAGACACTTTGCCCACGGCAGTACTACTTGGATGAGACGTGCCTGAACTGAACGAGCTGTTGGGCGGGTGGGTATAAGGCTAGAGAGCTTCACAACGCAACAGGCAAGGATGAGGCGATGATGGTCACAACACGATACGGTGTGAGGAAGTGGAGGGAACTGGAGGAGGAACTTCAGGAGCAGGGAATGGAACCACAGGTTCAGGATGACGCGGAGAAAGACGTGGAGGGGCCGAAATGGGCAACAGAACTGGAGGCTGTTCAGGAGGGTGCTGAGACTGAGAGGCAGGATCAGATCCAAGACCTGGCAATGGTACTACTCGAAGAAGGTTATGGGTCAGGCTGTGTTATAAAAGTGGATACAGAAGCTCGAGTTGTTGAAGTAATTTTTCTTCATCCACCCCTGCCAGCAAAGTCATATGTGTACCCACAGCATCAGGATGTATTGGAGGTCAACCTGTCAGATGTACTTACACTTGTGAGCCTCTCCACAGCTACAGGGCTCACATATTCGTTGACAGCCAAGGAAGTTGCAGCAGCAACTAGTGCACTTGAAGCAAAAGCATGAGTGTCTATACATAAACTACTGTTTAGCTTTATTGGTTTGATGTTTGCAAATTGTTAGAAACCTTTAACATTACGTAATATACAATGTCACGTGAATGATTCATTACAATTATATGTTCGTGCGTGCTGGTAGTAAGAGGGCTTGAACAACGAAGCGTGGTGAACTAATACATGGTCCTTCTAGCCAGGAGTTAGGCAAGAATCACAAAAAGGAAGTCCATGCATGCTGCACGTGATTGTTCGAATTGAAGCCCACCCGACGACTTGAACGATGGCAAGGGAAGAAGCACTTGCACATAAGAAGAAAGTACGTGCCGTGCACAGTGCATTAGTTTCTAGACTTCTGAGTCAAGCGGAGTCAGTATTGGGAGATTCCAGAATAGTCTTTAGACATTGGTGCATTGGCACCAATCTCTCAGCCAAGCTCACCACACTGGAAGCCTTGGATAAGGAGTTAGTAGAACTGGTCCCAGCAGAAGAGCTTGAAGACGAGATAGGGAGAGCTGATGAATACGCGGAATAAATACACAAGATGCTTGGGCATATTTGCAAAACCAAAACTTCTAATCCACCTTTTGCAACTCCACGTGATGCTTCACTGCCTGGCACATCGAATCTGTGACCCCATCTGCACATTCAGTTGTGGGAGAAACAGTCAGCAGCAGCAGTAAGGTAAAACTCCTGAAGATATCCTTGCCTCATTTTAAGGGGAACACCATACATTGGACAGCATTTTGGGATTCTTTTGAGTCTGCAGTCCACCTCAACGGCTCTCTTTCAGATGGTGACAAGTTTAACTACTTGCGGTCATTTTTGGAGAAGACAGCCTATGAAGCTATTGTGGGACTGACCCTATCATCAGCCAATTATCGAGAAGCAATAGACATCTTGAAAAGACGATTGGGAACTGGCAGACAATAACATCAAGGCTTATGGAAACCTTACTCAACCTGAATGCAGTTACTGGTGAGCATGATAGGAGAGGACTGAGGCGATTGTTTGATGAGGTGAAGACTAGTGTCAGAAGTCTGAAGGCTCTCGGAGTGGAATGGGAATCCTATGGAACAATGCTAAGATCAGTGTTCTTGACGAAGCTGCCTTCTGAGATCAGATTGATTATGACCAGAAAGTCACCAAGTGTAGTTATAGACCTTGAGACCTTACTGAAAGTGTGGGAGGAAGAACTCGTAGCCAGAGAGCGTTCTCGTGATCCAGACAGGATTAACCCTCATCCCCAAGACAGGCAGGACAAACCTCGCTCATCATCCATAGCCACAACACTTCTCTCTGGGATGACTGAGTCTACAAAGGCATTAAACGGATGCTGCTACTGCCAACAGCAACACTCCTCTGTCGATTGCCACACTGTGACAAGTCCTGATGATCGTAGACAGATCTTTAAGACCTCTGGAAGATGCTTCAACTGTTTTATCAAGGGCCACATTGGAAGAAAATGTCGCTCATCACCTCAATGTCAAACTTGCAACAGGAAACACCATCCAAGCATCTGTGACCAAACTGCAGCAGTCCACCAGAAGAGTTCAAGCTCTACCAACATGGTTGTCTACTATAAACCCACATGCTTCACCTTTATTGACCCCAGCCATGAATGTACTCAGCCCAACTAGTAGAAGGTGTGTTCTACTGCAGACAGTCCAAGGTCTGATCTGCAACCTCAAAACTCCTGATTGCCCAGTGGAACTACGAATACTGCATGACGGAGGCAACCAATGATCCTACATGACTGAGCGAACTAGGAGAGCACTGAAGGTGGATTCCAAGGGTGAACAGCAAATCTCGATAGCTGCATTTGGTTGCTCCAGAGGTGGTTCCAAGGTATGTCCCGTTATCAATGTGAAGATCCTATTGAATGGATGTCCTAGCATGGATTTGACCCTATTTGTTGTTCCCATTATCTGTGAACCTATAGTTGGTCAATCCATAGATGTGTGTGTCAAGCAGAATCCACACTTTAAAGATTTAGAGCTTGCTGATTGGGCAGACCAGGGATCCACATTAGAAGTGGATGTCCTCATAGGATTGGATCATTATTGGGATCGTGTTACTGGGACAATATCAAAAGGTGCCAAGGGTCCAACAGCGATTCATACCAAGTTGGGATGGGTGTTATCTGGTCCAATCGCTGTTAGAGGTCCGAAACAGTGTTCAACAAATCTAGTCACCACTCATGTGCTCAGAGTTGACACCGAACCTGACTCTCTGAATGACCAGCTGGAATCGTTTTGGGAACTTGAAGCATTGGGAATACAGCTGAATGAGAAGAGACCATTAGCGCCATCAGGTTTAGGGAAGATAGGTATGAGGTGTCATTACCCTGGAAGCAGTTCCGTCAGCCACTAACTGATAACTACTGTGTGAGCCTTAAGGGACTTCTGAGGCATTTACAACAGAATCGTGTTCTTCTACAAGACCACAACCGCATAATCAAAGAGCAGATTGAGAAGGGAATTGTAGCAGATGACCCCAGCGTTGAAGGCAACTCAAATCCACTATTTGCCACACCATGCGGTCATCCGAAGTGACAAGGATACTACCAAAATGCACCATCTTTGAGCATTCCTATTGAATCTGTGAACAGTTGGACAGCTTCTTCCTCTGTGGAGGCACCTGTCACAACGTCATCGACATAAAAGGAGTCAATCAGTTTCTGAACTAGTGCTAAATGGGAACTCTGATACTGTTCAAGATGGTATCTGATTGTTGCATTCAACAGGAATGGACTCGAACAAACCCCAAAGACAACTCGTGTAACCGAAGTGGTCAGATCTTGAATTCATCATCGTCAATGTTGTCCACCCATAGGAAGCGAAGAACATCTCAAGCTCTCTCCTCTACAGATATCATCAGAAAAGCCTTTTCATTATCAGCCATCAGTGCTATCTGATACGATCAAAACCTCATTAAAATTCTGTTCAAACTTCGGTCCAATAAGTAGGCAGTTATCCAGGCTTCGCTGAAACATCATAGACTACGCACATCTAACCTCAGGAAGTTTAGGACCAACTCTCAACCACTTCAGTCAAGAATCAACACAGCTTAAAACCTCCCTGAGAATCCACAGTGTACACCCGATGCCAGCTTTGAGGAGACATACAATCATGCCACTTCAGGAGAACCACCCTACCTTGGATCCCCTATCATGAAGGTGTTTGGGATATGTTGGAATACACAAGAAGATAAGCTGAACTTGTGTATCCTGGAGATTGCCAAGGCTGCTAGAGTAACAGAACCCACAAAGAGAAATGTGGTTAGCATTGTCAGCAGATTTTTTGACCCATTGTGAAAGGATCATGTTTTGTCGCATCTTTTTCCCCAATTTTTTTTCCAACTCTTATATATTCTGCCACTATATACAACATGCCATCATCACATACATGTGCATTTTATTACCTAATTAAATTTCTAGCACCAGTGATAATTTGCTTCAAGTTACATTTCCAGAAACTGTGTCGGCAACAACTCAAGTGGGACAAAGCTTTACCTAATATGCTGTGATGAGAGTGGATGACTCTAGTACAGGACCTGCAAGTTGGTGACATCGTGTCTATCCCAAGAAGTTATAATGAGGGAATCGACAATTCAGCTGCCTGTTACACACTGTGTGGATTTTGCAATGCGTCATCCACTGCTTATGCGGTTGTAGTGTACCTTGTGATGAAAACTCCAGAAATGATCCATTCTGAATTTGTAGTTGCCAAGACTATAGTTGCCCCCACACAAGCACTCACCATCCTCAGACTAGAGTTACTCTCTACATTATTGCTTTCATGGTTGATCACTACTGCATTCTCAGCATTAAAGTCTACCTTGCCAAGGCTCAAGATAAGGTGCTATACTGGCTCTATGTCTATGGTGGCTCTGTATTGGATCAAAAAAGAGTGGAAGCCATTTGTACAAAACAGTGTAAACAAAATTCGTCAGAAAACGTCCCCAGACCTGTGGTATCACTGCCCAGGAGCTATCAATCCTGCCAATATCCCATCAAGAGGAACGACGATGATGTCAGAGTTACAAGTGAGCTTGTTGTGGCGGCATGGACCAAACTGGTTGAAGAATGGTCTAGCCTTAAGAGATTCTGATGAACACACTGAAATGCCAGAAGAATGCTCTGATGAGTTGAAGACTAAAACCCACAATCTGGTACTGCTAAAGTTAAAGTTACTATCGGTGATCTTGTAGACTGCAGATGATTCAGCAGCTTCAAGAAACTGGTTAGAGTCACTGCGTATGTCACGAGGGCCTTGAAGCATTCAAAGGCAAAAGGTCAAGCCAGGACTGCAGTTTACTTTCCACAGATGAGCTGGTTGACGCTGAATGCAAATGGTTGAGGACTCCCAAAGGGATCTAGAATGTGAAAGTGTGTTAGAGACATTGAAACTCGAATTCAACTCATTTCTGGACCAGAAAGGTTTATGGCAATGTGGTGGGAGGCTGGCCAATGCCAACATTCCGTATTCCATGAAGTATCGTCTTCTGCTATCGCAAAACCACCCTATGACATCCCTCGTCATCAAAAGCCAAAAGAGACAAAGCCTGGTCCGGCTAATAATACACCGATGTGTTAAATGTCGCAGGCTCGAAGGAACTCCATTTTTGGTGCCTCCACCACCTCCACTGCCAATAAGCAGAGTGAAAGAGGAACCAGCATTCAGTTTCACAGATGTTGACTTTGCTGGCCCCTTGATGATTCGTACTGATGGTCCTAACAAGTCTGCTAAAGCCTGGATATGTTTGTTCACTTGTTTCGTGACAAGAGCCGTACACCTAGACATTGTCCTTGACATGTCCACAGAGACCTTCATTAGGTGTCTGAAGAGATTCGCAGCTCGAAGGGGATTACCTATACAGTTTACATCAGATAATGGCAAAACATCCAAGGCAGCTGCAAGATTCTTAAAAACGGTGTTTAAGGACAATGATGTAAACAACTACCTGGCAGAGAGCAGATGTAAGTGGACATTTAATGTGGAAGGAGCCCCATGGTGGGGTGGAGCCTTTGAACGAATGGTGCAATCTACCAAGCGGTGTCTAAAGAATATGGTTGGTCAAGCAAGTTTCACCCATGATGAACTCTTAACTGCAGTCACAGAAATTGAACCCATTATCAATTTTTGCCCACTATTGTACATCTCAGCAGGAGACACTGAAGAGCCCCTCACACCATCTCCTTTATTGATTGGCCGTAGAGTGATTAATCTTCCTGATTACCTTGGTCACCTGTGTGACCCAGGAGACAATGATTTTGATGTGATTCAACTCAACTGACAAGGCGGTTGAAGCTACTTAGTAGTATCCTTAACCACTTCTGGAAGAGGTGGAGAAACGAGTACTTGGCAGAGCCGAGAGAAAGCCACAGACTAATTTTCATGAAATCTCATGGAGAAAGTCAAGTCTCAGTAGGCAACGTAGTGGTGGTACACGATGAGAGCCTTCCTAGAGGTTTTTGGAAGCTAGGTTGCATCCAGAATGTCATGATGGGCAGAGATGGAAAAACTAGGGGATCTACAGTTAAGGTTGCTGGGCAAGAATCAACGATTCACTTCCTTGAACTGACCCCTGCAGTTGTTTTAAACATTAGAGATCCACCATCCCCTTGAACCTGTGAGAACTCCTCAAGTAACAAAAGAACAAAAGGTTGAAGACAAGTCTGAAAGCACTGCTGCATAGAAGGGTGAAGAGAAGCGCAGACAGTGGGCTAACGAACTGCTGCAAGATTAGTTTAGTCAGTTGACTATTGGTCAACGGGGGGAGAATGTTAGAACCTTTAACATTACATAATATACAACATCACGTGAATGATTCATTACAATTATTAGCTAACAGTATCAGTTGTGTGTGCTGGTAGTAAGAGGGCTTGAACAATGAAGCATGGTGAACTATTACAAAAATAAGTTTACATTGTAACTGAAGTTTGATGTACTTAAAAGTCACTAAATTTTTTTTTTCGGGCGCATGTTGGGTCACTTGTAATTCATACTGCTGTGGCCAAAGTTCTGATAGCTGACGTTAACCCAATTCGCAACAGCCCTCACAAAAATGGCTGCTGTACACAAAACAGTTTGTGGATATCAGAGGTTACAATTATAAAATAAAATATGCAATTATTCATATGTAGATGCCAGAGGGAAGGTCTCGATCTGTGCAGTACACACACTTTCAATCCTTTTCACAGGACTCAATGAACACTGCCTGGCTTCCTCACTGCTGTTAGAAATTGGTGTGACACTGAGCAGTGATCTTGTTCGAGAAAAGTTCTGCAGTTCTTGTGTCATTCTGTCAAAACTTTGCTTCTTCATCATGGTCAGTGGTGATTGCAAAGTTGAATTGTATCCCTTTGATTTCAGAGGATAAAATACTGGTACAACCGGATATTCTTACTGCTGTGAGAAAAATTTTGATAGGGGTGTTAGTACCCACTTAGCATCTTTTCTCACAGCAATAAGCGAGTGTCATTTGTTGATGCAAGTATCTCATCATTGTTAGTTTAGTACACAGCGCTTGTTCAAAAAAGGTTTGCTAGTGCAATGCCTCACCATTTTAAGTGTACAGTGCTCGTTGAAGTACATAACAAAAACGTTTATTGTTCAGAGCATTATAAATGGCTAGGAACGCATGTCTATATTTTAGGGAAGAACATTATATGAGAGTTGGTATGTCAATCAATATGAGAGGATGATGTATTCAGGGTGGTACAAGTTCCAGTATAATGACCCCTTAGCTGCTTATGTTGACCTTAAGATTTACTTATTTTTTGGGAGGTGGGGGAGAGGGTGGACACGAGTTGGTTGTTCCTTTTTATTTTGTCCAACCTGTTAACGATGGGCCATAACCATGACCATATGCTATACATGTATACCTTTAACACACAAACAATGATATATAGGTACCATATTTTCAGTCCTTTTCGTTTCTTTGGAGTTCGCTGATGCTTCAATGACATAATACATACTGCAAGCAGTTAAGCCGCTTTCTTTTTAAAACAGTTTGTCATCTTTGGTATTGGAGCTAACCTTGTATGTCTATTGCCACCAGCCGCGCTTCCCACCCTTCGGTTTTGGAACCTCCATGGTAGACATAGTCACCATACTTTTGAATATAACTCCTCTTCCTTCCTTTTCTTCTACCTTCTCCTCCTCTTCCTCTTCTTTTTCTTCTTCCTTCTCCTCCTCCTCTTTTTCTTCTTCCTCCTCCTCCTCCTCCTCCACGAAGGACTTGAGCTAGCTGGTGAGCACAATACATCAGGCCGCAGTTACAACGCCGATCCAGAAAGGGCTATGAGTGCGTCAGCTACGAGCTTGATCCAGAAAGTTGTTGATTCCTTCATCAAAGTGACGAGACTTAAAGCTCCTGGAAAAACATCTTATTGAATCAGAAATATAAATAAAGCATGAAAGTGATATGCATTGTTGAATTGTTATACTTACATGCTGTTGTCGTTGGCTCACAGATATCACCTGAAAATACTGCTATGCTAGAAAGAATAGTGAAAGAAGTGCAAGGGGTTAACCCGTCGTTTCTAGAATCTGATATCTGAGGTAAATGTATGTCATTTCGTCTCTCTTGTTCATATATGATACATGTACAGCTGCTGCTTATAGATATTACAGCAAACGAGCACAACAAGAACCCGTTGTTTAGTGAGGAAAGGGTATGTTAGGCAAAGGATACGCAGAAAACACGAGCGGATTGTGCCTTTAAGTCCATAGAATTTCATACACAAATGTTAGAAATGGAAGGACCATGCACTACCCCTTCTTCGGAATTCTGAAGTCAGCAATGAACTTTAGGAAAAATGGATTACACTTATGAAAAATGAGTTGATGTCTTCAGAGGACAGCACTGATGATGAAGGTCAAAAAGATAACTCCATTGTCGTACACCCTCTAACTTGGAAAGCAGAATGTATGAGTAACATGTTATAACGAATCCAAAACAAAAGAATTGATGGATCATTCCACAGGGTGAAAATATACCAGGATGGGCAATACACTAGATGTGATCAGCTACTATATCATAGGTGGCCAAATGCATATACATCATAACTACGGTCAGCTGCAGTCAACTAAGTGTGAATGAATCAATGCATGTAGGATGATATAATAACTCATTTTGGTTTGATGCTGCAGTATGTATTGCCTTGTGTGTTGAGCGATGTTCAAAAAGCCATTGACAGACGAGCTCTGGATAATCCAGATGGAATATTACTGTTGCATAGAATAACATACAGGTTTGTATGTTGGTTACACTACTCCAAAGATGTAAGAAATCACACACAGCTGTGCAAAAATGGCAAAGGCTACATTTAGAAAGAAAAATTTGACAGTGGAAAAGAAGCCTTGAATGACCCAGCCACAAAGAAACACATATTGAAGATACTAGAAATGTGTTTCATGGCCTGTACGGAATCTGATAGAGCTAATTCCATAATGCAGTCCAAGAATACAAGATACCTAAAATGATTTTCCAGAAACTTGCTAATGGATGAGCTTTAACATTTGCTCCAGTGCTGAAAACTATCTGTTCTCAGCGCATTAGGAGACACAAGGTTCGTCGTTCCAACCTTGATATTAGGCTGTGCTTCAATCCTTATGGATAAACCATCAAAACCAAAAGATGTTCAGGCTTTATAGGAGGGAAGCCTAGCTCAACTGTAGCCTCGATTATACTCGGTCGAACTGTTACCTCTATACGTGTAACTCTTTCCCAGCTATCAATTCAATGAGTAAATCAGGATGTCTAGTGTCAAAGGTGTATGTGAGATGGGCCAGCCCGCACTAGTAAACTGCAGATACAGACCTATGGCTGGACAAATTACTTCCCTTAAACCCTGGTTTGAAATCCTTACTTTAGCAGTAAATTATGTTTCTCATGCATTAATCCTTCAAAATTACCACATCACCAATTGTATATTATAGACGGAACAAAAAACTATTTGAAATGTGACTTAAAAACAGTTGGATAATGGACCAAGGGATCTTGTAAACACTATCCAGCATGGACTGCGACTGAATGATGAGGTTTCTGACCTGTTCCTCTACTCAAAGAAAGTGATTGCACACAAATCCAAAGTATATGTAATTACGAGTTTGACTGTATCATCTCTCTCAGGAAAGCAGACACAAAAGAGAAATTCATTACCATAAGTATTGTTCCCGGCTCGAGCGCCTACTGAAAGTTCAGGGAGACAATGTGTCAGATATCCTTCCTCCTGATGTGCAGACCTTAGAGAGTGCTTAGCGTAAAGAGTTCCTGACTGGGAAAACAAGTATGTGTTTCACTGCTATCACCAGAAGTTCAAAAATGCAAAAGGCAAAGGTGCTCTGCCAGCATCATCAACTTAGCGAAGCAACACATATTAAACGACACAGGAGGCAATTCTCTTTATATGCCGACACATTCTGTTTCCAGGTTCCGTTGTGACCCCTAAAGACATTGACAATATCACTATTGAATTTATGGAAAATGGAGTTTACACACAATAACAATTTCATCTACATGAGCGAATTCACATGAGAGATATCAAAGGACTGCATGGCATGGTGCTAATTGGGACTCGACATGTCACCAAAGACCACTCGCTTTCTTCTCCGGAACTGGTGGAAGAAGCAGATTGTGGAGGTGGATTGAGAATCTTAAGGTATGTCCAGGAGTTACTTACACCTGGAACTAGCGATTGTGCAGTACCACATGCCAAGAAAATTCTAGAATATGTAATATCATTGTGTACTAAATGTAATCCTAATGCATGAGAATCATGCTACATTTTTACACCAAAAGGAAATCACCTGAATTACACATGCGAACTACCATATACCATACTGTATATACATGTAGCCTTGCCAGTCATGATATAATGAATTACATTTTACATCTGGAGACTGTAGGCAACATTCAGTGTGCTAGAATCAGAATGTTGATGCTGGGTGGGATCATGTCAGTTCTTGCAAACTATTCCATGAGTACATCAAATCCTTTTCATACTTAACCACATTATAGAGGTACTAAAGACATGTCAAAACCAATGTTATTTGGTCTGTCACCTTTAACACTTCCAAATTACGCTAAATTGAAAATTTGACCTTTTATCGTAACATTTGTTCAAAACGTGGGCGTTTCCACTTGTAGATTATTGAGGGTTGATGATTGTGGAAAAATCTATACACTATTTTTTACACCATGCTATTACATCCATAAACCCATTACAATTATTAATAGTCATCAAATTGTCATATGGATATGGTGATTCTCAACTTGTATTTTAGTTTGAAAAAAAGTGACATCGACTTTTGTCATGAAATTTATACTGGCTTCATCAGCAGACCTTTGCAAACCTGATTTAATATTAATAAAAATCAGGTGGGGACCTCTGAGGGCTATAAAATTATTAACCATAGATTGACCAATTGTGACGTAAGTCACAAAATTGTGACTTAAATCACAATAGATTTCAATTGAGAAATGCTTCAAATTTAAAATAGCTACTGCCTAATTCTGAACTTAATCTCACATACTGGATGCATGGGCGTTCTTAGTATGTTAAAATAACCGCTTGGAAGTGCATAACGTTTACAACACAAGGCTTTCTCTGAATGTGACCTCATGCGAAGACGCAACATACCACATCATTGTGACTTAAGTCACAATTTGTTTAGGAGTCCTAAACTAAGAGCTCGTTACCAAATATAGTAAATCAAAATAGCATATAGGCATGCGCTCATAATCTATCATTAGAATGGCATGAACATGTTTAGTTTAGCCGTTACAACACGTTTTACCATCCTATCTTCTAACGGCCATTGCGGAACAAAAAAATTGTGACTTAAGTCACAGACCTTTGAACGGTCCAACAAGTAGAATTTTCTTCAAGTACCCATGGTTTTAAATACATGAAACCGAGCGCCAAGACATGTAGATTCATACTGTCCTGACAAAACTGCTTGGATCTATACGTGGTGTGGATACCATAGCACAGACAGTAACCGCATTCAACAAGGTGAGCAATAATTGAAGTAACGGACATTGTTTCGGACTTGCGCATGTAATAGCCATGGCTATTTCTGTTGGAGACCACGTCGTTTGCAATGCAGACAAAGTTATGGGCAACAAACCAGCAAAGCAGAGGTACAGTAAGCTATTCCGAAAGGAACTCCAAGGTCTTGTTCAGGGAACAGAGGGTAGCGGGCGTAACAAGTATGTGGTTTGTTTTGATGAAGTTACAACTACTAAGGCCTTTTCCGCTCGAAGCTTAAAGCTGTTAGTTGTAGAGAATGAAGCTCACCAGATAAGGCAGCTTTCGTACTCCATGCTTCTGCTGATGGGCAACCTAATGATGATGATCTTGAGTTATTATATCAGGCTGATCAGGAGGATGAGAATAACTACTCTACAGATGTTGTCTCCTACAACGGTGTGAAATGGAAGGTGGTTGAAGGTGTTTTTGAGGACTGGAGATGTTCACTGCAGTACAGAGCACATATGCTGTGGGGAAATGATGCAGATGAACAATGAAGAACGCCTATTGATTACTGGAAACTATCATTTCCCTTACAGCTGTTGCCTGATATAGTCACTTAGACAACAGCTTCCTTACCAGCTGGATGTGCAAAGGCTACAGAAGATGGTATTTGGAATCCTTTATGCCCTAATGAGAACATCAGAAGAAAAGCGAGATCTGTGGTCAACAGACAATGGTCTTTTCCCAGCACCATGATTTGGTGAAAGATACTCCTTTCCACGCCACCGCTTTGAGGTCCTACTAAGATGTATGTAATTCTGTCCTCCGCATGAAGCAAAAGGCAATGATAAGTGGGCACCAGCCCGCCATTTGGTGAATGGGTTCAATGATCGACGCATACAGAAAATTTACCCAGGATGGCAGCTATGCATTGATGAGTCAATATCATCATGGCGAGGGAAAGATGGAGATTTCTGTTCTGATGGGATGCCACACGTAACACACATCGCCAGGAAACCAAAGGGAGTTGGTTGTGAGATAAAGAATTGTGCAGATGCTGACACTAAAGTTATATTACAACTTGAAATTCAAGAAGTAGCAGAGGTCATGTGTACTAAAGAATATGTAGCTGAGTACAAGCTTGCAGGAACTGCGCAAGTGCTTGGCCTCACTAAGCCGTGACATGGGAGTGGGAGGGCCATTAGTGCTGATTCGGCATTTGCCAGCATTACAACAGCGCTAGCATGTCAAAAGAATGGATTACATTTTACTGGATTGGTGAAAACACCAACAAAGTGTTATCCCAAAACTTACAGGGACAAAGTTGAGTTTGCTGAACTTGGTGATGACATAACTCAAACAACCAATGAAGAAGGACACAACATTATGGCACGCGCATGGGGAGACAAAGTAAGGAAGTGATTTGTGTCAACTCATTCCACAACCATTCCAGGAAAACCTTCTAATAAACGGCAATGGAAGGAAATGCTTGATGAGGATGGAGAAGAGACAAAGTGAGGTCTTCAACAAAACTGTGAAACGAAAGAAAGTGGTGGAAACATACTTTGATGCAGCTTCTATTATTGATATAAACAATCATATGCGGCAAGGAGGACTGGCATTAGAAACTGCATGGAGAACCCAGTCCTGGGCTAGTTGTGTTATCTCAAAGATCCTTGGGAATTATTGTATATCTCCTATACAAAAAGTTTCACCTGGAGGCTCTAAAGTAAGCCATTCGGATTTTACTGAAGCATTTGCTAAAGGTCTTTTGATTCATACATTACCTGGTGCAAGTATGGAAAACTCGGGGTCATTGCCACATATTGTCCCTCTTTCTTCTCTTCCATACTACAATAAAAATTCGCCATTTTATGTTGCTACTGATGCTAATAGATCATGTGCTATTTGCAAAAGTCCTTGCAAATACCATTGTCAAGTCTGTTCAGACACAATCAAAGGAAGTATTGTTGCAGTGTGTGGTTTGACGTCAAAGAATGGATGTGCATGCATAACTAGGCACATCATGAATGCCTCACAACAGTAGAAAAACTGCCACAGTATCAACTCTCCGCTGCAATAAATTACTATATTCATAAATGCATTCATCCAATTTGTACTTTGTTATCTATGTAAACTATCCGCCACATCATTGCGATCTGTTGATGTAGAGGGCTTGAGTGTCATTTTAGTTTTTTTTGACTTAATGTCTATTGTCCTGAGTGTCCACCCGGGGGTACAATTGGACACCCGGGTGGACAGCAAAAAAAGTTTTTGCAGTTCGGTCACGGAAGGGACCTAATGGCATTTAACGGTACCGGCTTATAGAACAAGTCTTTTTAGGATCGGGCCGAGATAAGTAAGGCTTAAATCCTTTCGATACCCGTATAACGAGCCGTGCTAGCGGACCTATCCATTACGCTCCGTGCGGTACGTACATATTGTATACGACCTACGTAAGGTAAGTTTTTTTTGCCAACGTTCATACAGATAGTAAAATAGCTGTTTCTCTGGACTAGTGTTTGTCAACAAAAGGTGATAGAGAGCTTTCAGCTGTCTGTTTGCTGGTAGGGCTATGTTTAAAAGAACATGTACGCGTATAGACTATACTCGTACATGACCTTTTAAACATAGGCCTAAACAGACAGCTGAAAGCTCTCTATCACCTTTTGTTGACAAACACTAGTCCAGAGAAACAGCTGTTTTACTATCTGTATGAACGTTGGCAAAAAAAACTTACCTTACGTAGCTCGTATACGATTTGTACGTAGCGCACGGAGCGTAATGGATAGGTCTGCTAGCACGGCTCGTTATACGGGTATCGAAAGGATTTAAGCCTTACTTATCTCGGCCCGATCCTAAAAAGACTTGTTCTATAAGCCGGTACCGTTAAATGCCATTAGGTCCCTTCCGTGACCGAACGGCAAAAACTTTTTTTGCTGTCCACCCGGGTGTCCAATTGTACCCCCGGGTGGACACTCAGGACGATAGACATTAAGGTCTAACTCACAAATTCTTGGTCAATCTATGTTTAAGCAAAATATAAGAGAATACTTGCTTTGTGGGGTTTAAACAAACATTACTTCTATATAAAGTTATTGTTTATATAGATGGTTTTGTTTGAGAGGCATTATGAATTTCATTGCATATATGGTCCACTACAAAAGAACCTTTGTACAGTGGACGACCGCTAATACGGAAAAGTATCCTCCCGCAGATAAGGAAAATAAGGCACATTCATTGGGAAGTTAGGAAAACTGTCAGTGTTCTTAGTCCTAAGCCCTCTTCACCACTAATAGAATTTATACTCTCAATTAGTTCACCATGGGAATGCGGTGGCACTTTTATTAACTAAGCTATGCAATTGAATTTTAAGCAACCATTCCGGGTCTGTTGTAGTTTACAATGCATTTCATATCATGCATGTGCGAGCGTTTGATTATGATAATGTAGTGGTAATCCTCAGTACACTGTCGTGCATCTTGTTACGTTGTCTAGACCAGCGTGATGAGTCTGCAAGCTCCATATTGGCATGCAAATTAACGCACATGTATAACGAACTTGTGCTTGGTTGATACACTTTTCCCAATGAGACAACGTCGCATGCTTGTGAGCACACCAATCTTGATTCACTGTGAACTGCAAATCATAAAAAATGCAAACGGCTGTACATCCCATTTGCGCTAACCTTTGTGTCCAGATCATTTGAGACACAGGCACTAATGCAATACAATGGTTGTTATATACATGTACCAAGCAGCAAACACACTACATGATGCTCACCAATTGATGTTTCCACAAATAAAGTACAAACTGCATTTGAAAACTGGCATATGAAACAATTGGGGTATGATCACGCACGAGACGTAACATACATGTACTTGTAATGGCCTTCTGCTGATGGCACAATGCGGACTGGTTCCAAGAACTAAATCTGTCACATGACCTGTGTGTGTGTGTGTGTGTGTATTTTGCTGCATTTACAGGGCATGTAAGTGTGGACATCATCTGCAGTAATTAAGAACATGTAATAAGTTACAATCTACAACTCACCGTTTTTTCTTCAGTTTGTAGTAAAATCAGCGTCAAGATTGGTCGATGCTTTGTCTGAATCCGCATATAAAACCAGCTAGAGACATTTTGTAATGTGCATTTCAGAGTTCTCCTGTAACTTAGCTGTTTTTAAAATATCAAATGCTTTGGAGTTAAAAAATATAAACACGTAACAAATGGCATGTACATACATGAACATGGTCCAATTTGCAAAAGATAACAGTATGCAGATAAACACACAAACACACATTTATACCTAGGCATACACACACACACACACACACACACACACACACACACACACACACACACACACACACACACACACACATTTCAACATGTACATGTAAGGTCCGGTAGTCCAGCTCCATCATCAAATCCTGTTCTACTTCTCCATTTGGTTCTGGATCCTCGAAGACATACATTGGTAGCCCTCAGAATGGCAAAGAACAGCCTGGCTCATATCCATCCTGCAACTTCAGCATATGTTTTTTTTCTCCATTTTTGAGCTATTTTGTCAGTAAGGAGTTGTATGAAACATTCTAGTTCTCGGCCCAAAACTCCATCAACGGATACAACTAGTGGTGTAAATGAAGCATGTCGTGCTTCAGCTGCATCATTGTATTTCCTCTTCTTTTCTTCTTCAGCTGACGATAGGATAGAGGCAACATCCCGGTGCAAATACGACGGAGCGTCAGTGTCAATGACACGTATATCAAACAATGCAACCGTCTGAGACTGCCATATCTCTCTAATTCTAAGATCTGCAACCAGAGAAGGTATACCACACGCATCATTGGCTTCTTGAACTATTGGTTCATGGATTACATCTTTGTACACAAGAGATGCAAGGTCACCTAATGCATCACTTCATTGTGGCGTTGGATCACAAGGCCACCTTTTCTGCAGTCAAGGGCATGTGTCATGTTGAAAACATCACCACAACCATCATTGCAACCAAAAAGCATTCCACGTGATTGCATAAATTCTGTGCTCTAATTGGAATTGTACGTTTCTATTGCCTCGATCTGCTCGTGTGTGCGATTTTTTCAGTTCTATACCTAGCGCGCTTTTCCAACAAAGTTCATCCAGTAATTCTAGAGTAATTGCTATAACTCATTCAGGAGTGTTTTTATACTTGCAGTGTGACTATTTGCATATACGACATCCAGGAAAAGTAAGAGTAAGTAATAACATAGCTACTTACTATTCGTATGTGCCATACTATTTTTTAACGTACATCCAGAGTATTGTGGGGTAACTGTTACGTGAGTGAGGTAAACACTAAATAAATGGTAATAACTAAACATAGTTGTACGGATTCAGATTGCTGCAGGTATAATCATCTTCATGGCTGCACATACAAGTGGCAGGAAATGTAGGAGGAGCTTTGATTGTCAAGATAATTATTGAAGATAAAAAACTGGGCAAACCTGTTGAAGATATATGTAAAGAATTTGACGTCTGTAAGTCATCAGTATACTTGGTATACAGTGAAAGAAATAAGTTGGCTCAAAAAAATTTCCACGGGTGCCGTATAAAAACATTCTAAAATTTTAGCCAATAAAGCCAAATATCCAGACATTGATATTGAAGTTTTCAATTGGTTTTGTTCACTTCGCACATTAAGAGGAACACAAAAACCTTTACTAGTTTCTGGTCCCCTCATTAAAGCACGTGCGATGTATGAAGCTAAACGGCAAGGGGTACTAAATTTCAAAGCATCAGATAGGTGGCTGTGGCATTGGCGATGACGTTATGACATAGGTAAAAGTGTTAGGCTACATGGTGATTCAGGAGAAATAGATTTACAAGCAGCTGAGAACAAATGAATGACTTTAGGAGTTCACTGCAATCCAAAGGTTGCACGATTGAAAACATTTTAAATATGAATGAAACTGGTCTTTTCTATTGAGCATTGCCAAACCGTACGTACTTGATGCTGAATGATTATGACATGCTGGACATGGATTAAAAGCAATGAGGGCAAAAGATAGGATTACAATTATTCTGTGCGTAAATTCTACAGGGACTTGTAAAGTATCACCTACTGTTACTGGTGCTGCAAAAAATCCAAGGTGTTTTAAAAATAACCCTCCTTGTTTGCCATACTTATATCAAAAAATGCTTGGAATGACCAAGAGCAAGACCAAGAACATAGCAGATTGCAAAGCATCTAACAGCTGGTTTATGCACTGGAGGTGGCATTACTGTGTGAGAAACTGTGTTCGTCTCCTAGGAGAAGCTGGAGATGTTGATTTGCCTGCTGTAGAGCAGCAAATGCAGCAGCTCAGGGGTTCTCTGTGTGGGTACCTCCCTTGGAATGTGTTTAATATGTATGAAGCTGGGCTTTTTTATAGAGCAATTCCCAACCAGTCCTATTTAATGGACGACGAAGGGGATCAACGGCAGGCACGGCGTGGCAGTAAAGCTATGAAGGCTAAAGAGTGTTTGACTGTATTCTCTGCATCAATGCTACTGGCAGCCTCAAGGTGGCACCAGTTGTCATTGCTTCAGTAAAGAATCCCCGCTGCTTAATAAAAACCTACCTTGTATTCACTATTTCCACCAAACAAAAGCTTGGAATGACACTCATAACTTCAGTAAGTGGTATAATGAGGTTTTTCTGTGCAGCATTTGTAAAATGGATCTGGGACCCAGTGGCCCTTCAACTCAATGGGTCTTCTGGACACAATGGCATTACTGACCCCTCCTTCGGGTCAGGTTAAAAATTTTAATTCCCCCCTAATGTAACTTCTATACGCCAACCACTTGATCAGGGGATAATTGCAGCTCTGAAGGTTAAGTACAAGAGCAACCTTCTTGCTAAACTAGTGCAGACAGCTGGTAACAGCACTCTACTAGCCCTTGCCGAGCGGCTTCCTGCAGGGTGTGCTGGTGTGAAGTATGAGCCCCCCCCCCCCCCCCCCCACCTATGTGATGCGGTCACCATTCTAAAAGGAGCCTGGGACAGTATTTTGCCATCTAGAATAGCTGCATGTTGGGACCATGCACACTGTCTCCCTCTTGTTGAAAAAGTACAGCTGACTGCTGATGCCAGAGACTATCGTAAGACAGTGGAGTCAGAGGCAGTCAAAGAAATGTGTAGTCAGTTAGCTTGGCCATCAGCAAGCCCTCTGTTGATGACTCATTGAAAATCTCATTGACTCATTGAAAATCATGGGCCTTGATGCTGTTACAAAAGCAGCGCATAGGGTTCAGGATACAGCTGCTAGCATGCTTCTGAGATGGTTGTGTTTAGAGGAAGCATGCAATATTGCTGATACATGTAATGAAGAGGAACTGAATGATGAGACTCCAGTTTCAACTCAACAGCCATTAGATCAGATAGGTCTTCTAAACAAGACTTTACCACTGTTGAAGGATTTGCATGCAATTGGTGTTCAACTAGATGATGCACAAGTGATGAACACTGTAATGCAACTATCTGTACGTGTGCAAGAGTCAGATCAATCAGCCATCAATCAGCACTAAATATATATTCCATCAAGTAAAATTAATCTGCTGCCCATTTATGCCATAATCACATCATGTTCGTATCTAAAAAATATGCTGTCCAATCATCTGTTATCATTAAGTTTTTCAAATTTGGAAGGTTTACTGCATTGCTAGCCAAGGACAAAAGGTAAGGTACACATTATGTGTATTTAATCCCCGGACACCTGATGTAGCGTTACCAATACAAATGTTGCAGTACTGCGACACATTTGTAACTTCAATAGTAACTTTTTGCGCCATTGATAATCAGATTTGAATGCATTTCTAGTGGCTAATGAGACTATACTGAGTTCTTGTCTGTAAAACATACACTATAACCAAAGAGCACACCCTGTATCGCAAAACTATTACTCGGCAATGATACCGTATTGCTGTTTTGGCACTACCGCGTAAACGGTAGCTGTACCGCTACTTTTGCCTATATTTGCGGTTTGTATTCTATTTATCTGTTTTGTCATTAATAATAAGAATAATAATTAATCTATGGTGGTTTTGTCAAGATGGCGTCTTGCAGCACAGTACAGGCTATACGAACAGGGCAGAGTACTTGGACGGTTGGGGAAACGGTTTGGACAGTGGGATCCAAGGTCTTCAAACGAAACATTTTAGAACCTGTTTTTGGTGCTGAATGGAAGACAGTCCTTATTGAGGGTAAGTTTGCTGGGCATGGGGGAACTCGGAAATATAGAATAGAATGGACTTCTTTCAATCCGCCGCTGGTAGAGGAATACGGGACTCAGCACGGAATATTTACAAAGCCTAGTAATGTCCATCGAAATGTCCCTACTGGGGAAAACATCACTGACCCTCTAGCTGATGAAGAGTGCAGAGGCTTATTACTTTAGCAGGAAATGTTCAGTGTTTAGGGATGAACAGAAGCCAAAGCTGTTTTACGTGTGTGGGGCCCGTACTGTGAAATAGTGTGGCTGCAAGCATCTACAATCTTCAACTCAACTGAATGCTCAAGAGGAGTGACTAGTTCATTTGATTTATTATTGTTGTGTTTCATGCTTTTATTGTACGTTTTTTAATTTAGTTTACATATCTACATGCATGTACATGCTTTTCCTGAGCACTGATCAAAATACACGGTTCTCGTTCCCAGATTTGTTTACGTAATTAATTAATTTAATGATTGCGAATGACGTAATATTTATTAACGGACCAACACTCGACGTTCGAAATGATCAACGGTTCGAAGTTAGCTTTTGCTGACAATAAGATTTGCGTCCTCTTTGCGTACGATGTACAGATATATACTGGATCTAGGAAAAGTTGCAGTAGTGAGATTATTCGTCGCGGTACCGCGGCATTTCATCAGGTGTCCGGGGATTAAAACATTGCAAATAACAATAGGATTATAAATGTTTTAAAAATTGTATTGTGTGGACACACTGCCTATTTCACCACATATGCAATAAGTACTGTAGCACGTTCCCACACACACACACACACCATACACACACACATGACTTCACCGAGATTTGTACGTAAATCCAGCTGTTATTTATGTTTTTGTTTGTTTGTGGCTCAACTGGAGATTCCTTGGCCACTAGATATACTCACATCATGGAGAAGAATTTGTTGAGTGAGAACACACAACATTTAGATACAAAGAACCACATTACAGAAACATACCTAAGATGAGTTTAAATTAGCCTACATGTGCATGCATTGGGATTTTTGTTTCATTACCATCTAGTGTAAAAAGATCTAAAGACTAGGAATTCTGCATTGAGCGTGGTAATGCAACGGATTGTTGCTGCAGCATCCGAAAAAAGGGGTTGTGATGTCTTTCTTACTAATGCACTGGTGGCTATGCATCAAACCTGGTTTCTTGAGCACGACGACTGTTAAACTACTTAATAGTTATAATTCACAGCTCAGGCACATGTAATTGACGCTATGGCAGCAGTAGTGTCTTTAAAGTGGCACTCATCTAGGAAATTTCTGGACATTGTAGCTTGCTGGAGGCATTCCAATTGCCTTCCCTTATTCATTGCAGCAACCAATGGCAATGCAGATGACGATCGCTACTCAATGGATAAGCTGTAGGAGAAAACCCTACTTCAAATGAACAGCTTATTGTCTCAGCTGTCAACTACACATCTTAGTACAGTGCTGATGCTGAATAGCATTAGCCTAGATGTTGTGACTAAAGCTGCCCAAGGGTTACAGTCAGACATGTCTCGCATGTTAACTGAATGGCTGAACCTTGAGGAGAGGGGAACAGTGTATGATAGTGATCCTGATCCAGATGATGAAAATGGATGGAGTCCGGAGGTACCTGTACAAGGTGTCGGTGTTGCAGGTAACGTCTACACAGTCTCCATGCAGTGGGTGTTAAGTTCAAAGATAATCTGGTTACAAGCAGGGCACAAGAGCTCTGCAATTACGTTGTCCAACTGAAGCAGGATCTCATTGAAGTTGTTGTGTGCATGTACTGCATGTACACCCTGTGAGAAAAAGGGTGTACATGCAGTACATGCACACAACTTCAATGAGATCCTGCTGACAGTTGGACAATGTAATTGGATACGTACTCTTCTGCACAAGGCTAAATGTATGTGTACACATGTACTGTGCAGCTGATGTACATGTAGAGCTATGCACAAGACATTTGTCCTCAACGTCCATCAGCCAATAAAATAGCAGAGACCTTAACGCAATGATGTGTTCTTTGTATGAATGATTGAGCTCCTCCCGTACTGGGGACAAATGTTCAACAGTTAAACAATCTGCTGAGGAGGAATGTTCCAATAAACATTACTGACAAGGTTGCAACCAGAGATGGAATGGTAGTAACTAGTACAAGAGCTAGACAAAAACTGGAGTAGATTCTTAGGAGTGCAGTCGAGTATGGTCAAAAGCACTGGATGATATACCAGTAGCTCTTGCGTGGTTTTTGCTCACACAGACAGACAGCAGAGCAGTTGGTAGTTTCCCATCAGAAGGCAACATAGGATGATGAAGGATCCCTGCAACCCGAGTACCAGACATTAAAACCGAGGAGATGAAAAGACTCCAAGAGCCGGACCCATCATTGACTGGAGCTAGGTAAGTAGCTGAGTCAGATAGAAAGGAAAGAATGTTCTTCAGGTGAGGGGGGGGGGGGGGGGGGGGGGCTGTTATATAGGTGGTGGAAACCAGCCTCAAGAAGATTAAGGCATGAGTGAAATGGCAAAATTGTCATTAATGAACTGATCTTCTTTGAATTCTAACCATTCCCAACTGGTAGATCCATTCCAGGCCATTTTTTTTAGCAACGACAGTGATAGAGTATTGGTTATATCATAGTTTTAACTGTTGTGGATGTACTTTTGGGCAGTATTTGAAGAAACTAATTGCATGCGTGGGTGTTTGTCAAAAGTATATATTTGTATCCAAAAGCCGGACCAGTAAACATGTACCTATATCAGCAAACTATGGTTCAAAAAAAGGCTACAGCTATCTACTATCTTTTTATTGCTTGGGGATTAGCCTGCGCGGTTAAGAAACAACCGTACATATCGGAGGCGTTATGTTGATATGAACATTTTCTTTATGTCTGCGCGCTTTGAGTAGTTATTCGTTCCACCCCCTAACCAAAATCGGATTCGCCATGGTTCAACTAATAGAATGCCTAGAAATCCCTTGGCATGTCGTCCAGCAAAGCCAATATACATTTCCCGTAAGGTCCTATGCGGCTGCTTTGAACCGTACATGACAATAATTTTACAGTATTTAATTTCGACGAAACACGGTGGTCGGGCAACGTAGACACACATGAAAACAATGAAAATAGTCCTTTTGAACAACTGAAATAGCGCATGGCAGGTTGGCTTATCTCAAGCTACATATACATACAGATTGTTAATACGCGGCAGCTGCCATTATCAATTGTAACCAAGCAACTTACTCAATTACGTCATGCAATACATGCGCGCCCCGTATTGTAAGATGAAATAAACACCCTTGCCTTAATCTACCTGAGGCAGGACAGGGGTAGAAATGGAGATAGAACAGCTGATATTGCCAGAGGGATGCAGGAGGACTGTACTGAGCTAGCCCAATTAGAGGGCATCTTCAAAGTGAAAAGACCAGGCAGTGTCTACTGAGGCGGTTCTACTGGCCAGGAGTTTTGAAGGATGTGGAAGAATTTTGTACAAGCTGCATACATGTCAGAAAACCTCCCAGCAGAGCACCCTCGATTCCACTACCCATCATTTCGGAACCATTCAGTCGGATAGCCATGGATACCATGGTGCCTTTATCCAAGAGCAGGTTGAAAAATGGGTGTGTCATAGTCATATGCGATTATGCCGCACGATACCCGGAGGCGATTCCTCTTCGCAGCATCGATGCCAAGCACATAGCAGAGGAGTTGATAAAGTGCTTGCGCATGTGGGAGTGCCTTGGTAAATTCTTACAGACCACTCAGGTAGTTAAGGCTGGCACCACCAAATAATTTCATGTCAAGCTAGTACCAAAACGTTATATTTCATTCAGAGACCATCCACTTGCTTAAAACTTGATGCATATATGTGTGTTAAATACTACTATTCCCAATGGCCATGCTGTATGCTCTTTAACACGCCTATCGTACGGAAGAGTTTGGATAGAGGAGCTCACCTAGCTGAAGAAATTTACCTGAGAGCTACATTTTCATTCCCGCATTTTGAACCAACGATATTCCCCTATCAAAGTACAGTGGTTATTATTAGATAACTACCCACCAAATATGGATTGCTTGGCAGCTGTGCATTTGTTTGCATTTCATGTACGTTATGCTCTAGAACACAGTAAAGTCGTAAAATGTATGAATGTGATATTAAAATAGTGTCCATATGCTAAATGAAGACTGAAACTATTGAACCACATAATGTCATAATGATGCAATTACAAACATGAATGCGAATGTTGACAATATGTTAACATGATTCTCCCTGTGAGGCAGCCTTAACTACCCTGAGTGAGTGTAGTAATTCCGCATCTCAGCTGCTAGCTGACCTATATTGAATGTTACTGCACCTGCTAATTGCATATAGCAAAGTGGTCACAATCATTTACAGGGTTTTCTCCTGTTGAATTACTTTATGGTCGAGATGTAAGAGAACCCTTGGATGTGGTAAAATAAACACTGGAGGCAGGAGCAAGATGTAATAAGTGGTTATGAGTTTTGTATTGGAGACACAAGAAAAGCTAAAGGCAATGCCTGACATGGTGAAAGAGAACTTGGAGAGAAAAGTATAAAACATTGGTACGACAAGGAGGCAAGAATTTGCAGTTTGAAGCATACTTAACACCGGTTTTACATAAGACGCGGATAAATCTTGATTAATTTGGGGAAATTCAAAAAATGAAAAATTCCCTCTGAATGGAGTTGCTTGTTTTTATTTGAACCATCGATTATATGGCATTTTGATAGCTAGAGCATATTTACAACTGCTAAGGAAAGAGAATCCTCTGGTTCATATAAGCCTTCTTAAGTTGGACAACCCCAAAAATGGGTCGAAAATAGTCCAGTTTTTTTTTCTAGGTTTACTCCAACCTATGCAAACTGTTTCATTGATGATATTTGTAAATAAGATGTGTTTTCTAGCCGCTGTTCTTTTCAATTGACTTGTTTTATTAACCATAGATTGACAGTGCGTTTGTGACTTAAGTCAATGAAATCATTCATTATATTCATGTGGCCTTTCAAAGCTTAGCTACCTTCATGTGGCGGATTAAGTAAACTGATAGGACAGCTAAAGAATAATATGCTTTACTAGACAACTGCTTCCTTGCTTTGATCGCAGTCCACATAAAGCCACAATTTTGCCATTTGATGCATCCGAGCAAACACTACAACATTTCTTGCAGGGGCTCCTACAAACGCTGCATAGTCTGCTTGCATAAGTAGCAGTGCACACTTTTTGAATAATTTTTAGCAGTACAAAATTATGTAGCAACTGTTCATTTTGATTTTCAAGCCTTTTTCGATGGTTAGCCTGTGTGCTTATGCTTATCTGCATTTGCAAGGCTTTGGCAACAGCTTCAGTAAAGTCAGAGTGGCTCAGCATACTGCATCCTGGGTGGAACTTCTTGTACAAGAGACAGGCATCAGTTTCCACAATCCCAAGAACAGCTGCCACAACACGGTTTGTCCAAGACTGGGTTCGCCATGCTGTTTCCAGTGCCAGGCCTCCTTGACGCATGTGATTGTTGATGTCAATAATTAATGATGCATTGAAATAGGATTCAACAACCTTCTTTCGCTTGACAGTTTTGTTAAACACTTCTGTCTGTCCTACTTCCTCTCCATCTTCATCAAGCATATCTCTCCATCTGCGCTTGTTTGATGGGTTACCAGGAAGAGTTGTAGAATGTCTGGACCTGAAACACTTTCTAACTTTGTCTCCCCATGCATGGGCCATGATATTATGGCCTTCTACACTGGATGTTAGTTTGAATTCCACCTCATCAAGACACTGCTTTGGAAACATTCGGGTTGCTGTCTTTACTAATCCTGTGAAGTGCATACCATTCTTTTTACAAGCAACAGTGAAAAACCCAAGAAGATGCCATCTATTAGAGACGATTATAACGGTCGAACAACAAACAACGAACATTTTGCAGGGCATTTTAGCTAATTGTCCGATCATTTGGTTAATTAAGCAGAAATAATAGTTTGTCGCAAATGAGAAGCATAATTAACACCGGGTCCGTGAAAATCGAAATACTTTTTTTGTTGAACCCAACTTTGGGAAAATTAGTCAAAAAACAGCAATGGCCGGTAAAAGTATATATTTAGATAGTTCAATCATCGCCAAGATGTTCGGCATTGTTTCCTGCCTCGTATCTATAGTGGACCCTAAGCTATACCCATTCTACGTGACGCAGTTCTAAATTTATCGCTGTCAAAGTGTTGCCGAGGACACTTTTTTCCTAGGACGTTTAGTGCAAGTTTTAATACATTCGAGTTCTTTTCAAATGAATATGAGGCCACAACAAGAGTTGTGAAAGGGAGAAGATATATGGAAAGCTGTGCAAGGATATGAGAATTGACCCGTTTGGAGTCAAGACATAAGGGAGTTTAGTTCTTGTTCGTCACTAGGATGATAAGATATTGCCAGAATTTGATCGAACCCTATCCATACTAATCAGGTGAGCAAGTTTATGTTATATATCAATGCTGAAACATTATGGAAAAAAAAGTGTCCTGTTTCCAGTAGCAGGACTTATCCTGTCGACCTAAACAAATGCTGGTTCTGAGCAAAAGTGATTCGACTAATTTTCCAAAAAAGTGAGTTTGACAAAATAGGCGAAAAAAGTATTCGATTTTCATGGACGTGGTGTTAAACAGACAAATGTGGAAGTGCATCAGAAAGGAGGAAGGTAACAAGTCTATTTTTGACAACTGGCAGCATAAGTCTCACAAAGAGCACCAACAAATCTTCACCTGACTTCACTGTAACCTGGACAAGTGGGCCTGTATGTGCACAGTGAGACATTTGTATTGCGTGACTTGAAGAAATCCCTACAAAGCTAACACCCAATTATATGGTAGATAGACACGAAAATGCTTGCCAATTTGACACATGTTTGACCTTTGTTTCATGGTGTCACCTTGGGTTTTGAGTACAGCTCACCTGATTCTGCTTCGACATTTATGAGCTATATGGCTAAAGTACAGCATGAAACGTTCTATAAAAGCCTTGCAGTCCGAGGATGTAGCATCTATAGTGCAATGATGATGATTCAACTGGGGAATGTAGAAGATAAATGGTGGTACTATTGACCAGTTGTAAGAATTTCTCATGTCCACCCAACTATTTACAGTGTCCGATCACATTGGCATGTGGTCTGACATTTGTCAGATCAGTACATTGTCTCTTCCAGGTAAGTGAAAATCTTTCTGAATTGCTGTATAATATGGTATACAATTACATTAATTATGCCCAATAAGGCATATAATTACATTCATTGTTCTTCAATGGCTTCATCTTTCGGTGCCAGGGAACAGCTGAAGTACAAAAAGGTGCAGTGTTCGCTAATGGCAGCTCCTGGATTGCTCTTTGTTCTTGTATAGCCTTTTCATACACGTGAGATCCCAAAAAAATGTTCCAAGATTTGTCAAACTAGCTCAGCATCTTGAAAACATGAGCCATCGGTAAAACGTAATTGAGACGGCTTTGGTATATTACAATATGACAGCGACTGGTAGCTTTACAATTCTTACACGTCTATAATGATGCAATGTGAATGGGCAATCAGAAAAAAATGTTTTGCTTAGGCAATGATTGAAAGGAGGGAATTATGAATGCAAACCCAGTGTTAAAAATTTTGTACCCTACCACATGCTGTGAAGAATATCTATATCTATTTGTTATGGTGTGATACGAACAGGCACGATCCTGGTCAGAATTCGGACATGACTGCAGAACTTATCCAAACATGATATAATCTTATCCAAAGTCATTTTGTAAATAAATCTTTCAATAAATCATTCATTAATTTTCTTTTGATTTTAGGAACGATTCAAAATCATTCAGATATATTTGCACATGATTCCTCGCCGATTTTCACCAGAATTCGAGGCATTTTCCTATTTGAGGTTCCGTCATTAGTATTCACTACCACGACTACGGATTCGTGGTTTTCGACAATGACTAGCATTATGAATATCATTATACCCGCAAACCCCCCCCCCCCCCCCCCTTCCCCTCTAAGACCTGAATATGAGGGGGAAAAAGGTGCCAATTCTCTTACCAGAGCTCAGGCATACCGTAGATAGCTTAAAGGTTACCAACTAGACGGATCCCCGCACCAGCCACAGCTTCTATCACATCCGAGATTAAACACCGTCTTTAATCTATGCGGGAATATACGCATGCCCATGGGCAAGGCCGGGTTGCCCAAGGCCGTCCCTGAACACCATGTGCCGCACAATTATCAATGTAACGGCTACCGACAGCACTCAGAATAATATTCTGCCCTCACCCTGCTCTATATGTCTTGGCTGCCGCCCCTACGCTAATAAAAATGTTCAGAAATCTCAGTCACGTGGTCGTAATTGGTGCCGGTTATCAGTGCTTACAATCGCGCACCGCGTCGATGAAACTGGCAGGGTAGTTTATTTGAAATTATTCATGAATATCCCAATGCGCACACATTGATATAAACAATAGTTCAACATTTAGACTACTATATTGCACTTTGCGCATATTGCGAGTCATTGTTTTAGGCATCACATTGATCCCGCTAATTTATCAGTCATGGCGCGCGATGCAGTATCGATAAAAAGTATATAAGCTACCGTTAGGATGGAACTCTTCAGCCGCGAAAAGTTTAGTCAAGAGCAAACTCATGGCAGCTAACTTCGGACCATTTGGTTTACCACAAGAGTATTGGTAGTACAAAAGACTCTTGCGGGAAGTCCTTGTTATCAAGATACAATCATAGAATGGTGCAAATCTTGCACAGTCTCAACAGTGCTGTGCTTGCAACATTCCAATGCACTGTGAAGTAACCAGACGCATAATATCAAAAGTTGTGCTTTCCATTCTGAGAGTTGATATCCAGGAAGCAGCTGGCTCAACACAACTATGTGCAGGTCAAATATCAGAACAGAAGCAGCAATACATGCCATCTGTGACTCCTTCCACTCAGCACAATGTGAAGCAGTATTGCTAATTGATGCCAATAATGCCTTCAACTCTCTGAACCGTGAAGCAGCTCTCCGCAACATTCAAAATTTGTGTCCTCCTTTTGCCACAATTCTAATTAACACTTATCGTGCAGCCACTGAATTGTTTGTCCAAGATACCATCATCTTTTCAAGGGAAGGTACAACACAGGGGGACCCGCTTGCAATGCCTATGTATGCTCTGGGCATCCTGCTACTCATACACCGGTCCACTGGAGATATCCTCCAAGTATGGTATGCAGATGATGCCTCAGCCACTGGAACCATACACAATCTAAGAGAATGGTGGGAAAAAATCACTACCATTGGTCCCTCCTACGGTTACTATGCCAATGCCACAAAAACATGGTTAGTAGTTAAAGATACACATATTGCCTCCGCCACCTCAGCCTTTCTAGGCACAAATGTGAACATAACAAGTGAGGGCAGACCACACCTCGGAGCACCTCTTGGAACAGAAACTTATGTAGCACAATCTATTCAAAAAAAGGTTGCAAAGTGGTGCCTACAACTGCAGACCTTATGTTCAATTGCAATCACTCAACCACATGCAACTTTTGCAGCCTTTACTCACAGTGTGGTTCACCAATGGACTTACCTTGCCAGGACCGTTCCAAACATATGCAAATTTTTTACACCCATGGAAGACATAATAAGGTTAAACCTTATCCAATTGCAATCACTCAACCACATGCAACTTTTGCAGCCTTTACTCACAGTGTGGTTCACCAATGGACTTACCTTGCCAGGACCGTTCCAAACATATGCAAATTTTTTACACCCATGGAAGACATAATAAGGTTAAACCTTATCCCATCTGGCGACCTCGAGCGACTCCTTTTGTCCTTGCCTCCAAGACTAGGTGGTCTTGGCTTCACCATCCCTACCAATCTGTCAGCCATTGAGTTAGATGCTTCAATGACAGTCACAAAGCCATTGTACAACCTCATCCTACAAAAGAAAACACACTATCCACTCAGTGTAATTGAGGCACAAATCCAGGCCAAAAAACATTCATCAATCGAAGCAACAGCAAACCCAAGACCCAGCAGCAAGCCTATTACCACACTTGTCTGAGTCTTCCCAGAGATCAATGGTTCTCACTCAATAGAAGGGTGCTTCCAGCTGGCTTACTACTCTTCCTATCTCTGAACACGGCTTTGCTTTGCACAAAGGTGCCTTTCACGATGCCCTTGCTCTTAGATATGGATGGGACCCTCCTAACACACCTTCACATTGCATCTGTGGGAAATCATTTACTGTAGAACATGCACTCTCATGTCCTTTTGAAGGTTTTCCTACCCTACGCCACAATGAGATTCGGAACCTCACTGCAAATTTACTGTCTGAAGTGTGTCACAATGTAACTATCTAACCAACCCTACAACCAGTTACTAGGGAAACCTTCAGACTTGCCTCTGCCATCACTGACATTGGAGCAAGATTAGATGTTGCAGCTGATGGTTTCTGGGGTGGCAACTTTGAAAAAACGTTTTTTGACGTCAGAGTCCTTAACCCACTTGCTCCATCTAACACCACACCCACACCCAGGGCTTGCTACCGCAGACATGAAAAAGAAAAACAAAGAGCATATGAGCAACGCATCAGGGAAATAGAGCATGCCTCTTTCACCCCCATTGTACTCTCCACTACTGGTGGAATGGGTCCAATTGCAACCACTTTCTATAAACGCCTGGCAGACCGGCTAGCTTCCAAATGGAACTCATCCTACAGCCAAACCATTGGATGGTTGCAATGCCGTCTGTCCTTTTCTCTCCTCCGCTCATCCATCCTATGCATCAGAGGAGCTCGTTCATCAAAGGGGGTGTACCCTGCAGTGTCCCTCTCCCTGTAGACCTAGTGCACAGTGAATCTAGGTTCACTCTGGACTAGAAAGCAACTAGTTGATCTATATCATTTAACTTCATTATTTAACTCGTATCTAACACTGTTGACATGTACATGTAGTTATTTGCACAGGTTCAATTTAGCACTCCGCAGAAACCTTTGATCGAGGAATCGATCGGTACAGGTACGAGATTTCGGAACTATTTATATGTTATCAACATGCAGGAAATTTACATGAACGTCATCAACCCTTACAGGTGGCGGTGTCCGAACAAACATTGCAGATAGGCAAAATCCATCCAACATGATTCATGGTTTTCTATGAGCCATCTCTCGTTAGAGCAGATCCTGGAACTTACTCTCCTATGGACGGAGGATATGTCGGGGGAAACAGTTAGGAAATGGGTTGGTGTGAATAAGAACACGGTCATCGGCTGGTTTAATTTTTGTCGCAATTTGTGCGCTATGTACATGGACGAGCATAACGAGAAAATAGGAGGTGTAGGGAAAGTAAATTGATGAGGCCAAATTTGGAAAACGGAAGTATAACCGTGGGAGAAGAAGGGAAGGACAGTGGGTGTTAGGAGGTGTGGAACATGGATCAGACAAAGTATTTATGCAAATTGTTCCCTCCCGTGATGCAGCAACTCTACTTCCTATAATATTAGCCAACGTCGAACCAGGAACAGAAATCCACACTGATGAATGGAAGTCGTATGCAAGGCTTAACCGTCAGGGCTTTGTACACCGTTCAGTGAACCATAGTATCCAGTTTGTCAATCCTCTCAACGGTGCCCATACCCAGTCCATTGAATGTACCTGGACTCACGCCAAAAAGAAGTACAAAAGAATGCACGGTACCTCAAAACCTCTCTTCGGAACGTATTTAATCGAATTCATGTGGCACAAGAAATTTGGGAAGGACACTCCATTTACCATGTTTATGAACTGCATAACATCTCAGCGGCGGCAGAATCGGGGTGGGGGGGGGGGGGGGGGGTATTTACCCCCCCCCCCCCCAACTTTTCCGGACAGAATTATTCTTCATTATTAAAACGTCAAATAACCAGTTAATATGTGATTATCCAATTAATACGTAATGTTGGAATTAATGAAGCACAAAACTTTCACATCAGATGACGGCGAACAAAAGATGAAACAGACGACGCTTATTGGATTCTTGGCACGGACAATTAAAACTCCAGCGATCCCTATGCCTCCCAAGGATGATTCTTGTGTCCTTCCAGTTCGATCTGAGGACGTTGAAACAGCGACAACCGCGGCGACAACTGATGTGAGGCTGATGCATGAAGAGGATGATCCTCTTCGTGCATCATGCTCACATCAGTTGCCCGATGATGCTGTAGTTAAAGGTGGCCCAGAGGAGGGTCCAGCACATTTGGATTTTATTTTAGGATCTGATTCAGATATATTGATTAGCCTGGGTGCCTAACCACATCAGCCCCTCAATGCCACTTTTCCTCAACGTGTATTCACACGAATAGGCGGCCTAGATCGAGAAGGTAATGAAGTTAACTTGACAGAAGGTCACTGACGTTAAGTACCGTTTTCAATGTTCATGGTTTCAACGTTGGCCTTGGTTGCACTATTTGGAGGTGACAGATTCGGTCTTGCGCTAATATTGTGCCAAAGCAAATGCTTTGAAAATTACCTGTGGACAGAGGGGACTCAGGGGAGATTTAGCATTTGTTTCAACAGGCTATCACAATTGGAAAGCTGCTACAGATTCAAGAAAAGGATTTACAAAGCATGAACATTCCACATATCATCTCACGGCAATTCAAGCTTTGTCTAATAAATCTGATGACATTGGAGAGTTGCTATCAGATGCTCATAGGGCTGAAAAAGACACAAATAGGCAAATGCTTTTACATGTTTTATCCACTGTGAGGTATTTGGCACGTCAAGGACTAGCATTTAGGGGACACAATGATGATGCATCAAACTTCATGCAACTTTTAAAATTCAGATGCGATGATATTCCCGAAATGAGACAATGGTTGGAAAATAATAGCAGAAAATATACATCACATGATATACAAAATGAAATGGTTGAGCTCATGGGACAAACAATCTTACATCAAGTAATAGATGGTGCTCGCAAATCTGACTTTTATTCTATAATGGTTGACGAAACCAGGGATATATCAAACCGAGAACAATTGGTTATCTGTCTACAGTGGACTGATGAATTTCTAATGCCGCACAAGGATTTTGTAGGCCTATACCAGATTGATAGAGCTGATGCTTCTACAATTGCTGCAGTGGTAAAAGATGTCCTGATACGTCTACAAATGCCTTTGGATAAATGTAGAGGTCGGTGCTATGATGGTTGCAGTACTATGAGTGGCCATAAAAATGGTTTTGCTGCTATCATTAAGAAAGATGAGCCTCAAGCATTATTAACACACTGCTATGGCCATGCTTTAAACTTGGCAGCCTCAGATGCAGTGATGCAATGTGGCCATATGAAAGATTTGCTAGACACAGTGTATGAAATTACAAAGCTTGTAAAGTTCCCACCAAAACGAGAAGCACAGCTGAGGAACATTAAAGCCTACTTTGGCAATGATTGTGATGAAAAAGATGCCCCAAACATCCGTATTCTATGTCTTACAAGGTGGACGGTGCGAGCTCAAGCACTTCGTAGCATAATGGAAAACTACAAATCATTGCTAACTCTATGGGAAGAAGTTCTAGATGATTGCAGGGATAGTGATATTAAGGCCCGCACTATAGGTGGTTCAGACACAAATGAAAAAGTTTGACTTTTTTTTTGGCTTGTCATTAGGGGTGCTTGTGCTTGGTCACACGGATTCACTCAGTGTTCAAAACCATTGAGAAGAAGACACTAACTGCATCTGAAGCTCAACGCATAGCAGCCATGACTGTGAAAACATTATCATCGTTAAGAAATGAAGCAATGTGAACAATGTTTTGGGAGAAATTGAAGTGTCAGGCAGATGGAACTCATGTAAGCAGTCCTACATTACCTCGGCGACGAAGAGCACCCCTCAGATTGGAGGACTGCATAGGTGGAAAAGCAATGCCTCAGTATCCTGAAACAGTTGATTATCACTATTGTAGAATTTATTTTGAGGCATTGGATTTAGTCACAACAGCAATAAATGACCGTTTCAATCAACCTGACTATGGAGTGTATGCTGAGTGTGAAGAGCTGCTCTTATCTGCTGTGAATGGCAATAACACTGAAGCAATAGTTGTTAAGGTTGTTGAATTTTTCAAACATGACTTTTCTGTCGAGTCTCTGCACCTTAACCTAGACACTAGCTGCCAACTATAAGGGGGAAAAGCACAGTTTCAGTGATATTTTGGAATATTTTCAGTCTTGGACCAGGAGTGGAGCTGATGAGAAAAGCCTTAAAGCTTGTGAAATTGCTCATAATTCCTGCTACTAACGCGACAAGCGAACGATCCTTTAGCACTCTGAGAAGAGTCAAAAGCTACTTGCGTTCTAGCATGAAGCAATCACGTCTGAACCATTTAATCACGTGCAACACATATAAGGAAGAACTTGACCAACTTGACTGAAAGCCATAGCTAACTCTTTTGTACATGGTAAAGAGAATAGGATGAATAAATTCGGACTGTTTTAAATTAATTCTGTGTAATTGTCGATCTTTGCAATAGAATTAAAGAACCGTTAATTAATTTGCGCATGCGAAATAGTAGTATACCACGCCCATTCATTAATTATTCATAGCCTTACCCCCCCCCCCCCCCCCCCACTTAAAAATACCTCCCGCCGCCCCTGCATCTGTGCACCCGCTTTAATTGTCATTTTGTACAATACTGTTTTGTACATGTTCATTAAATCACGTGAGTTAAGTTATATGTATATTGCAACGATGCGCGTAACAGTACGTAAAAATTATTGACTAGTTCAATCTATATCCGCCGAGCAGCTGGACTTGCAGCCATATAGAGCAAGGTGAGGGCAGAATAGTATTCTGAGCGCTGCCGGTAGCCGTTACATTGATAACTGTGTGGCACGTGGTGTCCAGGGACGGCCTTGGGCAACCCGGCCTTGCCCATGGGCATGCGTATATTCCCGCATAGATTAAAGACGGTGTTTAATCATGCTGTGGCCGGTGCGGGGATCCGTCTAGTTGGTAACTTTTAAGCTATCTACGGTATGCCTGACTCTGTTAAAAGAATTGGCGCCTTTATCCCCCTCATATTCAGGTCTTGGGGGGGGGGGGGGGTTTGCGGGTATAATGATTTCATAATCTAGTCATTGTCGAAAACCACGAAACCGTAGCGGTGGTAGTGAATACTAATGACGGAACCTCAAATAGGAAAATGCCGAATTCGATTATGATTCTGAAACAATAAAATAAATTGTCTGTACAATCACATTATGATTCTTCGCGTTTTTTTTTTTGGCGGGAACAGCGGTCCCTTGCAACTTGGGGAGCGGTCCCTTGAATGGCAGTGGGGACAGCGGTTCTATGCATGCGGTGGGAACAGCGATCGCCCACATGTGCGAGTGCACGTACCACTACATACCTTCTTTCTGGCTGATTGTCGACTGGGAGAGGTACGTTAGCAAGTACTGGCTAACCAATCCCTCTAGGGTGAGCTGAAGTGAGAACAAGACAAATCCATGGCCGGGCTTGCTGCTCTTGGAGAGACCTGCTAGCTTGCAAACACGTGCACCGCTTTAGAACGACGTTGTGCGGCTATTTATACACTACCTCAGCATTGCTGCGCATGCGCGCGGCCGTTAACTGTAGTAACGTTAATTAACAGGGAGAAAAATAAAAATCATTTGTGTGATTTAACAGTAAAATCACACAAAAATCACACGCATCCGATTTTAATGCATGCCATATCCTTATGCACAGCAAAGTTCCAGTCCTACGGCAACGTGCTGCACACAAGAATACGTAAATATCTCTCAGAAGTTTCACAGGAAAAAAAGTGGTCCAATCCAGTTTTGATTTTTTAAAAGTAAAATCATTGTGTGGATTAACAGACGCGTGTGATTTTAGTGGGAATGCCAGGGAACACTTGTTCTTTAACCTGGTGCAAAAGTACGATGCACAAATGTAGTTGGTGTTCAAGTAATCCGATGCAGTATAGTAGACCTGGGGCCGTTGTCTGTCACAAGAACTCTAGAGAAACCGTGCATGGCAAACAACACGTACATTGAATTTTGACAGGGCTGGGAATGAGAACGTAGAAAACCCTCGTTCCCAGCTCCGTCGAAGTCCCCGTCGCTGCCGTCTATCCTTCTCTCTTTTACGATCATCCATACAATGTATCAGAGGAGTGCGATCAAATAAAGGACAGGCGATACTCCTACCCTCTATTGAACTGACAGTCAGTGAATCTATGATACCTCTGATGTAGCATTATTGACAAAAAAAAACCTTCCAATGTTCCTCTATTGTGGTGTATGTACATGTATGTATTTCTCTGTAGATTATTTGATAATATATGAATAAAGCAAAAAAATTTTTTTTTAAATTAAAAAAGCTCCATCGAAGTTGTATCGGAGGAATACCGTTTATCCAAATCAACGCCGAATGAATAACTGATGAGAGTGAGGCGTGCGCGAAGCGTGCAAAATTTTTTTTGCGACACACACCATTTTATGTACAGGATTGGACATGGAGGCAATCACTTGCACTCCGTTAAGTTCTTGTTTCCAGGTTTTTTAATGTTGCTTAGGTTATTGTACCAAGGCGCATCCGTTATGCGATCGAGATGAAAGCAACATGATACGCCATTTAGTATTGTGCAAAGCGGACAGCAGCTGAACCTACCTCTCGCTCGTTTAATAGTACTGTTAGACCCGATACACATGGAGCGATATGCTGGCGATTCGTGCATTTTGTCCGCAATTTTTTTCATAATTTAATAAATTACGGGGAAAAGAAAAGAAATCCGGGAATCGCTAGCGATATCACCTCGTGTGTAAGCATTGATCGTTTCATCGCGGTCGGCAAACAATAAGACCAGGGTTGCCAAAGGCCAGCCTGGCCTGTCAGGCCGACCTTTCAGGCCGGATGTTCTGGCCTGACCTTCAGGCCAGACCCCGGCCTGCAAGGTCGGGTTTCAGGCTAGGACACATCCCTTATAGATGCATGTAATTTGATTAATTGCTATGGCAAGCAAATTACACAAGTAAAGAAAAACATTCTCTGACGAGAAAGTTGGTGGGATATAGGAATTGGAGGCAAAGGTGGTGTAAAAAGGAGGGGAACAAGGTTTTGAGAAAAGGCTAATGAGGCAAAAATCCTATATTTAGCACTTCTTTTGGTTCTGTTACATTTACACGTGCTAAATATAGGATTTTTGTCTCATTACCCTTTTCTCAAAACCTTGTTCCCCTCCTTTGCCTCCAATTCCTATATCCCACCAACTTTCTCGTCAGAAAATGTTTTTCTTTACTTGTTTCCTCTATTTTTTTATTATCATTTTTTATCGATTATTAATACTGGCAAGTGCCCCCCCTCCCCCTCCCATTTCAATTACCATCACGAGCAGACGCCTGCTTTTGTTTGGGATCACTGTACGGAACGTGAGAGAATTCTAACTTTATACATATATCTGATACCTGAAGATGCCCTTCCAGGAGATTCTAAAGCGATTGGTATAACTTGCGCTCTTTAAAACCATTCCTACAGAGGGTTCTCACAGTGACGTCACAAAACGATGAATTTTAACAGCTGCCATCTTGACAGAGTAGAATGCCTTCGTGGTGTGGGGTTGTTGGTTGTTCTAATAATAACAGTGCAGGAAAGCAGGTTAGGTTTTATAAGCTACCTGCTATATTAGATCATTTAGACAGTAGGACGCGTAATTTATCTATTGAAAGAAGAGCACAATGGCTTGCCAGCATTAATAGCAAAGACTTACGCCTAGGCAGTTGCACAAAACCAAGTCTACGTTGCTTGTATGCAGTGATCATTTCATCAAAGGTTAGCCCCCTTAAAATTACTACCTTGCAGGATGTATGCGTACTTGCAGGAGGTCCTGCAAAGCTCTATGACAAATTAAATCCTGACTGGGTTCCAACTCAGAACATGGGTCATTCTGAAGTTACAATTCCAGACATGGATCGATATGATAGGCTTCAAGCTCATCGCCGGCATGTGAATATGCATATGCGTGATGACAGCGCTGAAACTGACGATCCAGTACCTGATGGTTCCATTTTGCAGATAGATGGAATGTTGTTGTTCTCAGGTACTAGTGTTGCTGGTACTGATTATAAAAGTAATGCAAATACTTCATTGCAGCTAACATTGGAACGGATGCTATTTGTAACACTCGATGCTCAATGGATAATGTTTCATGCCAGACGGATTTCTCAATAAAACATCTAACAGGCATGGACGAAGAATTGAAAAAGCATGAAGTTACCATCAGGGAGTTGAAGACTGCATTGGAAAAAAAGAATTGTTACTCTGAGCAGTTCTTTGAGGGGGATGATGAAAGAGTACTCTACTATACTGGATTGCCAAACTTCATCGCACTGTTAGGGCTTCATAAATTGCTTGGGCAGGACATCCTACCTAGACATTGTTTATCTTCATTTCAGCAATTGGTTTTGTGTCTCATGCGGATCAGACTGAATATTCCACTGCAAGACCTATCAGATAGATTTGACGTTCATCGCTCCTCAGCCTCTCGTATATTTTTGGACATGACAGACACACTATGTATGAAGTTGTCACCTTTGGTGTATTGGCCTGATCGTGAGCAATTAAAGGAGACCACACCAATGTGTTTCAGAGCAAACTATGGAACTACACTATCTGTCATTATAGATTGCTTTGAGTTATTCATCGAAAGACCTTCAAGTCTTAGAGCCAGAGCACTAACCTGGAGCACTTATAAACACCACAACACAGTGAAGTACTTAATTGGAATAGCACCACAAGGGTCCATCAGTTTCATTTCACAAGGATATGGTGGAAGTGCTAGTGACAAATTTGTTACAGAGCACTGTGGGCTCCTTAATAAGCTCCTACCTGGTGATTGTGTAATGGCTGATAGAGGATTTAATGTTGATGATTGTATTGGAAGTGTGGGTGCTAGAATTGTAATGCCTTCATTTACTAAAGGAAAGCAGCAATTATCACCAACTGAGGTAGAACAATCCAGAAGGATTTCCAATGTACGAATACGCATTGAACGTGTGATTGGATTGTTGCGGCAAAAATATACAATTCTAAGAAATATAGCTCCTCTTGACCTTTTAGTAAAAGACCAAGATGGTATTTCCACATTGGACAAGATTGTGCATGTGTGCTGTGCCCTAACTAATATGTGTCCTTCTGTTGTACCTTTGGATTAGACAAGTATTTCATTGCCAAATATACATATGGTGGTTCATATTACATTTAAATTAATTTACATACATGTGCATACAAATTGAAATAACATGCATTTTAGACAATTCAGTCATTGAGTATTTGTTTTTTTCTTTTTAGAACAACAATCTGAACAAAACCACTTTCCCGCATGAATTTGTTTAATTTTAACACATTCTAGATGAAACCACTGGATTTTTCACTTTTTACCATCACAACAAATCATTGTGCCACTTTCAGGCTGCTTGCAGTAGCACCATAATTCTTCTTATGTGCTTTCTCCTTCAGCAGAATTTGATACAGGAGTGCATGTATGTTCATCAGCACATGTTCTAGAAAAACACTTTCCGACTAATTCCGGCAAAATTGCTTTCTTAAAGAAAACAAAAGATTTTTGAAGTACTTCTTCTCTAACATTATAACCTTTACCCTTTCAATGTAGTAGTCCTGCTTAGTCCAGAGTACAAAATCGCAATATCCTAAATCAGTAACCAGAAACTGTGCTTGTATCTGGTAGAAATAATCATGATCTTTTCTCAGTTCTATCTTTTCATCTGATATTGATAGAACTGAAGAATTATCTAGTACACTCTTGTCTCTTGTGCTGTAGGGGCATTTAATCTCAACACAGCCCTTTCCACAACAATCACACTGTACAATAGCATCAGGAGATGCACCAATATGAGGAAATTGATGGCTTATATAGAAGCCACAATCTTCAACACTAACATTTTCATGATGAAACCGCATTTTGGATGTATAAAAATTTAGGGCTACTTTCTCATGGCTGCATCCCCACTGAATAGCTTTGGAAGTAAATTTTACAAGTTCTGGATAACAGATTTGCTTTACAAGTGATTGTGAAGGCTTATTAGGATCTGTTTTACAAACACGTTTCATAAGTGATGCAGTTATCCGTCCTGCACGAAATTTGAACCACAAAGGATTTTTGCTCTGACTATGGGTTTCCTGCTCAACACAGTAGACTTGTTCTTGACTCACTTCAATGGTGATTTTTTCACATTCTATAATGAGTTCATCCAGAGTCAACTGCATTCTGCATGGTTGAAATAAATTTGGTCCATACATCAGGAAAATCTTTACACAATGACCGTGGCTTGAATTTATGACTGAAGCCAGGTAATACAGCAAGAATAGCTGCCTTCTGAGGACAAGTACTCAAAGTAGAGAACAGATTGTGAAGTTCATCCTTAGTGGGTGGATGTAACTTTCTGGATGTCCGATGTGAAGGTGATGGGCATTCCTGAATACTGCTGATGGCAGAGTCAAGAATGATTTTCTTATTTTTTGCAGAAGTGAAGTCGATGTCTCTAAGTGGTAACATAGCATTGTCTCCTGGTGCACTAGTTGGTACCATCCAGTAGGCCTTTTCACCAGTTACTGTTTGCGAGTTCCTCATATTAACACGGACTTCTATCCAAAAGAGCAGGGCAGCAACATGGGTACAAGCCTCTCCAAGGCCAGCCATGCAGTCACAATGGGCTGAGATAACTTTCCCATCATGTTGAGCAATTACCCAAGGTTTCAAAGGTTTTTCTTTGAGTTTTTGTGAATGATAAACCTGTAACATACAAGCTGATTATAACAATTTAATATATTTTATATCTTACTTGTCCTTTGACAACTCGTAGATTGATCGTTTCCATCGTCATAACATTACGGACCCAGCCTTCTACAACCTGATTGTATGCTTGTAGGCTCTTGTAGCTCTTCATGTCTTCCGACGTGTACGCACTTGGAGTAAATAACAAATAGTTGACGATATCCGGATAGGCACAGCCGATCGTCACCAGTAAAAGGATCATTGACCCCAAAATCAGACAAAATCGATACAAGAAAGCTTAGTTCGATATCTTTTCTTCGATTCCGGGTCCAAAGACTTGAAATACTCTGACATTCCATAGATCGCCATTTAAGCCACTCTGTTAAGATGGCGGATATTTTGGTTACCATGGTCACGTACCATTTGTGAGAACCCTCTATCCGGAGTTATACTCACCCGAGAATTAGAAGACGATGACGACGACGACGACGACGATGACAGAGAAGAATTGCCCTGGGGACGAGATAAAACACGAGCTTTTTTGTTCTCTTAAGCAAACAGTTTGAAGACTGGAACAAAACATTAAAATGACCGTCTTTGCCTTCTGGTTCGATAGCAACAAAGAGCTACACTATCCGTTTCTTACTACGCGAGTTATACACTGGTCGTGTTTTTAAAATGATTTCACGACCCGGGTCAATTTCTATATAGGAACTACTATCGTAGTTCCTGATGATTATACTATCATTCACACGATTATACATGCATGCATTGCGACATAACTATATTACCCAGAGGTCTAGATTTGTAGGAGACACAAGGGAGGTATCTGAGTCTAGAGAGGAGCTACCTGAGGCTGTATTCATGCATGATGACTTTGAATTTGCTCGGTTAACGAATCAATAAACGTAATCTCTCAATAATAGTAGCCGATTAATGACTACATGTATGTAACTTCAAATTAATAATTGTAGTTTATCGGGTTGACCTTTCAGGCCACAGGTCGGAGCCCTGGCCTGACCTTCAGATCACAGGCAGGAGCCTGGCCTGACTTTCGGCAACCATGAATAAGACACATGGTATAATAATGATATTCATAACATAAATGATGGCTTCATGCATGGCCCCCCCCCCCCCCTCTGCTGTATCCGCCACTGTGCTTCACACCAATCGCTTCAGCATATAATTCTCTCCTTGGCTTAGGGCCAGATTGAGAATAGGGTCATTTTTCGCTCGTGGTATCGGAACCTACGCGAGTAGGTTCCATATAGGAATCCAGCAGTATCATGAAGTCATTAAAAAAACGCCACTCACGTCTAGCGGGACATTTAAGAATCAGGTCACTTCGCTCTTAGTGGCAGTCGAGCGATATCAAAAAGGAGAACAATCCTGCGTTGTATCTGTGTGACAAGACGGTGTACTTTTAGAGAACAAAAGTACTCGTCCCCATCGTCCGTACCCAGTCCCACCTAAAATTTCTCCTCCATCGTCTTCTTCTTATTCTTCTTATTCTTCCTTCGGGATAGTTTAATTCACGACAGGAACGTTTGTAAAGCATGCCAAGTGTACCAATCGCTTCAGGATGCGTCCGCAGGTTATCTTCGGGTGTCTGTTAGACGTCTAACTGTTCGGGCAATTAACTAAAGCGAATAGTACCTCATTTGGTATTAGGTTTAAAATACCCAATTACATCAGCTAGCTATTTTGAAATGCAATTGTGGTATTTGCACGCCGCGAACACGTACTCGATCACAGGTAACCCATGGAATGAACAGGAAAACGAGAACGACAAACAGTACACGTGGCACACATTAAATACACGAAAACTGGACAGTCTGGACACAAAATCAGTTATACAAGTCTGCGGTGAAGTCTCGAAGAATCTGTCTAAAGATTATGCATAATTACGCAAACACAATCATAACACTTCTCCCCCCCTACAGAAAATAAAATATCACAAACGCAAAGGTGGTTTCCTTGAACGGCTGGAACGGCGACTTGGGGCTTCCTCTGTCACAACACTTGAAGCTTTACTCTGCTCCATCTCCGCAGATGTCTGTACACTGCTGTCAACCTTCGAAGATTCAGGACTTCTCACAGGAACAGAAGGGACTGACCCAGCAAAAAGTTCTTGACTTTTCTTGCCCAAGGTTCTTACCATCTTGACCAAGATAGCAAGATTCTTGATCAGCATTGTAAGAATGCTCTTGACATTCTTGAAAGACTGCAAGGTGTGGTTCTTAATATGGCAAGATTCGCAATATCTAGTCCAAGATTATTGTAATGATACCCACGGTTCTTATTATCTTGACCAAGATTGTAAAAAGGTTCATTAGCAAGGCAAGAATTTTGTGTTAAGAAGGTCTATATTATTGCAAGACAGCATGATGCAGTTCTCTATATGGCAAGATAAAGTCCAAGTCAAGAATCCCAAAGTAGTTCTGATTATTTGGACCAATAATCAGTGTAACATTCTTGACAGCAAGGCAAAAATTCTATTTATGTTAACACCATTAATGCCAAGGCATGGATAAAATATGGTATGACAAATTCTTCTTACCATTCGGTGCTGGAATGATGGATTAAAGTAACACATTATGTGTACATGTAACACATTCAGCAAAATTTCACTGATCACCTGTAATGCACATACATGTTTTCACCAGACAAGATTGCAAGATCAAGACCACAATGACAAGACCCATGTAATGAACCTTAATGTTATTCAAGGTGGTACCATGCATGGCATTTTAATTATGGTAATTGTGTGATATTGACATTTTATTACAACAAATAAACCACTACATGTACTCAATTGTCAGGTAATGTAATGGCCATTTTGTGATATACTATTTTATTACATAAATAAAACAACAAAGTACGTACCAAGGACACACAATACTGGTGATACAACCATGGGATGTACAATACACAACTAATGATGCTCATAAACATTAGGCATGAAGATGATAATATCAGTTGATGAGTGCTTGATCGGAACATGTACACACTTCTGTATCAAATTACTAACTGCAACAGCCACAACTTGTTTCGAAACTGATATTTTCTTAACTTTTATGAAGTGTCTACATGCCATGAGAACATTCTGTGCAAATATAGGTCTACTAACTATTGTTGCATTGAAAGCGAAAGATACACAGGTAGTTACATTATTTGTATTAGGAACAAAAAAACCAGCCTTCACTACTGCATCAACTTCTTCTTTCATAAGACTCTGTTGGGTGATTCTTCCCAATGGTCCAGTAGGTATGCATTTCTCTCCTGAGCCTAGAAATGTTATAGTTCTGCTGTTTTCAGATTTAACAAATTTATTTCTAAATCTAGGTATAGTATACTGCATTGATATAGCACGAGAGATGCTTAGTAAGAAGTTTCTATTACCATGACGATGCTTAGTAATATGCCCATTCATATTCTCAAGTCCAAATGTTGAATAGGCCCAGAGAGGACCTAACAATCTGACATAACTGCACAAATGTATGACGCTGTGCAAATTGGCAGTTAGCATTTCTTCTGGATACAGTTCTGGCACCAGCATATAAAATTCAGATAGCAATTCTTCAGCAAAATTAAGATCCGTTGCAGAAATATCCACTCCTAATAATAAGTGCATTGTAGTAACAAATAAAGTCCAGTGGTGAATATAGTCTGAAGTTAAGAACTTAGATAATATGGTCAAAGAGTAATATAGAAGCATGCTCTAAATTCAGATGCTTTCCAATAATATCTTTTTGATGTAGGCCGTGGAGAATGTCTAAATTCATGTGGTGGCTTTATTCGATTCAAAAATTTGTCTATTTCATCTTCAGGTTGTCCAAGATAAAATCCTAGCCTTTTGTATTTGGATTCATCCAGCACTCTAAAAATGCCTTAGTTATTCCTTCTAACATAGCATGCATATAATCCACTGGAATACGACGAATAGGAAGATAGGGTCTCAACACTGAGAAGCCTTTTATACCACACACTGGGTGGGATGTTAACTCTGCTTGCTGAGCCCAATGTTTTATATCCTTTTGTTTTCTAATCCTGTGTGGTTCATCAGGATAATATAAGTGGCGTTTATGTTTATGAACACCTTTATCTAAGCAGTAAGGGCAGCCGTAGTATCCATTAAATTGCATAATATTTAGAGCCATTGCTTTAGCAGGTAAGTCAAACACACCAGCTACAAGTTTAGCCTTCAGTATTCTATCCCCCTCTTGTGTTGCAAATTTTAAACCATCTCTTTCTAGTTTGTCAATTTTGGACAAAACAGGTGGAAGTATTGTCATATGGGGCTTGCACGGTCCTAGCCACAATGCACAGACCATCATATTTTCAGCATTCATCCGAATCGCCGGAGGAAAAGAAATGGTGTACATAAGTACTGGCCACAATGTTTGTGCTACAATATATATGAAATGAACAAAAACATTTAAACTCATATTGGTCAACATACCTGAAGACTTAAATACTGGAACACCATCACAGCACATTATTAAGCCGGCATGCTCAGGAACCAAAAAAAACTCTCCGTTTGCCTTTGTTTGTATACATATCCATCTTGCACATCCTGAATGCCTTCAGCATTATCCCTGAAGTAGTGTCTGGATATTTCATCCCATTTAAGGTTTAAAAAGCTACCTTACATTCATGTACATTTCATTTCAATGTATTTTTACCAGTAAAAATGTTGATCAGATGTTTTTCAAACGGAAGAAATGTAAGGTAGCACAATGTAGCTGCTGCCTTAGTACAGGAATCATTAGAACAAAGATTGGAGTCCTTTATTTCCTTAAAACATATAGAACAAAATGTGTGTACTTGAGACTCAGCAACAGCCTCTAATTTGTTACGTAAAACATATGTTGATTTAGCACAATTGCTTGTCTCTGGACAGTGGATCGCAATCAGATCCAATAGTTGCTTGGTGGCTGCATCGCTTAAGTGATTATTTGTGGCAAAATAATTGCATGCAAACCAGCTTGCTTGTGTGCTAATAGGAGCTCCAGGATAGAGGGGCACTGCTGGGGCCATGTGAAAAAAAATCACTACATCACAGATTCCATCTTCATCTATCATCTCACCTTCACTGTCTTCATCAATGGAGGATTCTGCCTCAGCTGTATTTGCATCAATCTCCTCACCGCCTTCATTGACATAACCATCACTATTACTGAGACTTCCTATTTCACTGTTATCATAAATTTCATCTCCACTTCCTTCGCCATCACTACCACTACCACCCCCATCCTCATGGTCATCATCATCATCATCATCATCATCATCAATATTACCACCATCATCTATATTACCACCATGTGGTAATATAGATGGTGGTACACTTCATGTGTGGGAAATAGCATTTCCTCTTTGAAATGTAGTCTACAATGTAATTAGATGTAACGCTAATAAGTGTAACACAGTTTTGATGCAGTGATATAAATAATATAGATTCCTTTTATGCTCGAACGCATACAAATTTAATTTCTTCCATTCATGTGAACGTCTATACTGTACAGTAGCGGGTACGCTAAGTTAATATGGGAAAGGTCAACAATGAATAGCGAATTTTTGCCCCACCGTACCAAAAAGCCCCCCTCGTACATGTTTAATTATATAGATAGAACATGTGCACTCGTATGTACGTACATACCAGGTTTCAAAATCAGTTTCTCGCGTAGAGTAGTGCTGGAATATGGTACGGGTACATTTGGATCCTTGAGGTACTGTCTGTATCGCTTTGTTCGAACGCATTCAGCCATTTTAATTCTTGCAAGCATATCATTACATATATATAATTGTAGTCATTAATATAAATTTAATCTAATTTTATTGCACACGCGCGCGTAGTTTCTACATTATACTGAAATGGCGCCAAAGGCTGCATCATCTGGGAAACGGAAAAGGACAACATCCAAGCGAGTGATGGAGTCTATGGAGTCCTCTGAAGCGGGGATAAACGGTGGTACTCTCGAAGAAGGTAATAATTATGTAGCTGGTACCATTATAATCGCCCTAGCTAACTATCACAGCTGAGATGTATATATATGGCGTTATATGTAAGACGTATATATATAAGATACAGGCATGTTATGTATATTCATTTGTTTTGAACACATGTAGATGGATATATATATATATCCAGCCATGTTGAAATGTACATTCATTTGAACTTCACTAATCAAATTGTATTCATGCTTGCTGGCCACGACGTGCAAATGTACATGTATGGCTTTGTCTGCGGGCACAAAACAAAATGAATATTGGCTGTCTAGTTGGTAGTCCGCACGCTATGTCTTTATCATCAATCGTATTACACTGATTGCAAAACAGCTAACATGTTGCCCAGCTTTGGAAAAGATGACACAGGACAGTATTCTGAAGACTCGCCAAGTGATAATGAGATAACAGATATAGTGCAGGTACACATAAAAATATATATGGCAAAGAGTTTACTGATTGCTTGTTGTAGAAACCCACCTGCAGTAAGAAGAGACAAAATGTAAGCTTACAACTCATACAACTGTATACAAGTGGTTACATATATACACAGGAAACATTCAACGAAGTGGAATCTGTGCCAAAACCTTTGTCTCACACAGACAAGGTTAAATATGCAATATATGGGCCAATTGTACATTGATGCTGCATGTTTGCATTTATAGGTTCTGGATCCACCAGGAGGAGTGTTGGATAAGAGCCTAACGTTACTTGCTGTACGTCGATTAGCTATACTAAGTTTTAGTGTGTTGGCATCCATTTAATAGGGCAGTATTGAGAAGCTGGCAAATGCTATTATAGCTGCTAGTGCTGCTGAGGACAGGCGTGCTATGATGCGTCGAACTTTGAATCTGAACCCTGCAATAAAAGAGCAGCTGCAGGGAGCCTCCTCCACACATCAGGGTCCAAAACCTGTCCCTTCTGTGTCAGGTATATCATAATTAATTGTTACATGCTGCATTAAAAAACATATTGTGTTGCAGATGACGATAATGTGGAACACAATTATATATCGGTACATACAAATACTTAATGCATGTAGCATTATTTTTTTTTATTGCCTCATATCAACAGGATAGTGGTTTGAAGTTGCTGGAAATTCAGGCCAGCGATATATTTAAATATTCCTTGCAGCTGTTGGATGCCCTTTTTTCTGAGGACGAACTGTCTTCCAGCTGCTACCAGGTGGCTGGACGTGGCACTCCTAGCAACAAGCCACCACTCTCGCCACGTCGTGTAAAGTGTATGGAAGGTGGGTATATATATTTCCATCTGTTTTAATAAGTGTATAAAATTTAGTAAAATTACTTTCAATTTCTTTTTGACACAGATTGCATCAAAAAGAAATTTGGGAAACATTTTGATAGCAACCATGTGGAGATAAGAAAAAAATGCAACCAGAAGTGCAGGGATACAAGGGCAAAGAAGGTGAAGGAGAATGCCTGCACTACCACATTAGAAAATAGCAGTCAGGCTGTGTAACTTATTTCATGCTATTATATTCTGTAAGTGAAGTTACAAATCATTGCGTAAAGAATTACATATACTAGCTGACATTGCATGAGCTTACATGTACATGGTGTATGTACTAGTGTATTTTTATGTGAGAATAGTATTAAGTAATGGTATTGCCTAACTAGGTCTAACTCTAACTATTCATGTATGTGTACAATTAGTAGTTACAAAGTACTTGAACATAATAGTGGGCTCCTTTGTGAGGAACCCAGGAACCATGGGTAAGATACACAAGAATCATGGAGAAGGAACCCAAGAACCATGGGTAAGAAACACAAGAATCATGGGCAAGGAACCCAGGAACCATGGGTAAGAAACACAAGAATCATGGAGAGGAACCCAGGAACCATGGGTAAGAAACACAAGAATCATGGACAAGGAACCCAGGAACCATGGGTAAGAAACACAAGAATCATGGAGAGGAACCCAGGAACCATGGGTAAGAAACACAAGAATCATGGACAAGGAACCCAGGAACCATGGGTAAGAAACACAAGAATCATGGCCAAGGAACCCAGGAACCATGGGTAAGAAACCTAGGAATCGTGCTTAAGAATCATGACTATATATGAATACAAGATTTGTGGGTAATATAAGCAAGATTCATGGCCAAGATAAACAAGATCATTGCCAAGCTCATTTAAACCCGAGAAAATGGATAACAAATCTTGCGTAAGACTTTACAAACTTGTGCAAGATCTTATCAAGAATCCCGGCAAGCCTTGGCCAAGGTATTTCAACGATCTTGAGCAAGATCTTGACTTAGAGTAAATCAAGAATCCCAGGCCAAGATCTTGGTCAAGAACTTTTTGCTGGGTGAACGAAATATAACATGGTCGAAATGACACCAAATATTTCTTCCATCGTTTAACTTGACAGCAACTGAACGAGGACCCGACACAACTGGGAAACAACACCTGGAAGCCATGCCTCAGAACTGCGAGCATCAAAATTACATATGTAAACATTGTCGCCCACTAGAAAGGTACGGGAAACAGCATGTTGATCGTGAGATTCCTTTTGATGCTGCAGTGCAGAAGAAACCTTGGAAGACAAATCAGGATGAATGAAGTCAAGATGTGATCTTGGTCTGCGTCCAAACAACAACTCTGCTGGCGAAATACCCGTGGAGGAGTGAGGCGTTAACCTGTACTGGAACAGGAAACGAGCTATTCGAGTGTCTAGATCACCTTCAGTTTTACGCAGGAAATTTTTCAAGGTTTGTACTGCTCTTTCTGCTGCACCGTTGCTAGCAGGATGATAGGGGGCCACTCTTATGTGTCTGAAACCATTGCGCTTAACAAAGGTCTCAAACTCAATACTGGTAAAGGCTGATCCATTATCTGACACCAAAATCTCTGCAGACCGTGAGTAGCAAAAACAGAACGAAGAAATTTGATTGCCTGCTGTGTAGAAGTGGTAGGGACAACACCTACCTCCAACCATTTGGTGCTAGCATCGACAAGAACCATAAACTGTTTTCCTTGAAAAGGGCCTGCGAAGTCTACATGTAATCTGGACCATGGTCGTGAAGGCCATTCCCACGGATGCAAGAAAACAGGAGGTGGTGATTTCTGGTTAGCTTGGCACACACTGCAAGTAGCAACTTTAGCTTCCAAGTCCTTGTCAATACCAGGCCACCAGACAACACCTCTTGCTAAGGATTTCATCCTTGTGATTCCTGGATGTGCATCGTGGAGAATCTTGATCACTGCTTCTCTTGCAGCTTGGGGAACTACCACCCTGTTACCCCATAGAATACAACCATCTTGAACGCTTAACTCCAGGTCACGCTGCTTGAAGGGACGAAATGTAGGATCGTTGGAAGAAGCAGAACTCCAGGTTCCATGTTGAACCATACCACGAACACGGGAAAGAACTGGATCCTTGTTAGTTAAACTCTTGATAGTGAAAGCAGATATAGGCTCTTCGCTCAAATCCAAAGCTTCCAACAGCAACACAGTTCACTAGGACTGACTGGCAAAGGTAAATGACTAAGGGCATCTGCATTGCCTTGCAACTTGCCAGGACGGAAAACAATGGAGTAGCTGTAGGCACTAAGGGTGAGAGCCCAACGTTGTACCCTCGAAGGTGCCATTGGAGGAACAGGTCGCTCTTCATTGAATAAGTATTACAGTGGTTTGTGATCGTAAAAAATAGTGAAGTGTTTGCCATAAAGGTACTGGTGAAACTTATCTACCCCGAACACTATAGCCAATGCCTCCTTGTCTAACTGTGAGTGCTTGCGTTCAGCAGGAGCCACGGTTCGAGAAGCATAAGCAATTGGACGGTCAGATCCATCCTCAAAACGGTGAGACAGTACAGCACCCAAACCGTACTCGATGAATCACAAGCGAGAACTAACTCTTTGTCTGGATCGAAGTGAACTAGGAAGGAAGAGGAAGTGAGAAGATTCTTTGCTTTCTGGAAAGCTGATTGCTGTAACGAATTCCATTACTGTTCTTCAAGAGGTCGTAAAGTGGTACAAGTGTTGAAGAAAGGTTTGGCAAGAATTTGCCATAATAGTTCAATAAGCCTAAGAAGGATCTTAACTGTGCAACATTTTTAGGAGCTGGAGCTTGCAAAATGGCTTGTTTTTTTTTTTTCAAAAGTGGGCTCAATACCTTTGGCAGAGATGCGATGACCTAAGTATTCAACGCAAGAAAGGGAGAAAAAAACACTTAGAAAGTTTCAATTTAACACCACTATCTTCTAAGCAAGAAAGTACTCTCTCTAGGGTTTGGAGATGATCACTCTCAGAAGAACCAGAAACCAGAATGTCATCGATGAACACGCAAACACCAGGAATACCCCTTAGCAAAGTTTCCATAGTGCGTTGAAATATAGCAGGTGCAGTTGCCACCCCGAACGGTAAACGATTGTAACGGTACAACCCTCTGTGAGTAGAAATGGTCACGAGCGGTTTTGAGTCCTCGTGGAGTCCTAATTGAAAATAAGCATTGATAAATCCAGCTTGGAGAAGATTTTCCCCTTTCCAATGGAAGCTAACTAATCGCTCACGCGAGGTAAGGGATAGGACTCAATACTTGCTGCAAGGTTGACAGTTAGTTTAAAGTCACCACAAATACGTACAGTAATGTCGTTTTTTTACTACAGGAACAATAGGTGTGGCCCAATCGGAAAAACGGACGGATTCTATTATTCCAGCTTTCTCCAAACGATCAAGCTCCGCTTCTACCCTCTGGCTCAAGGCAAAAGGAACCGGTCTGGGTTTAAAGAACATAGGTTTGACAGACTTGTCCACATGAAGCTTCACAGTAACCCCTTTGACTAACCCGAGCTCATCGCTGAACAAAGCAGAATGTTTATCAAGCACCTGCTGAAAAGAAAGTGAAGAATGAACAGAATGCACTGCCTGGACACAACTACTGACATCAATCTCGAGCGCAGTTAACCAGTCCCTGCCTAGGAGTGTAGGACCGTCACCAGAGACAACAATTAATTCTGAAAGAAACATTGACCACTGTTTTACCTAAGACGCGAAGCTTCTGGCCTGAATATGTACGAAGTTCAACCATAGAACGCACTAAACGTGGCTTTGAACTGCCTGGCCAGACGCTCATGAACGTGCCCTCGCTGATTATGGAAACAGCTGCACCAGTGTCGATTTCCATGGATAACTCTATATCATTGACCAGCACGGTAACACAGAAAGGCTTGCCGGTTTTGGAGCCCACTTTGAAAAGCGCGTGAACTTGTGAACCCCCTTCTGAAGACCCTCGTTCGTTCTTAGGAAACTGAGCAGAAGAGGCTGATGCCTTACGTTTACCTCTAAACGTACCATTCTTACTACCTTGCTGTCCATTAGGCTTACTATGGCATACTTTGGCTAGATGACCCAGCTTACCACAGTTATTACAAACAACAGACTTGAATTTACAGTATGAAGCGTAGTGCCTAGCGCCGCAACGATAGCAAGAAACAGAAGCTGGAATAGTACTAGAATTAGATCTAGAAACTTCCTTATCCACATAATTAACCGAAACAGGAGGTGGAGGCTAAGATTGTGAATGAATATCACGGGAACATTTCTCGGCACACTCAAACGCCTGAATCATGTCGAGAGCCTTACTGAATCTTAGTTGATGCTCAGCTAGTAATCGTTTCTGAAGTTGGGGATCACGCACCCCACACACCACCCTATCGCGTAACATGTTATCTAACGTTCCATCGAATTCACAATGAACGGCAAGACGGCGAAGCTCTGCGACAAACTGAGCGATCGACTCCGACTCTTTTAATGCGAGAATGAAAATGAAAACGCTGAACTATAATGGAAAGCTTGGGAGTTAAATGATCGCCAACTAGTTTAACAAGCTGTTCTAATGTCTTGTCGGCAAGCTTGTCGGGTGACAATAGTTTGTATGTAGCTGGACCACAAACGCTAAGAAAAACTGCCTTTCTCCTTTCAGCATTGGTAATCGTGTTTGCAGCGAGGTACTGCTCTACCCTCTCACAATAAGAAGTCCAATCCTCCGCATCCCGGTCGAAAGCACCCACCGAACCGTGAGCTGCCATGCATCAAACATCAATAGTGGTTACCTTGTGACGAAGAAACAACCAGTAGAAACCTTCTTTTACCCTCGTCGCCAATTATGTGATATTTGCACGCCGCGAACACGTACTCGATCACGGGTAACCACCGAATGAACAGGAAAACGAGAACGACAAACAGAACACGTGGCACACATTAAATACACGAAAACTGGACAGGCTGGACACAAAACCAGTTATACAAGTCTGCGGTGAAATCTATCTTAAGATTATGTATAATTACGCAACACAATCATACAGCAATCTAATGCTATAATTTCCAACGTACGTCCGTACGTACGTAACTCATTTATATACTCGGCCTAGCGCCTATTGGTTGCTAGGTACGCGTACCTTACCTAGCAACCAATAGGAATGACCACCTTCCACGAAGGTACACAGCAACGCGTACTTAGCGACCATGCCTGCCACAAAACCTACATGCCTGTACAAGTAATAGAAAAAAAAAGCAACGCTTTTGTGGTTCACTCTCAAGTCTCATCGTACAGGCCGTGACCATGTAGTTACTATCTAACATAATAATTGCGCGGGCATGTTATAGAGGTTGCGTAGTAACCGTATGCTAGAACAGGTGGTAGATTATATACAGAGGCGTAGGAACGTATTTAAAAGTGGGGGGGGGGGGGCTGAAGTGAGTTTGAAAAAGTGGGCGTGGTCATTTATGTGCCATGACGTAATATTACGTCATGGCCCGCGAGACTAACAAACCGTGTATAGTCGCATGGCCGTAGACAACTTTCAAAGTTTGGAGGGGGGCTATAAAAATTGGGTGGGCGTGCAGTAGGGGGCGTGTGTTAGTGTAAGCTCTCCCAATGGGGTCTGGGGCGAAGCCCCAGCCGCTTTAACCTTTTCCTTAGCAAAAACTTAACATTAAATGCAGAAATTGACCCGGCTCTATGCGGTATAGCAACGAATGCTATATATTTTTGTTAGTTGACCTTTTCAAAAATCACTTGCCACCGCGGACATTTTTTGATCAGCTTTGTCATTTCTTCGATAGTGTCTAATGTATCGCGAAGGATTACATTTGCCTTTACTGCGTCTTGAACAGCTAAGTTCAGAGCATGGCCATAGCAATGGGTATACAAAGCTCTATGCTCTTTTTGAAGTATAGTAGTTGATACACCTGTTTTACAGCCTGCCATTGAACTAGCCCACTGTCCACGACAATTCTGAACTGAAAGGGATCACCTCAGCAAAATGTCTTCTATTGTTCGGATGATGCTTTCTGCAGAGATAGAGTCCATGCTGTGGACTATACTCTACTCACGATCGACCGCTATATCAATGATTACAGCTGTAAGTAGTTAATTCTAATTATACGAGATACGTTTAACATTTTACTATTTTCTCTCAAGGGTGGGCTCAAGCCCTCCCTTGTCTACGGCCTTGATATTATTATTACGTGCCCGTTACTTTCGCTTTGTCGCCATGAAGCACGTGTCGCATGTACATATACCGCAATAATTAATTATTCATACTGAATAATAAAAGTGGGGGGGCTTAGCCCCCACACATTTAAAAGTGGGGGGGGGGGGGGGGGGGGGGGGGGCATAGTCCCTTCAGCCCCCCCCCCCCCCCCCTTCCTACGCCTATGATATATGCAACATTGGGTAAAACATTTAAAAAAATAGAGGAGCTAGGAGGTAGACCAACTGTTCATCTGGCAAATGAATAGCGAGACGAGACGAATAATCAGCCCGTGATTTTTCACGGGGACACGCTAGTAATTTAATAATAGCCACGTGTCGTGGGCGTGATTCAAATTCTTAATATTCCTGCACGCTGTGGAAGAGCTGTGGAAGAGGTATAGCACTGAATCTAAGAGCATCTGAGGCCTTTTGATGATTTCAGCGTCCCTACGGCTCCATGTATAAATGTCCAACCATATTGCCAAACGGTTGAGAAACGGAATGGAGCAGATATGCGATAACGTAATAGGAAGCCTCCTGACGAATATTCCAGGTATCATTTTCTGCATGACGCCTGTGCATTACTCTCAACTCTATCATTCGTTACGCAGCTTGAAATGAAAGCCAAAAACTACCATACATGTAAGTACCCGACACTATCGCATATAATTGTTTTGACCGAATTGATTTCTATGCTATAGCTTCTTATATAGCATAACTTTCGAATTCTGTCGGTGGAACTACATACGCGATCAGATACTAGGGTATACAGTCTACAGCAGATATACGTGAAGCAAGTGGCTCCAATTAGAATGTGTCTCCCCCACACCACCGCCCTTACAGAAAAAAAACCAGCAACAACTAGCCACTCGTACACCTACAGATATGCCAAACGAGTGCAATACAAGACACGACAAGGTGTCAAGCGCGCTACTGAAAGGACCAACAAAGCGACCACCCGAAGGTGCGTTACACCATGAATCTTGGATCTGGACATAAATTATAACATGTAGTGTATCGCTAAAATGGAAGGAATATTTTATGCAACAGTTACAGAGGTAGATATTGCGTCTCTCCACTTTTAGTGCTGTTTGAAATGTGTGCACGCTGTTGCTGACAACAATTTCGTAATACACAGCCAACTTCTAATTTCTGGTACATACCTGTAAGACGTATGTACCGTATATGTAGTAATTTTGGGCCAGATATGTTGACACACCTTGGTACATACTATGTAGACAAATTTTATGATCCAGAATGTAGCTACAATCTGTACCATAAGTGATCATATCTGTAACAAATCTGCTATCATCCATGTACCATAAACCATTTTCCATATATGGATATAATGTATTGTATAAATATTATTTGTTGGATATAATCAGGAACTACGATAGTAGTTCCTATATAGGAATTGACCTGGGTTGTGAATTTTTTTTTTTTAAGTGACCCGCATATAACTCGGTACCAAGAAACGGATAATGTAGCTCTTCGTTGCTATCGAACCAGAAGGCAAAGACGGTCATTTAAGTGTTTTATTCCAGTCTTCAAACTGTTTGCTTTACAAGAACAAAAAAGTTCATGTGTTATCTTTTCCCCAGGCCAATTCTTCTCCGTCGTCGTCTTCTTCTCCTCTTCCTCTTCCTCTTCCTCTTCTCTCTTCTTCTTCTTCTTCTTCTTCTTCTTCTTCTTCTTCTTCTTCTTCTCTTCTTCTTCTTCTTCTTCTTCTTCTTCTTCTTCTTCTTCTTCTTCTTCTTCTTCTTCTTCTTCTTCTTCTTCTTCTTCTTCTTCTTCTTCTTCTTCTTCTTCTTCTTCTTCTTCTTCTTCTTCTTCTTCTTCTTCTTCTTCTTCTTCTTCTTCTTCTTCTTCTTCTTCTTCTTCTTCTTCTTCTTCTTCTTCTTCTTCTTCTTCTTCTTCTTCTTCTTCTTCTTCTTCTTCTTCTTCTTCTTCTTCTTCTTCTTCTTCTCTTCTTCTTCTTCTTCTTCTTCTTCTTCTTCTTCTTCTTCTTCTTCTTCTTCTTCTTCTTCTTCTCTCTTCTTCTTCTTCTTCTTCTTCTTCTTCTTCTTCTTCTTCTTCTTCTTCTTCTTCTTCTTCTTCTTCTTCTTCTTCTTCTTCTTCTTCTTCTCTTCTTCTTCTTCTTCTTCTTCTTCTTCTTCTTCTTCTTCTTCTTCTTCTTCTTCTTCTTCTTTCTTCTTCTTCTTCTTCTTCTTCTTCTTCTCTTCTTCTTCTTCTTCTTCTTCTTCTTCTTCTTCTTCTTCTTCTTCTTCTTCTTCTTCTTCTTCTTCTTCTTCTTCTTCTTCTTCTTCTTCTTCTTCTTCTTCTTCTTCTTCTTCTTCTTCTTCTTCTTCTTCTTCTTCTTCTTCTTCTTCTTCTTCTTCTTCTTCTTCTTCTTCTTCTTCTTCTTCTTCTCTTCTTCTTCTTCTTCTTCTTCTTCTTCTTCTTTTCTTCTTCTTCTTCTCTTCTTCTTCTTCTTCTCTTCTTCTTCTTCTTCTTCTTCTTCTTCTTTCTTCTTCTTCTTCTTCTTCTTCTTCTTCTTCTTCTTCTTCTTCTTCTTTTCTTCTTCTTCTTCTTCTTCTTCTTCTTCTTCTTCTTCTTCTTCTTCTTCTTCTTCTTCTTCTTCTTCTTCTTCTTCTTCTTCTTCTTCTTCTTCTTCTTCTTCTTCTTCTTCTTCTCTTCTTCTTCTTCTTCTTCTCTTCTTCTTCTTCTTCTTCTTCTTCTTCTTCTTCTTCTTCTTCTTCTTCTTCTTCTTCTTCTTCTTCTTCTTCTTCTTCTCTTCTTCTTCTTCTTCTTTCTTCTTCTTCTTCTTCTTCTTCTTCTTCTTCTTCTTCTTCTTCTTCTTCTTCTTCTTCTTCTTCTTCTTCTTCTTCTTCTTCTTCTTCTTCTTCTTCTTCTTCTTCTTCTTCTTCTTCTTCTTCTTCTTCTTCTTCTTCTTCTTCTTCTTCTTCTTCTTCTTCTTCTTCTTCTTCTTCTTCTTCTTCTTCTTCTTCTTCTTCTTCTTCTTCTTCTTCTTCTTCTTCTTCTTCTTCTTCTTTTCTTCTTCTTCTTCTTCTTCTTCTTCTTCTTCTTCTTCTTCTTCTTCTTCTCTTCTTCTTCTTCTTCTTCTTCTTCTTCTTCTTTTCTTCTTCTCTTCTTCTTCTTCTCTTCTTCTTCTTCTTCTTCTTCTTCTTCTTCTTCTTCTCTTCTTCTTCTTCTTCTTCTTCTTCTTCTTCTTCTTCTTCTTCTTCTTCTTCTTCTTCTCTTCTTCTTCTTCTTCTTCTTCTTCTTCTTCTTCTTCTTCTTCTTCTTCTTCTTCTTCTTCTTCTTCTTCTTCTTCTTCTTCTTCTTCTTCTTCTTCTTCTTCTTCTTCTTCTTCTTCTTCTTCTTCTTCTTCTTCTTCTTCTTCTTCTTCTTCTTCTTTCTTCTTCTTCTTCTTCTTCTTCTTCTTCTTCTTCTTCTTCTTCTTCTTCTTCTTCTTCTTCTTCTTCTCTTCTTCTTCTCTTCTTCTTCTTCTTCTTCTTCTTCTTCTTCTTCTTCTTCTTCTTCTTCTTCTTCTTCTTCTTCTCTTCTTCTTCTTCTTCTTCTTCTTCTTCTTCTTCTTCTTCTCTTCTTCTTCTTCTTCTTCTTCTTCTTCTTCTTCTTCTTCTTCTTCTTCTTCTTCTTCTTCTTCTTCTTCTTCTTCTTCTTCTTCTCTTCTTCTTCTTCTTCTTCTTCTTCTTCTTCTTCTTCTTCTTCTTCTTCTTCTTCTTCTTCTTCTTCTTCTTCTTCTTCTTCTTCTTCTTCTTCTTCTTCTTCTTCTTCTTCTTCTTCTTCGTCTTCTTCTTCTTCTTCTTCTTCTTCTTCTTCTTCTTCTTCTTCTTCTTCTTCTTCTTCTTCTTCTTCTTCTTCTTCTTCTTCTTCTTCTTCTTCTTCTTCTTCTTCTTCTTCTTCTTCTTCTTCTTCTTCTTCTTCTTCTTCTTCTTCTTCTTCTTCTTCTTCTTCTTCTTCTTCTTCTTCTTCTTCTTCTTCTTCTTCTTCTTCTTCTTCTTCTTCTTCTTCTTCCTTCTTCTTCTTCTTCTTCTTCTTCTTCTTCTTCTTCTTCTTCTTCTTCTTCTTCTTCTTCTTCTTCTTCTTCTTCTTCTTCTTCTTCTTCTTCTTCTTCTTCTTCTTCTTCTTCTTCTTCTTCTTCTTCTTCTTCTTCTTCTTCTTCTTCTTCTTCTTCTTCTTCTTCTTCTTCTTCTTCTTCTCGGGTGAGTATAACTCCGGATAGGAATGGTTTTAAAGAGCGCAAATTATACCAATCGCTTTAGAGTCTCCTGGAAGGACATCTTCAGGTATCAGATATATGAATAAAGCATGAAACGGACATACGTAATCATTACGTAATGCGTAGTGTTTAATAGAAGCATTCCCATGGCGACATTTATGTATATTTAGAATTGTGCAAACAAAAGAGGAGAGCTAAAAAACAAGACGACGAGTTAGAATTCTCCCGCGTTCCTTACAGTGATCCCAAACAAAAGCGGGCATCTGCTCGTGACGGTAATTGAAGCGCGGGGGGGGGGGGGGGGGGGGGCGGCACTTGCCAGTATTAATAATCAATAAAAAATGATAATAAAGAAGTTGAGGAAACAAGTAAAGAAAAACATTCTCTGACGAGAAAGTTGGTGGGATATAGGAATTGGAGGCAAAGGTGGTGTAAAAAGGAGGGGAACAAAGTTTTGAGAAAAGGGTAATGAGACAATTAGTGTCTATTTGCATCCGTGTGTACACCTGTACACATATTGGGTAATATGTGTACAGGGGAGCACAAATTACTTACCCTACCTTATCTTTGTAAGTAATCACATTTGTCATTCAAAAATCAATATCTGAGTACACAACAGATTATTAATTGATGGTCACTATTAATTCAAATTATTTGATTGTTATCTAACAAATAAACCACATTAGAAAAACAAAGAACTTTGCGCATGTGACAGGTGTACGTGTACGCAGAGCAAGAGGATGTGTTGACAGTGGAGGCACGAGCACTGAAGGCTCGAATAGTGGAGGTGCAAATGGTGGAGGTGCAAATAGTGGAGGCGCGAATAATGGAGGCGCGAGTAGAGGAGGCACGAGCACTGAAGGCTCGAATAGTGGAGGCACAAATGGAGGAGGCACGAACAGTGGAGGCGCGAGTAAAGGAGGCACGATCGAGCTGACGGCTCGAATAGCGGAGGCACGAATAGTGGAGGCACGAGCACTGAAGGCTCGAATAGTGGAGCCGCAAGCACTGAAGGTGCAAATAGTGAAAGAGTGAGTAGTGGAGGCATGGTAGGGAAGTGCAAGTAGAGGTAGAGGAAGTGCAAGTAGAGCTAAAGGAAGTGAAAGCAGAGGTAGAGGAAGTGCAAGTAGAGCTTGAGGAAGTGAAAGTAGAGCTAGAGGAAGTGCAAGTAGAGCTAGAGGAAGTGCAAGTAGAGGTAGAGGAAGTGCAAGTAGAGCTAGAGGAAGTGAAAGTAGAGCTAGAGGAAGTGCAAGTAGAGCTTGAGGAAGTGAAAGTAGAGCTAGAGGAAGTGCAAGTAGAGCTTGAGGAAGTGCAATTAGAGCTAGAGGAAGTGCAAGTAGAGCTAGAGGAAGTGCAAGTAGAGCTAGAGGAAGTGCAAGTAGAGATAGAGAAAGTGCAAGTAGAGGTAGAGGGAGTGCAAGTAGAGGTAGAGGAAGTGCAAGTGGAGGTAGAGGAAGTGCAAGTAGGAATGAAGGAGTAAAACCTCAAAACCTAAAGCAGCAGTCTGCCCTGAGATAATGGAGTGATACTAACATGAACATTTAGCATTGTTGCTGTTTTTTGATACACAAGTGATTGAATTTGCAAGATTCTTTTGCAATGAACATCATTTTCCTACATAGACTAATTTGTGTACACCTGTACACATTTTACTGCAAAACTTTCCTGATACAACCACATGAATAATTTCATATTATAAAGTTACTACATCATGCCCTCTATCACTTTCAATACTCATTTGAAAACAGTATACTACTATAGTGAAGCAATGTAATATGTTAGCTTTGCGCATCTCCTACTATTAGTTGGTAAATGCCATTTTCGGTTTGTGATCGTAGTGCAATCAAGGTTATGGGGAAAAAGCCAGCAAAGCAAAGGTTTGGAAGGCTGTCTGCAACAAAGGAATTGGATGGCATGCATGGTCGAAGAAGGCAAAGGGATTGGGAGAAAAGTAAAATACCTAGTACGTTTTAGTGGGTAGGGGTTTCAATGGCCTTAGCAACGCGCAGCCTGAAATGTCAAGTCATTGATGCAAGCAGCAGTGGTAGCACAAATGTAAGCCATCCACCGTACATTTTAGCAGAAGTAGCGTCTCCAGCAGTGGCTCTTGCAGAACAACATAAGCAAGAAGTTGACGATTCTGACAACATTTTCCTTTGCCATGGCCCATGGAGTCCCCTTGAAGACCGGAGATGTGTGCCTAGATTTGGAGCATCTTGTGGGGTAACGATGTGGATGAAATGCGTAGGACAACACTCGACTATTGGATGCTGTCATTTCCATCCCATATGCTGACAGATATCAGAAACTGAACTTCAGACCGCTTGCCTGAAGGATACGAGAAGGTCAGTGAAGGGAAGATATTTGAAGTGATCGGTGCCCCGTATTATTTGACAAGGACCCCAGAAGGTAAACTTGATTTGTGGTCCACTGAGGATGGTCCTTTTCCTGCCCCTCGTTTTGGGGAGCGATATAGCCTGTCACGAAATCGCTTGAAATTTAGGTCTCTATCATTCTGTCCTGAAGAGGAGAGCATCAGTGATAAATGGTCATCACTTGATTGAAGGCTTCAATCAACGATGAGTAGAGAAGATAGGCCTAGATTAGTTGGGCGTAGCCCGACCTTCGCGTATTGGCTGAAGGTCAGGTACCAAACCCGTACAGTTTTTGTGCACGCTATCAGGCAATGAATTTTGGCGTGTTATACAATCGGGATCGATGAATAATTGTATAAATTAAGTGTACATCAGAACTAGTTGGGCGGGCCCTACCACCGCGTTTGGTCGCAAGCCTATACCAAGATTTGTGCTGCTGCAATGGGCATTGCAGCTCCAATCGAATTGCAGCGTTCAAGTGGGCTCATTATCACCCAATTAGCGGTTGATGTGAGATAATTATGGGTTTCCTAGAAAAATACTTTTTAACCCGGTAAGTATGTAAGCGGTTTGATGGAGCGAAGACGTTTTATTAGCGATTGTGTTACCAAGGCAGCTGAAGAGTTGGGCTACCCAACTATGAAGATGGAACAGCTCGATGTAGCAATAGCGTTTGTTGAAGGAAGTGATGTTTTTTGCCATTCTGCCTACTGGATTCGGGAAGAGTTTGTGCTATGCTTGCTTACCAGCGCATTCGACAGGATGTTAGAGCAAGATCAGGGCTATTCAATAGTTGTAGTGGTGACTCCTCTTCTGGCAATAATGAAAGACCAGGCAAGTATTTATAATATGTGTATGTGGCTAGGCTATATTAATTAGTCACTATACAGGTAGCAACCTTTTCATGTAAAGGACTAACTACTACCTGCATCTCAGGTGAGGTGAATGATGTGACTGGAGTAACTACTGGCAAATACCAGTTGGTGTTTATCACTCCAGAAATGCTGATCAATAGCAACAAATGGAGGAAAATGATACAGACAGATGTGTACGATGAGAGACTGAAGGCATTGGTGATTGATGAGGCCCACTGTGTGAAGAAATGGTAATGTTTATAAATACACTAACATTTACAATGAAGACCACTAAATTGTGCACTTAAGCATAAACCACTGTTTAAATTGTCCATTTAATATAGGGTGAAACATTCAGATGCGTACTTGCTAGGATTGGAGAAGTGCGCAGTTTAATACCCTCAACTGTACATGTGATGGCACTGACTGCAACTGCTACACGAAGTGTTCAGATAGCAGTGACTAATATAGTAGGCTTAAGAAACCCATTTGTTATAACCAGGTGCCCAGCTCGATCTAATTTGATTTATTCTGTTGGTTTGTTCAAATCCCTACCTGACACCTTTGAAGAATTTGCTTCCAAATTGAAGTGCGAGAAAACTAATTTTCCGAAGACCATCATTTACGTAAGATCGTTTGGATTATGTGCAGACATATATTTGTACCTAAAAAACCAGCTTGGCCTAGCTTTTATCTACCTAGAGGATGCACCTGATATTCCTGAATTTAGACTAGTTGAAGTGTTCACAAGTGTAACGGAGTCGAAACACAAATCAGAGATTCTGCAATTGTTTAAAGTAGACAGTAATCTTAGGGTTGTTGTGGCCACTCTGGCTTTTGGTATGGGCATAGATTGTCCCAATGTTAGACAAGTCATTCACGTCGGACTTCCAGATGATGTGTCCAGCTATATTCAGGAGACTGGGAGAGCTGGCAGGGATGGGAAACCATCCATAGGTCACATTGCTACATTCAAGAACATATCACAAAGTGGAAGAAGATATCAAACACTACATACAGAATACAACTGAATGAGGCGTGATTTTCTGTTTAGAGACATGGATAACTACACACATGAAGATATGGGTTTTGCTGCGTTGTCTGTGCTAAACTTTGTTCTTGTGGAAAATGCAAGGAGATGCTTCTGAATCATGTAACTGAGGTATAATTAATATAACACTGTTATACTGCTGAACTTATTTTTTATTTATGCAGATATATATCATTTGTGTGTCTGAACTTCTGAATCCATTATTTCAACTTATAAATAATTATTAATCAGATCATATTATGGAGATACATCGTGTAACTGAGGAAACTGACATGCAGCTATAGGGAGGTGGGCAGTTTGCCAATTATCCATTCAATAAGTTCACTTCTTTCTTTGGCATGAAGCAAATCTTTTGGATGAGGAAAATGCTTATGTCTTCTTTCCTTTCGTTGCATGGCAAAAGATTTTGCTTTGACCAATTCCTCTACAACAAGTTTAACGTCCTTATAAGCCCCAGGTTTTTTTCGTTTACCAGAAGTGCTTCCAACTTTATTGGAGGAATCAAAGTTTTCCAGTATTGGTGAGAGGGTGCCAATAGCACAGCCAATGCGCTGAATAGCAGCCTGCGATTTGTTACATCCTAGGAATCCAATGCATCCTTTAGCTATTTTATTAAGGTGTTCCATGTGGAGGTCAACAGGAATGTTTCTTCCAGGCTTTCCATGAACATTAACGAAGCGGCTCCATAGTAGTTGTACTGACTGGCGTGGGGTTAGGGTATAGAGATGCTGAAGAAGAATATTTGCAGCATCGCAAGCATAATTTTTGTTGCCAGATCCATAAAATATTGGCAACAAATACTTCCAGCATCTTAGTACACGTCCACCGTCACCTTCCCTAATGACATCTGCCAACTCCATATAAAAGCAAGCTGATTGCAAAAGCTGCACTGTGTATTCATGCACTCCATCGCCCGTTGTTGACATCCTATCACAGGAATTGTAGTTGAAAGTTATAAACTTGTCGTATACACGACCAGACAGTTCCTTCAACAACCTTTGCCTCTCTTCATCCGGCAGTGTCCAAATGATGTCAGCTCCTTCTAGGACACTTTCATTAGGATAGTCGTTGGTAGATGCTTGACGAAAGGTGGCAAGGGCAGCAGCAACAACAAGACCAGCAGTCACAATCTAAAGAAAATCCTCACAGGCGTTGACATTATTTTTCGGAGTCTTTATCACATTGCAACGGTTTAACTTGTTCCGAAGTTGATAAAGTGTTCCATGGTCACCTTGAGAACTTGGAGAATAGAAGTACCTCCAAATTACCTGTTATGAAAAAACTCAATGAGTATACTACAATAGCAGTTAAATCACTCTATCAACATTTCATGCACATTTAGCAATCACATTGCATTGTCCTATATACACATTGCAGCTAGCAAAACAAATTTCTTACCTCGAGGAGTTTGACTTTTGTGTGCCAATCTGCTACAACTGGTATCAAGCCAGCCAGTGTGCACAATGGAGATAGCTCATGAACTTTAGCTTTTTGTGCCCCCCTTCCTCTAGCTGCAGCCTTCTGATCTCCTGCAAACAGAATTCGATGAGCTAAAGCTGTTGACACCTTGGCTGTCCTCTTTAGGCTTGGCACATATACTTCCTTCATCATCTCCACCATAGGCACATACTGATGCATTTCACTCATGATTGCAATCATATCCTCTGTAGTGTTTTCATCTTTGGGTATAATTCCAAGTGGTTTCTGAAACAATTTTATAAATAGTGCATGCGATATGCATGCATGGGGTGGGGTGGGGGAAGAAGGAATATCAATCACATGACTCAAATTTAAAAAATCTGTTATACTGTTAAGTAAGACCATGCGCCAGTTTGCATGCAGTGATTTTATTACACTTACCACAATCGACTTCATGGACATCTCCTCGTGTTTGATATGCTTTTCAACTACATCCTCAAAACTCATCTTAAAGAACTCCACATGGTCACAAAGAATTCTGGACATGAGAACACAGATGTTGTCACGGAGGGCAATATCATCCTCAGGTGTTGGAAGCAATGAAGCAGCAATTTGACTAGGATCTGTTTGCTGAGTAGCAATGATCTGATCATGAAGATTGCTGCAATCAATCCTGTCAGCCACAGCAGATGAAAGTAGTGAATTGAGTCTGGTTTGCTGAACATTACCAATTCTCATGTACCGTTGCTTCACAGTGAAATCTATGTTGTCCCCACACAAATGATATAGAGTTGAATTACCTATTATAAAAAGAGAGAAAATCTTTTAAATTTAGCAATAAAGTGAATAATTGTATAATATACAATTATTCACCTTATTGCTAAATAGGTAGAATAAAATTGATTACACAAATATAAACTGAATGTGTATTAGTATAATGTTGCACTTCCGTGACAATATGTGTGCATGTTCTCCTAAAACTTCCTGTATGAAATATCATTACATGTACTTTATAGCAGTTCGCACTAACACTAGTGAACAAACTCATTCAATAGATTTCAATCCTGTCTCCTATACCTTGCCATGCCCCTTATATCAGAGAAATCTCTGCTTACCCTACTGCCCTTGCATGTGTTCTACTTCAGAGCAACCAGATGTTGGTTGATAATCATTCCGTATAGGCTGTGCAGGTACAGAAAATGATTCACATTGTGGTTGAAGTGCAGCATGGGCAGACTCAGATGGAATATCATCTGTTGCCATTGGTACCTCTTGGGACTCATCCTCCAGATCTGGTGATGAATAGCCACTAAGGTCAGAATTAAATTCATCATCTGAAGTAACTGGGGAAAAATTAACCCATGATGCATCTGAGTCAGAGTCTGAGCCTGACTCAGATTCTGTGTCTGGATTGTCGTCAAGATCTACATCCAAGTCTTGGTCTGTTGATATAGACCAAGGAGCTCTCACAGGTTTCTGTGTTTAAAAAAGTTATAATCATGATGCATCATACTGCACAACCACAACACTTACTATTTCATTTTCACTGTCAAATTTTGATACTATGGTTTCCTTCCATTCCTTGACAGGAGCATCAAAATCCTTGCCAATCTTATCAACTAACCGAATCACAGAGCTGGGTGATAATGTGACATTGAGGGTTTGTAGACGCTCATACACCTATAAATAAGGGGCAATTCATCCAGTACAACAATGCATGTATTGAGGGGGGAAAAAAACATTACCTTCTTGGGAGCTTGACCTGCATAAAGAACTAATGAATTGATTCTCTGCACCAAATTCATATTTGGATTCCGATGTTTGAACATCATCGCTGCTGCACACATCCCAATGACAGCATCAGTGTTGGAACGAGGAGTCCTGGTCTTTGTTGCAAAACACAACAGACTTTTCAGTAATGGTGCAAACTTGGAAAGCTCACTGAGAATCATGTCCCAAGTAAATTCTTTGAGGTGTTCTGTATTCGGACTTTTCAGTATGGAATTCGCTCCTTGAGACGACATGGTTTTCACTTCTGGGCACAATTCTTTTCCTAGCATTTTCACTATACTTAGTGATAGGGTCTCTCAATGCCTCCTGTGCTACAGTTTTCTTGCTCTTTCGAGCAATAGCTTTTCCTGCTAGGAGTGAGTAGGAATGTCCTTGGATTCTTGTACCCAACTCGGATCTATACATGCATGCAACAGCAGAACATAAAAGAATTTTTGACACATGTTGCACCTACCAACCTCAACTTCAGGATTCTCATCACTGCGTTCCATATCATTATGAAAAGACTGTTCTTGTGTTGGCCAAGATAATGACCTACTTTTCTTAGGCCTACTTGAAGATGGTAGTGGCAATGTAGAACAGGGGGATAATTCCAAAACCTCTATAGCCTATGCCAGTTTCTGCTTGATGGTTTGTTGGAACTCAAAATACTTCTTGTAACCATTAAAACATTTTCTGCACATCTTTGGTGGTCGCTAACTGTCTTCACCGTTCAAGATGGCGTCTAAGCTAACATCCTCACCGATCAGGTGGCCCTCATCTTCTAAAAACGCTTTCCACACTAGAACAACGTTTTTGGCTTCTTCATTGTCGAGATTTCGCCGGTTGTCTGGTTTAACCTCATTACCGCAGCCAAAGCAATACGTAGCCCTACGTGCATGGCTTCTGCCATTTTGGTACGGTGGTGGTAAACCACATATGATGTAAATGTGTATATATAATATAATGATTTCAAAGCATATATTACATAACTGTTCTGCATATAGGCTTGGCGCCTACCAAACGCGGTGGTAGGGCCCGCCCGACTACATCAGAACTACCAGCTGCGCAGAATGTATTTATTGGGCGATAATTGCCCGCATTGAATTGCTGCATTCTGATTGGACTGCAATCCCCGTTGCAGCTTGTACAAAACGGGATTGGTACCCGACCTTCCGCCAATACTCGAAGGTCGGGCTACGCCCAACTAACCCTAGATAGCGACGACGATGTGATTATTAAAATAAAATTAATTTAAAAACCGAACACTGTGTCACGTCGATGACGTTTATATCATCGCGTGACCAATCTCTGACGAAGCAAAACAAATCCGCGAGATATGGCACACTGGTTTCACCGCAACCCACTGAAGTCAACTGTGCCCCTCAAATTTGAGGGTCTTAAAAAGATAGCAAAAGGACCGAAGTGTGATGAAATTTTAACGTAAGACTTTTGATATATACATGGGGTTGGAAGCATACGGACATAAATTGCTGGCTTACTGTAGACGTTGTGCACATCTATATTGCCTGTGGTTACGCATTTCAATATCAGAGAGCTGAAGACAAGCCGTAGCGTGCTGCTCGAACTTCTAAATCGTCCGACGAACAAAGTCGATGAAGTTACCGTGGCATTTACGAAGTACCTCGGCCTTCTGAGGGGGCTTGTGGAGGCACCGGACGGGAAGGAGAGCAAGCTGAGAAAGGTTGTGATGTTCAAATGGACTAACAGCCTTGGTGGAAGGATACCCACGTAAGTTTTTGGAATGTGGTAGGACACCTACCTTACAGTGTGTGTGTTGTCTTGTTGTTTGTGCCCAAAGTATCCAAACGGATGCCTGGTTTGAGATCATATCGATTGTGATGAACATGGCCATTTGGCACTCCAAGCATGCGGCTGAGCTTGCCTCCTCTGACACGTAAGAGTTCTTGTGTGACCTTTGTGTTCCTGTATGGCACCTGACCTGCACCTGACCTGCACATCTGATTGCATCACCTACCTCTGTAACGGGGCTGGGGTTAATTGGGCTGTATAGATCTGTAATGTTACACAGATCACATGCTTTTTGCACTATTAGCTGGACTATAGCTAGCCCACCAGCTGATGTTAGGAGGACTGTTGCTAGTCCACCAGCCTGTTTCAATCGTGCTATGCACTGTACCATGTGTGCTTTTAACAGTACACTAACCTCCTCGTCCTCTCATTATAATCAAAGCGTTTGGAGGCTGACATCTTGTGGGTGTCAGACCCTTGTGCATGTGCTAAGTCATGCTGGGGTGTCAAACAGGTGGCTTTTCCCTGGGGCACTGTTTGCAATGTAGTGTGTGTCAGTTTATGGTGGTCAATTTTCAACACGATGGGCTGTTAAGGGGTTGATGGTAGACCCATTTTGTATTCCGTAGGCTTCATTTGTGTGGTGCTCATATCTGATGCTCATATCTAGTGTTCATGTATGATGCTATATGTGGTGCTCATATGTGGAGCTCACGACCATTTATGCTGCATACACACACACACACACACACACACACACATCCACACACACACACACACACACACACACACACACACACACACACACACACACACACACACACACCAGGATCGATCTTGAGCAGGCTAAAGAGGTTCACAGAAGTTTGAAGATAGCAGGTGGAATGTTCCTCAATGTGAAGGACGTGTTACTTCCAAAGCTCCCTCCATCCCCTGACAAGGGGACAGACACTGACACACGCGTGGTGGAAGCATACGTACTCCAATCCCAGGCAGAAGCCCAGGAGGGTAAGGCATCCATTGGGTCAGATATGCCCCTTGTCTGTTCATTTATATATCTTATTGGCAGTTACCCTTGCACGGGCATTGGAAATGGGTCACAAACCAAGCATTGTGCTTGCATTGGCTACAGAGACCGCGAAAACCTTCATCGATGCATGTGTGTTAGGGTTTTGCGTGCTGCATTGGTTGCTCGTTAGCTGAATTGTGGCATACTGTAGGTACGGCACTCAAGACACTTGATCCCGTGACAATGGCCAAATGGTCCACGTACTTGACACTAAAGGCAAAGTTCTATGAAGCACTGGTACATTGTTTTGTTTGGAGTGGCAAAGTATTCAAGTGTGTTGTGTTCCTTGACAGGCATACTGCTACCTTGGACAAGATCTCCTTGCAAAGGAAAAATGTGGCGAGTCCATCAAAGTGCTCCAGACTAGTCAGCAATGTGAGCATAACTCGTTTGAATATGCCTTTTTTTTTTTTTTGCTTTCTTAACGATGCTTAATAATATAAATATGCCTTCACTATTTCCCCGTTGCTATTCTGACTAGTGTCTCAGAAGGCAATTGAGCTGTGTGAGAAATATGCCAGGGTCAAGGGTCCGGGCACAATAGCTCGCCCCGAGAGGCACCCCTTCTTCCAGAAGCTTGCACCCATGATCAAGCTGCATCTGGACAAGAGTGTGCGTGAGAATGGATTCATGTGAGAAGTTTGCACACGGGGCTCTTGTAATGTAGAGATGTTTAGTTGTGAGCTTTGTCTCTTCTAGTTACCACCAGAAGGTTCCAGAGGAATGTCCTGAACTGGAACGACCGCCCCAGACATATGGACTTGCCACACCCCAGGACTTCACTCTCCCCCCTCACAGCCCTCTGTGGACCGAAGAAACGTTCGCAGCCTTTCAAGCAAGTGGTGAAACAGATGGCGCCTATGAGACAAAGGTGAGTGTTAAAAGTCTGAAAAAGTAGGGGTTTTTAAAAAATGCTACCGTGGTTACAAGCATAGTGTACCGTCCTATATTAGTCAGCGGCTGCACATGAAGAGATAGCACCGGTCCCTGAGCCTGATGTTGCTCCAGGCAAGGATAAGGAATCACACCCCCAGACCACATCAGGATGCACTGTGTCATGAGAAAGGCCATCTGTTGCAAAATATGTGCTATCTTAACTACCACGTGCAGCTCAAAAACGATATATATGTGCTTGTGTGTGTGTGTGTGTGTGTGTTCTGTGTCTTAGGGGTACTTGGGATATGTTGGAAAGATAAAGTCACTGTGCCATTTGATATTACATTTGGTAGGGTGGATAGAGTTAAAATGGTTCATTTCAGTTCCCATGCACTTCAGTCGTCCTCTCCAAATACAACTCCAGTGGCTGTTTTTCTCCTAGCAGGATATTGGGGGAGGTCATCAGAGGGGTCATCTCAGCTGTGGTACCATGCCTGCTTACTTCTTGCTGTTAGGGTTCACCAAGCTGTGTCCTGCTAGTTTCTTTGGCTTGGTTGCAGGCTTGTTCTTCGGGTCTGTTGGATTGATTGCGTTTGTAATGGCATACATTTGATACCATCTAAAGTGTACTCTACCAGGGAAGGCCCCATGTGCAGAAGTGCTGGCTGTCTGATGAAGTAGAGTTGCATGTCACATTAGTTGAGCACTAGCTCTATGCATTTCAACCCTAACCTTGAGCACTTCATGCAGATGGTCTTGTAATTCTAAGAAAGGGTGTGGTTAGAAGTGGTTGATAACAAGGAAAACAATGCACCTTTTAGCTGCTTCTGTGCAGATAGAAGTTGTGACGATAATTTGAACAACAAACATTCTATTTCCTTCCGTCGTTCGGCAGCTGGCTGCTCAAATAGATTGAACTCATACTGCTCTGATCCACATTTCAAAGTCAACAATAGATGGTTGTGCACTTTCATAATCTGAGCATCTCCTCTTTCAAGTGTACAACTTGTAAATAACATCATCATACTTGTGTATCCTGAAGAGCAGTACAATATTGGCACTTACCAAACATCTGGCAAATAAGTAGATCCTCTTTGTTGTGTGCTGTCTTTCTACAAACATAAGAATGTTAGTGAGATTACAAATAAGCATATATACGTGCCATAGTACATGCAGAGATAATATATTATCTGGTACATGTATGATAATATATATAGCATGCTTATGCATAACATATTGGTATGAATTAGTGCCACGTGCCAACAACTCACAATGTCGTCCTCATTCATACTAACTCTCCACACATCTGTGCCATTTGAAACACTTTTGAGAGCATTGGAGAAAAAGGTTACAAGGTCATATCATTTTGTCACATGCTGTTACTAGGCGGGTGATCGCACCCAATCATCCATAATGAATCAGTATCCGAGAACTTTGTGTAGCACAAGAACTTTTGGCCGCCACATTCCAGTTCCCTTAGCAACTCCAGCCCTTTCGCTGTCTCGATGGTTGATTTGAACCTGCTCATGTTCTCGTCCCCAGCGCTAGTATTTTAACTATTTTATTTTTATGCCGCGGAGTCTTATATGGGCGTCGTAACGTCTGCAATCTCAAATATCATTATGGCACGCCCCGTAGCAGCGCCTTCGCTACCAAATGTAAGTTTTTTCATATGTAAGCAGGTGCGTTCAGGAGTTTTAGTGTGCTTTGAGTATTTTATGTGTGTCGTCCTCGATACTAGTATGTAATAATGAGTGTCGGCACTCTATACTGTTAGTGTGTGTGTGTGTGTGTGTGTGTGTGTGTATGGTCCCGCGTTTCTTAAATTTGATTTCTGCCGCGCAAAGCTATAATGATCTTGTGTTTAAGTTGGCGAGTGCAACACTTTTCTATTGTTCAAATGAGCATTGGCATATATGCACATGCCACATCTTATTACTGTTTTCTTATTGCGACCAATTATAATTTTCCCTCCTAACAGAAAGAAGGCTATGTGACCGAGTATAGAGGCAGACTTCATGGATGGCGGAGGTGTTATTTGAAGTTGGAAAGGACTTACCTTCATAGCTACGAAGCACAGCACGTGAGCTATTGATCAACGATGGGTCCATTACTATCCCTCTCCTGTTTAATTCTGGGCAGTCTCCTGCCCCCATCAAATCACTGGTCCGATCCGATATCACAGGAGTATGTGCCCACACGCAAAGAAATGATCACACCATAGAGGTCACTACTAGAAAACATGGCAAAAACTGGTACATAGAAATTCCTGAGGTACATTCATATCACCAACAATAAGGAGGATTGCTTACTATGCTGTGTAATTATCCTGTATCAGGGTGAACTACACGAATGGAGAAGATGTCTTGTTGCTCATGTTAGTGTGTGTGTGTGTGTGTGTGTGTGTGTGTGTGTGTGTAGTTAGTCTTTGTATGCATGGAGTATTCAGTGACTACATCACTATTGACAGCTACCTTCTGCACAAATTGAAGCAAATTCAACTGCAGTTTCTGTTGAAGGTTTGTGTTCACTGATGTGTTCCGCACCATTCCATGTGTCACCTGCCTATACAGAGCCATCACTAGTGGACCAGCTGGGACCTCTGCCCAGGTACATGTCAGATGTCCCCCCTCCTTATGAGGACTGCTTAAAACCCCCACATCAAACTTAACTGATATAATAAATTGTTGAACTATTATTTATTACATTCAATCCTGCTGGGACAGAGGCATATGTACCATGGAAGATCGTGTGTATGTGTTAGCACGTTGCCATGGTTGTTGCGCTATTACATATTGTCACACTTTGTCCCCACTGTGTGTCATGTGCACATGCACCAAGGGGTATGGTCCGAAACCCTGCTATGCATCAGGTACAGACTCTGTACCCAGGTGTTATAATTTAAGTTTTAGTGTTGCAAAATTATTAGCTAACCCAGCGCCATGGCTGTATAAGCACAGTTGGAGGTGGATGTTTAAGCATCTATAAACACAGGTAAACATCAATGAGGATGGGTAAACATCTATGAGCACAGTTGGGGGATGGGTAAACATCAATGAGCACAGTTGGGGGATGGGTAAACATCTATGAGCACAGTTGGGGGATGGGTAAACATCTATGAGCACAGTTGGGGGATGGGTAAACATCTATACACACAGGTAAACATCAATGAGGATGGGTAAACATCTATGAGCACAGTTGGGGGATGGGTAAACATCTATGAGCACAGTTGGGGGATGGGTAAACATCTATGAGCACAGTTGGGGGACATCTTGTTAAACATCTACACTGTATGAGCACAGTTGAGGGACAGTTAAGCATCTAAAAGCACAGTTGAGACATGTATAAGCAAGTTGGGAGATGGTTAAATATCAATAAGCAGTTGGAGGATGGTTAAGCAAATGTACGTGGTGTATAAGCAAAGGTAAAAGAGCAGTACCTTATGATGTGAAGCTGCACCTGTCCTAACACATGCACCTGTATGTTTGAGTTGATCACATGATCAAAGAAATGTTAAATGAAGGCATTATTGAAGAAAGCAATAGTCCTTAGATGGCCCCAGCAGTGTATGTTCGAAAAAAAGATGGTAGCATTCGACTGTGTGTGAACTATCGAGCACTGAATAAACACTGAACCACAATTACTGAGGACTAGCTAAGATCATGCCTTTTCTTTTCCACATTGGGTACATGTACACAAACACACCAAGAAGGTATAATTTACTCAA